>CM050167.1:381237489-381637489 GCA_027410445.1 Discoglossus pictus
CCTCCATACATGTGTCACAGTCTCTTTTGCATATAGACGAGTGCTGGAATTTCATACTGTGATATCTGCCTGTGGGTTATTGCATAAAACATTGAGGAGTAGATTTAGGAGATGCCTCATGAGGAGATTTTGACATATTATTTCAAAATGTACCTTATATATAAAACTTAAGATTTCTAGAGATAACATCTCTTTATCAAGTTCAGAACTGGAGGGATGCACTCAAAAAGATATATATATATATATATATAGATTTGGATGTGACACAGACAAGCACCATAAATAATGTCCTGTGAGTCTTTAGATCAGGTTTAGATAAGAACACAGCAGAGCCCTAATTAAAAGCCATAAACATCCCCACAATTTGAGGATTAGAAAAACACCATGGGCCTCATTCAATTGCGATTTGGCCAATTGAATAGGGGTCTAAATAAGCACATAGCATATTTTTTTTAAATAAGTTTTTAGTTAGTGAAAACCTTGCTTTTGGATAGATGCTTACTAACTAAAAACTTCTTTAAAAAATATATGTTATGTGCTTATTTAGAGCCCTATTCAATTGGCCAAATTGCAATTGAATGAGGGCCCATGTGAACATGTGGAGATATTTGGAATGTGTCTGAGTAAAAAGACAACAATCCTAAATCAATATTAAGCCCAGTTTGTTTTGAATCAAAAAATGCAATCATTTTAAATTCAAAAGTTTTCCGCTCTTCGATAGTTTTGAAATTTCCTCTGAGTATTTTGATTTTCTGGTTTTGGATGGAGTGATTATTCTGGGTGAAATAATGTCCATCCGGGGTGCAGATTTATCCTTGGATGTAGTTTCTGGCTGATTTCTCCAATGTAAAACCCACTTTTTCACATATAGTACATTGTATCATATAGACTACATTGGAGGTTGTGCATGAACATGACCCTCTGATGTTATAGCTCTTGTTATGCATGGCTGTGTTCTCTTTGCAGATGTGCTGACTTAATATGCAGCGATTTTTATTGCAGGGTTTAGTACCATTTTCTCTGACGGCTGCTCATTGTCCAATCTTCTGTTCACCAATGTTTGTCTCAGATTTGGCGGCTGTCTGAATGCCAGAATGGGAGGTTTGGGGAATATATTCTAGTGTCTGAAAATCCTTAAATATTTTATGTATTTCTTCTAGAGCCGTGGGATATGTGGTTACTTGAGGTGTACGTGAAGTCGTTTCCTTAGTTTTGTATTGTAACAGGTGTTCCCGGGGTGTTATGATGAGAGGTTACTTTCTGTGTGATGGCCTGAGGTTTGTAACCCTTATGTCTGAAGGAGTCAGACAGTGTTTTAAAGGAGGTGTAGGAAAGTTGAATTATACAGTATTTAAAAATATAAATCAGTTTGTGTTGTTATGTTTTCTGTTTCTTAAAAGTTTTCCATGAGTTCCGCTATCCCTATCTACCCTATGGTAAAATTACCCCATTTAGTGCTTTTTCACTCTTGCCCGTAAGCTGTCTACAGTGTTAGCTGTATAGCTGTATATATATATATATATATATATATATATATATATATATATATTTGTATATATATACCGTATTTATCGGCGTATAACACACACTTTTTCTCCCTGAAAATAGGGGGCAAATGATAGGTGCGTGTTATACGCCGATATTCCCTCCCCCCTCCTTAACCTCAACCCCCCTCCTCAACCTCAACCCCCCCTCCTCAACCTAAACCCCCCTGCTCAACCTAACCCCCCCCCTCCTAAACCTAAACCCCCCTCCTCAACCTAAACCCCCCTAAATACCTCCCCCTCTCCTTTTCCCCTCACCTTCTTCTGCTCCGGCCTTCCGCTCCTTCTTGACCCGGCGCGCATGTGACATCACGTGTGCGCCACGCCATTAGCATATACCCGGCACCCGGTATATGCTAATGGCGTGGCTCGCATGTGATGTCACATGCGCGCCGGGTCAAGAAGGAGCGGAGGCCGGAGCAGAAGAAGGTAAGTGAGGGGAAAAGGAGAGGGGGAGGGTTCTGAGCTACCCTTATTTTGCTTCAAAGTTCTTTCTTTGAAATTTAAGTTTTTTTTTCTGAAATTTCCTTCTTAAAATGAGGTGCGTGTTATACGCCGGTGCGTGTTATACGCCGATAAATACGGTATATATATATATAATTAATTTATTTGTAACGCACCAACATATTCCGTAGCACTATACATGGGTTGTGTTCAAGGCAAAAACATATATTATATATAATATTTATACATTACAAAAAATGTCTTTGAGCTTAGAATCCGATGTCCATGGTGCCATCCCAAAGCGCCATGCAAGATTGAAAACTCACTTTAAGTCAGTCTAAGAGCATAATTAAGCAAGGGAAAAGTCATTAAGCTCATTTTTAATTAGAGAATAATACATAGCTTTGCTGGACATTGGAGGGCTCCATGATACATTAGTGGAAGTTGTGTGTGCGAGAAGCACATTTACATTTGTATAGATCAGTGCTTGCATTTCCTGATGCAAACAACCTGCTTCTGGACATGTGATGGGGGAGAGGTGTGGTGTCACCTTCAGTCAGATCCAATGATCTAACCAAGTACTTTGATTTCTCTCAATCCATCTGTAGGGCTGGATGTGCAGTGCAGTGTCCTATCCTATCAGGGACCATGTCTCGGCAGAATGTTGCTTAGAGATGGTCACTGATTGGTTAGTATGAGACACAGCACAGCCAGTACTATACTGTAGAGGGCAGACCCATACAGGGACTATATGTTATATTTTATGCAGTAAGACCAGAACTTATAAACACTTCTTAATAAAATAAAGTATATAAAAGTAAATAGATACCAAGGTATATTATATATCTAGTAAAATCCAGGAACCTTCCACATCCCTTTAATATTGACCATGGGATCATCAAAAGATAATAAAGCCATTTAGTTACAGTGCTTGTCCATCTTTGCGAGGGGTTCACGTCAAGTCCCTTGAATGGAACATTAACCCGTCTCGTTAGGTTACTGATATTTCAGAAGATCAATTTCAGTTTTTCCATCTCACAGAATATTCTATGAGTGGGTCTAATTTTTATTGTGTCCGGTCTACGCTTAGAAATGAGTAACATGTATGTTCAGAGCTTAGACATAGAAACAAATAATAGTTTTAATGGAGCTCTGGGATGATTTTTATTTCCATATTGCTTTTGGAATAAGCAAACTTGATAACTGTCAATATGTTTTTAGAAATATATATGTATATAAATACATATATGTACATATATATAAATATATATATATATACATACATATAATTTTAACTTAGTTAATTATAGATAATGGAACACTTACAGCTCTGTGCATAGATGCATATAATAGTTAATACATTAAAGGAAAATTTTAAACATGGGGCTACAGTAAAATCAAATGACTTGTGTCTCCCTGTGTCCTGGAATTTGTGGAGTCCTGTTCTGTGGACCCTCTGCTTCAAATTAGTGAGTTTCTTCATATTTTAGTGAATTAATTTAACAGAATAACACAATTATTTCCTAAACTATTTCAGTCATCACTTCAAAATGGCACCAAAGCAACATCATTACCGCCACATGGCTTCCCAATGCCAAAAACAACTCCCATGACTCCAAAAAAGGTCCAATCCCAATCCAGAATATCAAAGGGCATTGAGTATTACTGACTATTTGAGTATTATTATTATTACTATAATTATTGATTATTTCAGTCATGGACAGAAGTCATCACTCCAAAAATGGCACCTTCATGGTCCAGTGGCTCCACAATGTTAAAACAACACCCAGGACTCCATAACAAGATCTAGATTTACCATCCAGAATCTCAAAGGGCACTTTCTAGGACTATAAGCCCTTGCAGTAATTGTCTTGTAGAACCACAGAGTAATGTATAGTCCTGTGTTGACAAGTCCCAGTCTACAATGGTGGACCATGGAGCTATGGTCTTGTCAGGTGTTCTTGTCCCAGTCCAAATGTGTCCAATCAGTCCTTGATTTCCTATTTGTATATACCCCAACTTCCGTTCCACCAAGACCCTCATATGTGATATTTGCTTGAGGATTTAGAAAGGAATTAGGAATCCTTGTAGCCAAATAAATAATTAATGATTCCCATCAACTCAAGCTGATATACATGGGCCCTCTTGCAGTTTTTATATTGAAGGTAAGTGCCTACAGGAGTCAAAAAAAGATGACAAAAATATATGTAGGTGGTCAAATGACTCCTGTTGTGATCGGATCACCTTTCTTTAAAAAGTATAACCCTAATAAATTAAGAGACCTGCTTTACTCCAGGAAACAGAGGTGTCCTACACTTCCGTAGGCCCTAGTGCTTTACCCCTCCTGCACCAACTCCGATACTGAATCTTTACTGCATAAAATTAAACCAAACTCAAACAAACTAGAACTAGACCTTGGTCTTGGTGCACAGACAGAGCACAGTGGCCTTTAATCACTCCAGGTTTACACATTCTAATTTGTTAGAAAAAGTTCAAATATTTTTATTGCGATTAGAGCTCCGGACTACTTTGCAAATATTATATATCCCATGCTAATAATAAATATAAATATATTTTTATATACTACCGAATAGAGATAATATCGATTAAAATCTACAAATGTACCTATACTCTGTGTATATGAAGTGTAAACTTAATGTAAAAAATAAAATAAGAAAATAAAGCATAGCAATTTAAAATAATAAAAAAAATTAAGCTTAAATAAAAAAAAAAATTTAAAAAATACTTTAAAAAAATAAAAAGATATGTGTACAAAATTAAATTCTAAAAAGTAACTGAAATAAAAAAGAAATCATAAAAACTTAAAATGAAAAATGCAAGCCTAAAAAATAAAAATAAATAAATGAAACACATAAATCTAAAAAAATGAGAAACAAAAGTCTAAAATAAATAAATAAATAAAGCAAAGTAAAAAAAAAAGAAAAGAATTAAAACAAAAAAACGTAAAAATTAAAGTACAAATCCTAAAAAAAAAAAAAAAAAGTAAAGGATAACAATTTAATGTAAAAAAATCAAAGTCTAAAAAAAAAAAAAAAAATTAAACCTAAAAAAACTGAAAAATCAAACTGTTAAAAATGAAATCCTAAAAAATAAATAAAAAAAATAAAGCTAGGGTAGCCTAAAAAAAATTAAACATAAAAACACAGAAAAAAACAAAGATTTAAAAAATGTAAATCCTAAAAATAAAAGCATAATAATTGAAGCCTAAAAAATAAATTAAAGACTAAAAATAATATTAAAAAAAATTAAATCTTAAAAAATACAAAATAAAAAAATATATTAAAGGCTACATAGTTTTGTTATAAGTTTGTTACAAGTAAGGGGTTAATGTAAACAGCAGCCCAGCATGGGGAGCAGCCCTGTGACGTGGGTGGTGGGAGGAGCTTGCTGTGGAGATGGGTGTCAGTTGGGCAGTCCTCACTCCCCATCTGAGCTGCCCTTTACTGCTGGAGGTTATTGTGAGCAGAGAGCTGGAGATCTGTGCTGGATACATTGTATCAGAGGAGCCACAGACCTTGTATGAGGAGACACAGCTTGTCCCAGGGAGCAGGGCGTTAGCTGCCTGGAGGTAGGTCTGGGAATTGGGACTTTAGTAAATCCAAAATCACACACATGCATCTGGGGTGGCTTTTTGCATTCCAACAAATGTACTAATGCATGTGTGTTAATTCTTGTGCATTTAAGCAATCAGACTAGTACTTTAATTATGGGTCATTGCAATCGATAATCATGAGTTATTACTATTTCATGAAAGTCTTACATTTGCCTGATTTGTTATGCAGTTGTTGCAATCTCACTGGAGCCAATGAAAAGGGTTAAATGAACTTTTAGTGAGCTTTTTACATCTGTTTCATTTATTTATTTTAACAAATTGGGGCATTTCCAATACTAGACCTGGGTTTTGCCTTTTATCTTCCTCTATAAAGCAGATCTGGGACTGCATGGGGACCATATGTGCAAAATGTGCTGTAAAACCATAAAGCTGTGAGGAGGTGTCCGGAAACTGAATGCAGCAGATACAGAGAGTACAGTGAGAGAGCCATGTGCTTAGTGTGGAAGATGTCCCACTATGTGTGTGATATGCAGAGCTCTGTGTGTGTGTGATATGCAGAGCTCTGTCTGTCTGTGTGTGTGTGTGATATGCAGAGCTCTGTCTGTCTGTGTGTGTGTGTGATATGCAGAGCTCTGTCTGTCTGTCTGTGTGTGTGATATGCAGATCTCTGTCTGTCTGTGTGTGTGTGTGATATGCAGATCTCTGTCTGTGTGTGTGTGTGATATGCAGAGCTCTGTCTGTCTGTCTGTGTGTGTGATATGCAGATCTCTGTCTGTGTGTGTGATATGCAGAGCTCTGTCTGTCTGTCTGTGTGTGTGATATGCAGATCTCTGTCTGTCTGTGTGTGTGTGTGATATGCAGAGCTCTGTCTGTCTGTGTGTGTGATATGCAGAGCTCTGTCTGTCCCACTGTGTGTGATATGCAGAGCTCTGTCTGTGTGTGTGACATATGCAGAGCTCTGTCTGTCCCACTGTGTGTGTGTGTGTGATATGCAGAGCTCTGTCTGTCCCACTGTGTGTGTGTGTGTGATATGCAGAGCTCTGTCTGTGTGTGATATGCAGAGCTCTGTCTGTGTGTGATATGCAGAGCTCTGTCTGTCTCGCTATGTGTGTGATATGCAGAGCTCTGTCTGTCTCGCTATGTGTGTGATATGCAGAGCTCTGTCTGTCTCGCTATGTGTGTGATATGCAGAGCTCTGTCTGTCCCACTGTGTGTGTGATATGCAGAGCTCTGTCTGTGTATGTGTGTGTGATTTGCAGAGCTCTGTGTGTGTGATTTGCAGAGCTCTGTGTGTGTGATTTGCAGAGCTCTGTGTGTGTGATATGCAGAGCTCAGGCTGTCCCACTGTGTGTGTGATACGCAGAGCTCTGCCTGGCTGTCCCACTGTGTGTGTGATACTCAGAACACTGTCCCACACTTGTGTGATACGCAGAGCTCTGTCTGTCTCGCTGTGTGTGTGATACGCAGAGCTCTGTCTGTCTCGCTGTGTGTGTGATACGCAGAGCTCTGTCTGTCTCGCTGTGTGTGTGATACGCAGAGCTCTGTCTCGCTGTGTGTGTGATACGCAGAGCTCTGTCTGTCTCGCTGTGTGTGTGATACGCAGAGCTCTGTCTGTCTCGCTGTGTGTGTGATACGCAGAGCTCTGTCTGTCTCGCTGTGTGTGTGATACGCAGAGCTCTGCCTGTCTCGCTGTGTGTGTGATACGCAGAGCTCTGCCTGTCTCGCTGTGTGTGTGATACGCAGAGCTCTGCCTGTCTCGCTGTGTGTGTGATACGCAGAGCTCTGCCTGTCTCGCTGTGTGTGTGATACGCAGAGCTCTGCCTGTCTCGCTGTGTGTGTGATACGCAGAGCTCTGCCTGTCTCGCTGTGTGTGTGATACGCAGAGCTCTGCCTGTCTCGCTGTGTGTGTGATACGCAGAGCTCTGCCTGTCTCGCTGTGTGTGTGATACGCAGAGCTCTGCCTGTCTCGCTGTGTGTGTGATACGCAGAGCTCTGCCTGTCTCGCTGTGTGTGTGATACGCAGAGCTCTGCCTGTCTCGCTGTGTGTGTGATACGCAGAGCTCTGCCTGTCTCGCTGTGTGTGTGTGATATATGCAGAGCTCTGCCTGGCTGTGTGTGATATGCAGAGCTCTGCCTGGCTGTGTGTGTGTGTGTGATATATGCAGAGCTCTGCCTGGCTGTGTGTGATATGCAGAGCTCTGCCTCCCTGTGTGTGTGTGTGATATGCAGAGCTCTGCCTGGCTGTGTGTGTGTGTGAGATATGCAGAGCTCTGCCTGGCTGTGTGTGTGTGTGAGATATACAGAGCTCTGCCTGCACATGTTGGCCCCTCGGTCCATGCTGCTGCTGTGTGGTTTGTAAACACTGATCTTATCTAGGGGAGGGGCACCATTTTACCTTTCCTTATCATTGCCGGGATCAGAGAGGGTTAATACAAACCAAGCCCTAAATGGCCACATTTACTGCTAGTTCCTTTCCAGATAATAACACACATCCCCCCCCACCTCCAATAATTTACTATAAAACATAGATCTACATACAATAAAGTGCTACTAAATAAACTTGCAGAATATTAACTAAAACGTGCCACTAAAGTACCAGTGTAGTTTGGGAAAACCTTCACATACTTGAAGTATAACTTAAACAGGACAGAAACATGTGCTGGAGAAAATGTTATTTGGATGACTCAGATTGTGTCATGGGGGGGGGGGGGATTTCTTTTTAGACTGCCTGTAGCATTAGGGGGAGGGTTATTCCATAAGGGGCTTATATTATTATATTTTTTTAGACTCCACAAAGAAAGAAAAATGCTTTCAGTGTCCCTATAAGTTGTAATCAAAGGGCAAGGAGTAAAAATATGTATGTGTGTGTTGCTCAGTTGTGTCCTCATGGACCGTAACACCCTGTGCCGATTCACTTGGTTTTCATGGCAGAGATACTGGAGTGGGTTGCCAGTTCCTTCTCCAGTGGGCCACAGCATACAGCTCCTGGTATTCCTAGGTGGTCCCCCATCCAAGGACTGACCATGCCCAACCCAGCTTGGCTTCAGAGTGGTATGATCACTTGGTTCCCTGACTGGAATTGAACCCAGATTGCAGAGGTGAAAGCACAGAGTCCTAACCACTGGACCACCAGGGAACTCCAAGTAAAAACACAATCTTTTGAAACTCCCAATAACTGAATGTCTAGGTGGTAACATGGATAGATAATATTACAGGGGCGCTCCCGTGCGGTTTTAATAGGGTTTTGTTTGTTTATTCAGTAGCTAACTAGCAATACAGTTGGTAATTTAAGCAAGTGATATGCAATGCAGGTTTTAAAACTTACATTTGAACTGTTAGTGTTTCAGAATTCAACAGATCTGCTTCTCTTGCACCCCTTTATCAGATGGCCAGGGGTGAGAGAGGATCTGTCCTGGTGGAGTGTGCCTAATTTTGAACCTTTTCAGTTTCCCTTTTACATATTTCTCTGCGCGAGGAATCTTGTCTCATTCAGTCGGTGCCCACATTCCTGCTGTGCCTTGTTGCCATTACAATGTAAGCCCTTAATCCCTTTAAGAACCTGTTGAAATTCAAGTTCACACCCAATGACCAGTATTGTTTAGTATTAATGAAAAACATATTCTTAAAGGGATAGTAGCACTTTGTTTGTTTGTTTTTTTAAACAAGAACAGAAGATTACTTTTATATGTCAGTAATTCAATGAGGCAAAACAAGATTCTGGCTGTTTCATACATTTTAAGCCTATGCTTTCTGTATTAAACAGTTTTAAGCATAGCACAGTATGGATTATGCACAAACTGGGTAACCTACCAATGGACAGCACTGTTTTGATCTTAATGGATCTCATCAGTGTGGGGATGGTACCTGGTTTGTGAGGTAGATTTTTGTAGAGTAGTTCACTACAACAATCATTACACTTAAGTTGGGCTGAAGAGTGATATATATTGTTGTTGTTCGGTCCTTCAGTCATGTCCAACTCTCTGTGACCATATGGACAGGATCACTTCAGGAACATCTGGTTGTGCTCATCCATATGTTTTTTTTGTGTGGCAAAGATACAGGAGTGGTTTGCCAGTTCCTTCTCCAGTGGACCGCCATTTTGTCTGACCTCTCTGTTATAACCAGTCCATCTTGTGTGACCCTTCATTGTATAGCTCACAGCCTTAAATAAATAAATAAATATATATATATATATATATATATATATATATATATATATATATATATATATATATATATATATATTGTTTTTTTTTTTTTCATATTCTTTCAGTAGCACATAAAGATGTACGCTCCTACCAATCATTTCCAATGCACATTGCTATTTGCTTCTATGTAAGTTGGATAACATGGTGCGTCTTCTCTGGGGAGGGTGTTGTACAAGAGCCGCTCCCCTAATCTGTATTGTCTTACTGATAAGGATAGGGTGGGAATAAGATAAACACACCGCTTCCCTGATGAATCCTCACTCAGACAAATGAATGAGAAATTAAATGGTAAAATAAGAGGCGAGCTATACCTATGTAGATAGTGCCCTTTTACAATATTCTTTTTTTTTTGTTTAGGAATTATACTTGATAATGGATAGAACTTAAAAAAATAAATCTGTTAAATATCTACTGAAGTCTTATTGTTTGGAGTGTGTTGCCAGTTCCTTCTCCAGTGGGCCACAGCATACATCTCGTGGTATTCCTGAGTGTTCGCACATCCAAGTACTGACCAGGCCAAACCATGCTTAGCTTCAGGATGATGTGACCTCTTGGTTCCCACACTGCAATTGAACCCAGGTCGTAACGGTGAAAGCACCGAATCCTAACCACTGGACCACCAGGGAACGCCATTGATTTCTAATGAAAGGCAATTTTGTTCAACATGGAAGGCGTTTGGATTTCCCTAGGAATATAATATACCTAAATATCATACAAGATGTCCTCTGCAGCTCATGAATACTCATTGTGAAGTGCATTGTTTCAAATTAACCAGTCAGTGACCCCTGCCAAGGAGCATGTTGCAGAATGTTGTCATGGATTGGAAACTATTTGTAAGAAAAACAGAGAGTTTAAGAACTTTTCATAAAATAAAGGACATAAAAGTAAATAGATACACAGGGATATTATATATCTTATAGTATCCAGAAACATTCCATATCCCTTTAAGTTCCCTAAGAAGGAACACCGCAAAGGTCTCATTTATTCCATGTCCCTTTATTTGGGGTATTTATTATGCTATCTCGGTGCCTTTATGGATAATATTTCCCATAGTATATAAAGCAAATTGAAGCGCCCCATTAATAAATACCTCCACTAAATGTAAGTATAACTCATACTCCATAGACAGGTGCAAAGACTCTAAAAGTGATTTTACATTAATGGTTTATATAGCTACCAATGTTGCGCTATTATATATTTTCATTATATAGTGGCCATTTTAATAGCATCATTACACACCATCCTATGTTATAATACTCCTTTAACCGAGATAATGTGTTTACATCACTCAGTCGTGTCCGACTCTGTGACCTCATGGACCATAACCCACCATGCTGATCCAATTCAGGTTCACAGCAAGGACACTGGAGTGGGTTGCCAGTTCCTTCTCCAGTAGGCCACAGCATACAGCTCCTGGTATTCCTAGGTGGTCTCCCATCCAGGCCTTTACGGACCAGGCCCAACTCTGTTTGGCTTCAGGGTGGTGTGACCTTTTGGTTCCCTGACTGGACTCAAACCCAATCACAGCGGTGAAAGCACCGAATCCTAAACTCTGGACCACCAGGGAACCCCAACAGAGATAATACTGTAGGGAATAGTATGGGTCTGTGCCAGGGGTGTAGGAGCCAGAATAATTCTGGTGGGGATACAGCTCATTGTATACGCAGGCCATAAAATAGCTCATATTAAATAGATCGACAGTTCTTACATCCATGGTAAGTGCTGTCCAGTTGCCTGCCCATCGGCTGAATGCGGTCCATTGAATGTCCGAGATAATTTCCTCCTAAACCAAATTATTATTAGAAAAACACAATTGGGATGGTTTAAACCCTTGTCATAAATACATTCCAAAATGTGTTATTACTTCATTAAAAAAAAATAATAAAAAAAAAAAAATATATATATATATATATATATATATATATATATATATATATATAATTATTATTTTTTTTTTAATCCGCCCGTGTCGCGAGCCATTATAACTCTGGCCCCCATACTAAAGAAGTAGCACTGATTATAGAGTATAATAATAATTAAAGCATATTATACATGTGGGCATCACCCCACAAGGTGCCTGTGCAATACACATTGCAGAATACACTATACGATGTATATTTCCTTCATTACCTACATGGTTTCTATTAAAAATACAGACTAAATTACTTCCACATTCCGGTTTAGTAATAAGAGGGAGGGGATGTTTTTTTAGCCTGTGCAAATCATGCCAGTGAAGCGTGTTCTAGTACTCTAACTTAGACAAACATGTTAGTAGTATTAATATACCGTGTGAGAGAAGCGAGGATGCTCAACGTGTGCCTCTATTTGTGTGTGTGTGTGTGTGTGTGTGAAAATGCTGCTTAAAATAAATGCACAAAAATATGTAACTAATAATAAATATATACAGAGGACCCTTGTTACTCGACTACCTCCAAACTCGTTGATTACGGTATTTGTGTCTGAGCAAAAAACTTTTTGTACTTGTCGCGCTTGCCCAAACCAATTTACATTACCATCTTTTAGATAATACCTAGTCTTATACCCATTTAATTTTAACAAACTGTGGCGTGGACCAAGGCGGTCTCTGGCTGCTCCGGCTGGCTCCACGACAAGGATTTGCACAAATGGCTATGTTGGCGCCGTTCCATTTGCATAGCTGCAGTGCCACCCTGGGGCTTTGTGTATGCTCAGCGGGCACCTGCTGGGCACCGCACACTATAGCTATGGGAATGGCATGTCCAAAAAAACACTAAATCTAAATTATTTGTGTTTTTTTTTTTTTTTTTTTTTTAAAGAGAATATTTAAAAACACTGCAAAAATATTTTGTTTCTCAATTAAAATTAATAATCTGAGAAATATTATAATTTAAGGGCACACAAAAAGTTTATAGAGGGAATTATTTACTCCTCCTGAAAATTGGCCTTTATAAAAAATAAAAAATAAAAAAAAATGGAAGGATTTCTTTATAAAGTGACCATAAAATCAATATTCCTGACCATGCATGGAAAAACATGGCACTTCTTATGTGCCAATAATATACTTTGGGAAAAATAATTGAAGGTCCAATTCTGTAGTATTATGACCTTTTATATTCCTCTAGGGGTCTTTCATTTGCCTTACTCTCTCCATATTGCATCTTCTAATGCTGAAAGCACAGCCAGCAGCTTCCAGTTGGCCCATGTGGTTGTTGTTTAGTCATGTGCAATTCTCCGTGACCTTATGGACCGCAGCACGCCAGGCACATATTGTGTCTGATTGTGCTAATCCATAAGGTTTTCATGGCATGATACTGTAGTGGGTTCCTTCTCCAGTGGGTCATGCTTTGTCTGACCTCTCTGCTATGACCTGCCCATCTTGGATGACCCTACATCAGGGGTGGGCCAGAGGGGCCACTTACATGCCTCTATTTGATGACATCCCTGCTGCACACAGGTGAGTCGATCACTTCTTCAGTCATCCTGAGTGACTCACCTGTGCACAGAAAGGATACCTTCAAATTCCGGCATGTATGCGGCCCTCCAGGACCGAACTTGCCCACCCCTGCCCTACATCGTTTAGCTCACAGCTTCATTGAGGTATGCAAGCACCTTCACCACGACATGATAGAGAACCAGAATGGGCGGCCCATGTGGTGCTGGCTAATAATACATCAACATATGGACCAACAGAATGCCAATCACTGTGCTTTATGTATTGGAAGAAGTAATTTGGAGAGTCACAGCTTGGTACTTGTCCACCTATGACAGATGTGCCTGGTGTGCTGTGGACCATAAGGTCACAGAGTTGTACATGACTGAATGACTGAACAACAAAAACAACTTGCACCGTGATATTGTCTGAAGAATAGGAGGAAGGAGAGAGGCCAAGATGACCGCTCCTATAAGAAAGTTTTTTTTAAATTTTGTGTTGTTCAGTCATTTCCGACTTTCCATGACCTCATGGACCGTAACACACCAGGCACATCTTCATTTTCATGCTCCTGCTGATCCACTTGGATTTCATGGCAGTGATACTGGAGTGGGTTGCCAGTTCCTTTTCCAGTGGGACACAGCTCCAGGTATTCCTATGTGGGCTCCCATCCAAATACTGAACAGGCCCAACCCTGCTTGGCTTCAGGATGGTGTGACATCTTGGTTCCCTGACTGGAATTGAACCCAGGTTGCAGTGGTGAAAGCACCAAATCCTAACACTGGACCACCAGGGAACCCTTGCTCAATTAAAGACTCAACTGTACTAATACATCGCTTTTATTGGGCTTATATGACTTTCAGACGGCTAGATGCAATATATAGTTTGGGAGGATTGTAACTTTTCTTTTCTATAGTATCCCTTTAAGCATGATGGGAAATGTGTTTTTGATGCCAATGTCTCTCCTGGCCATATGATGGAAAGTTGGTTTATTTACACATTGGAAACTCCCTACAATTCTACAGAGTGTGAAATAGCGATTCCAGCATTGAGTCACATGACGTGCGCGCTGCGAGATGCCAACGCTACAGTGGAAACTCTGCATAAGCACAAAATCTGCCTGCACTTCCACTTAGTGCAATTACTGGAATATCCCCTCTATTTATTGTAAATGGTAATATATGTAACCTGTAAATACATGGCAACATTCATACACAAGAAAAAGAATAATTTCACAAAAGTGTTTTCTTCTTTTTTTTTTCTTTTTTTTAAGTCTTTTTTTCCAGACTTGGAAAGTGCTGAGGAAACTCACATTAGCTCTGTTAAAATCATTTTGGTTGACGCTTTTCATTTCTTGAACAAAACTTCCCATTTTTAAAGCAACATTTTATATTAATTTTCACTGTTCATTTTCTGTAATTATATATATATATATATATATATATATATATATATATATATATATATATATATATATATATATATATATATATATATAATCAAGTTGGGACTCTCTCAGCTGGTGTGTGGCCAAGGCTACGTCATCTTGGCCCGAGAAGAGGTCAAATGGATAGTAAGGAGTGATGGGAGAGAGGTGGGTGGGTTGACTTGCGCCATGCTTGATTGGAGTCGGATAAGTTGGGTCTATATTGGTGGTGTGGGGAGAGGGACCTTCCCACAATTTCAGGTGTTCACCTAATTATTTATATATATATATTATATAATCTGGCTCCTAATACATCTGGCTGGCTCCTATAATTCAGATACATTTGTCAACCCCTGGTGTAGAACAATTCCATTATTGTGAGGTTGTTTTCTCCTCTTCTGTCCTGACATGTTACAGGAACCAGCCTGTGCCCATCATTACTATTTGTTTATAAGTCTGATAAGAAAACGCAATTAGCAGGCTCGTTATGAGTCCTTGCTTACACTTCATCTCAGGTCACTTGTAAGACAAAGTGGATCTAACACATTACTCTTATCCATTGCTGAGGTTGTTGTTTTAATTTTCCTAAATTAATGGAATTTATTTTTCATAGAAAAAACTTTAATATGTGAAACATGACCGATGATGAAAGTTTTGGCTGCAATGACTATTTTACGTTGACCATTGCTTTTAGAAATCATTAAATATCAATATTATTAATGATAGTGCCTAATTACAGTAGTTAGCTCCCCTTGCACTACATTACAAATTGCCGTCTGGATTTAAAGGGACTCTATCACCCCATTATTTTATATCCAAGTGAATCAATCCTGGAAAATTCCTTGTTGTATTTATAGGTAAATGAGCATCTCGTGCATGTTAATTGGCTGTTTTGATGTGTTTAATTAGGATTACAGTCTGCTTGTGTCCCAAATAAAAACCTACTCTGTACGCACATTCTTACTAGCATACAGGAGGTGCACAATCCATTCTAACTATTTCAGGAATTATTTACTGAAGAAAAAAACTGCTAGTACAATGTATGTGTTTACATTGCTGAGTCGAGTCTGACTCTGTAACCTCATGAATCACAACACACCATGATGATCCACTTGGTATTCATGGCAGAGATACTGGATTGGGTTGCCAGTTCATTCTCCAGTGGGCCACAGCATACAGCTCCTGGTATTCATGGGTGGTCTCCCATCTAAGTACTGACCAGGCCCAACACTGCATCTCTTCAGGGTGGTGTGACTTCTTGGTTCCCTGACTGGAATTAAATCTAGGTTGCAGCGGTGAAAGCACCAAATCGGGACCACCAGGAAACCCAGTACAATCTATAGCCAGTTGTTAATGCTTTTGGGGTGACATTGAAAGAAATTCTTTGAGTGACCCTTTAATAACTTGTGCTGTGTGAGAGTAATATAAAGTTGGATGCACTTTTTGCCACAGTGCTGGCATTGAATCATTGAGATTGGTCCTGCTGTGCGGCGGCTCGTGTCTGGCCACTGTCCTGGCCGCAAGCAGCGCCGACTGGATTTTATAGACGCTCCATTCAAGGCATTACTGGACACAATGTAGCAGAAAGTATCCAGTGTGGTAAATGCATTTACAGTATCAAAGCCCTACGTCCGTATACTATATGATCTGGTAGTGTGATATCCGTGATAATCTGCACAGCTGCTCCGCGCCAGTCTTGTTAGTTCACTCTTTCTATGAAATCTGCTGCAGGCTCGTGCTGTGAATCTTCACCTGGTGCACATTAACCCTCTGATGCCCTTGGGAAACGTGCGCAAGGACGAGAGACGACAGATGCTCTTGTGAAGTTTATTCAGTGACACTCTAGCTTTCTGGTTCTTCAACGGCTAAAAAAAACACTTGGAATTGTAACATTTTGAGTGAAATAAATACTAGCTGCTTCACTAGAATATATATTTTTTTTTTATTACACATTTTCAGCACTATCTTTTTGTGTAAAGATTTGAAAGACATTTTTTATTGTTTGTGTCGCATTATCAAAATGTTTTTTAAGGCACTTAGCATTTTATATTCAATTGACGTATTATTTCTACAGTAACATGGACTTGCTAAGGACGCACATAATAAGCTTATTTTATTGATTTTAACCATTTGTCTGCTCTTCATACTCACATCACCACCAATATTAATTAACCTAAAGCTCAGTCATCTAACTGTTTAGATAACAATCAGTTGGATTTGTTTGTGTGTGTTTTAATTTCAGGAATAACTGAGACCTTTGCTATGTTCCTTCTTAGGGAACTTAAAGGACTATGGAAGGTTTCTGGATATTACAAGATATATAATATCCCTGTGTATCGATTTACTTTTATATACTTTTATTTTATTAAGAAGTGAACAAATAGTCCCAGTATGGGTCTGCCCTCTGCAGTGTATGCAGACATAGACTCTGTACAGCTGGGTGTGCAGTGTCATGCCCTAGCCTATCAGGGACCACATTTCAGTAGCATGTTGACGAGAGATGGTCTGATTGGTTAGTATGAGACACAGTACAGCAGAGTCAGACCTATACAGGGACTATTTATTTGATTTTAGGCAGTTTTATAAGCAATTCTTAATAAAATAAAGTACATGAAAGTGTGTGTGTATATGTGTATATATATATATATATATATATATATATATATATATATATATGTGTATATATATATATATATATATATATATATATATATATATATATATATATATATATGTATGTATGTATATATTTATATATATACGCGCAGAGAATGTTTTTTCATTATTCTGCTACATTTCAAAATGTACCGTCATTAATGTCTGTTCGTGTCTTGATAGGCCTGCCCATGTCTGTGCTTATCTGCCCTTTTAAATACGTTTCCCGAATTATTATATTCCCCTTCCCTTCTCACAGCTATACATTGTGCATTACAGTATAATGTTTAGTTGCCTGAAGGGCACCTTGATCTGATAATAGGAATGAACCAGGTCTGTCCAGTTTTTAATGTCACTGTATATACTGCAGACATCATGGCACCAGGCGCGGGATGTCAATCACATACAGCTGATCTCTTCCAAATACTGATTGCTGAGATCAGATTATTTGAGATTTGCAGAAATGTCTATTTACAGGATTGATAACAATCATATATGATAAGCAGGAAAGGTAGCTTGCTTTTGAAGCTTGCAATTGTTTATCAATCATCATTTGTGCTTCTCCCATCTTGCCCTTGCTTTTATCATTTTGCTATCGTGTCGTTGTTGTTTAATGGCCTATGCATGCACAAAACAGGTATAATAAGTGTAAGCATTATATATATATATATATATATATATATATATATATATATATATATATATATTGCGGTTTGTGGCTCAGATTCTGTATATGTTGAGGACTTTGGATACTTTCTGTAGTTGTCCATTATGCACAATGAGATTTCCTTAGGAAGCTGATCTGCTGTAACCAAAATGGTAGATTCCATAGCAGCATAATAGGTCACATGCATATAAATGAAAATATGTAATGTTTTTAAGAATGTAAAAATATATTAACAAGTGTAGTTCTTGAAAATACAAGGTCCTTTAGGTGCCACTGAACTCTGGAATTTTCTGTTACTATACATCTTGATGAACATTTGAATGAAATATTTAAGGCTTATTTGCTTTACTTTGCCAGTCATATTGCTCAGTATTCCATATTGCCTTTCACATCCTCCCTCGCTGTTCTTTTCCTTCATCTTGTTTAGCTGTAGAGATGTCCCTGTTTGGGCAGGAGCCATCCAAACACCTGGGCAGGCTCCACTTAAAAACATGAAAGAGGCAGATATAAGTGTACTTTTATTCTCATAGTAGGAAAGCAGCACTTTATTGAATAAATACTTTTTTAAATACACATTTTTGCAAGTGAATTAAAAACTACCGTAATTATATTTATTGTGCATTGTGTAAGTTTAAATAGCTGGGATCACAACTTTACTTAATTTATATACAGTACATGTGCCTGTTATATGTATACATATATATATTCAGTTAGTACAATTAGTTTTTATTCATGGAACAGTTTTTTTTGTGTATTGTACAATAATGTGTTATTACTAACTCCACCCCTTAATTTGTGCATATTACATTGCAAAACAAGATGGAGGAATATAACCCTGAGGGAGAATGTGAGAGGCCAAATAGGAGCTCTTACACTGAGTGATTTGAGGGGAAAAATAAAACAAGTAGGCCAAAAATATTTCACTAAAATGTTTATAAAAAGTATAAAAGAGATAAATTTTAGTCCAATGTAAAACAATAAATTCAGTGGTCCTTCTTTAAAGTCAAAACATCCCTTTCTAATTTCATATGGGTCTGTCCATTAGCAGATGGTTCCTATCCAGGCAGAGGTTAATATTCACCATCCAGTCTTGGAATTGTCTTCTGTTTGTATTACATTCCAATACTGACCGTGCCCTTCATTCACCTTGTTGCAAAACTCATCGGTATGAAGAACGGTTTCACTATTTAAGTGACACATGGTTGACTGTTGGTGTCCTAAGCAGGTTAAACCAGTTATGTATAGCACCTCCTATCATTTCTAATAACGATAATTCGTGTTTTCTAATTTTAAGTTTATACAACACAGACAGTGCCGTTGTTGTTGTTGTTGTTGTTGTTTGGTATTGTTACAACAATCATTTATAATATGGTGGGCAAAAGAGCGATAGAAGCCTCCACCGTACAGTAAATAAAAAGTACATCTGTGTTCATATTTGAACGTCTAAAGCAAGTTAAAAAAACCTGCTTCCAGCTCAGAATTCTGAGAAAAACAGTTATTACACTGCATTCTGGGAAGCTGAGCTGGGACTTGCAAATGTGCTTCCCAGAATGCAGTGTAATAACTATTTTTCTCGGAATTCTGAGCTGGAAGCATGTTTTTTAACTTGTTTTAGACATTCAAGTGTGAACACAGATGTACTATTTATTTACATTATTATTATTATTATGGTAATGCAACATCAGTGTCTAAATATTCCTAATCACAAGGGTTTAATTATTATTTTTTTTTTTAAATATTCAGATTTTTTTATATTTAATATGATTAATAATATATTATTTATTAGTATATTTGCAGAGCTTTTTATAGCCTTTTTAAATAAAAATCCATTGTGGTTTCCAATTCCAACTCAAAACTAATGAATCAAATATACTAGGCAACAAGAATTTCTCCTGGAAAAATCTAGTTCCAAGTATTTGATATAAGAACAAAATAATATTTTATTTTAAAATGTCATCTGTGGCAGAAGAAATTAAAGATAACTCAAAAAATATTAGACATATGCTCCCCTTGGCTTTGGTTATAATAAAAGGAGATTGCACATCTGCCCTTTTTTTTTTTTTTATGTATTTGTTTTTTAAAGAGAGTGGTTATTAGAAACACAATAAGGGAATTCATGCAGCCTGGCATAAGCATCAGGCACTCCTAAGGCTAAATAAAAAAAAAATTAGATAGGAAGAATAGGCAGACTAAATGGGTCTTTTGGTTGTTAAAATCGGCATTTTCTGTTAAAAACGCAGTTAACGCATATTGCGAAACGTGCCATATTGCGAAACGGCCATTGTGATGCGTGTACGCCACCTACATGATGATGTCACAAGGTGGGGGTCAGAGTACTAGGTAAGCAGCACTAGCTGAAGACACTTTGGCAGCGTTAGACTACTCTGGATAGTTGTTACGTTTCTGGTGGGTGTGGGTTGCTGGGAAATCCAATTCGATATATGACTATATTCCCTCACCCTGAATAGCTAGCTGCAGCTTTAGTCTATTCATTTGAGTATAGGTGTGATGAATGTTTTTTTTAATTTGAATGCCCTGCCTTCCTTTGACTATTCAGACACAATCTTAATTCTATTTAACTCTGATATATTACACCCCTCACCACACTTCTCGCTCCTGTTGGTCAGACCCATACTATACGATAATACTTTTCAATGTGATCACTGTAGGATGCAGTCCACACTTTTATTACATGATAATATTCATTTGAACTTATTACTAAGGTTAATGGCCTTAGCTCACTTTAGCCCCCGGAGATCATGCACCTTTAAAGCCTCCCATACCTATTGATGGATTGATTACCTTTCTATACAGGGTGAATGTGGTAATAAATGAAGTTTCCATTGATTAGCTCTCCTATATCTGAGTGCTATCCATTTCCTATGTGTAAAAATAGATTTGCCTCCACAAATCAGGTTTGGTTGCTGCTTATCCACCAGTGTCTATTAATGGCCAGAAATTGCTCACATTGTTCAAATCGGTGGCTTTCTGGCCAGAAGTACAAAACAACTACATTCCTAATTGAATTGCGGCCTCTGATGAGAGAGCCGTTTGTCACGTTTTTCCATTATGTATTTAAGAGTTTGCATCCAAGGTCGTCTATTAATGGCGTTTTTGGACAGGCTTTGGAAATGTGCATTAGCATCAGGGATATAGTGATGGGAACTACCCATTTGTCACGTTAAATGGCACTGATACAGCAAAACACTAATGAGGGTGCTACAGGCGCCGCATACTTAATTTTAGTTATTTATTTTTACAGCCACACTTCCTTCTATAATATTTGATAATCTCAAATTCTGACATCATCCTACTTCTGAATAAAATGGTGGAAAAATATATATATATATATATTTTTTGCTGGAGGCATCCATGACACTTTGATGGAAGTTTTTTTTCTGTGTGTGTGAGAGGGACATTTCCATTTCTGAAGAGGAGTGCTTGCATTTCCTGATGCAAACAGCCTACTTCTGGGACTTTTAGGGGGAAGTGGTGTTGCGCCCACTTCAATCACATCCAGTTGCCTAACAAAGCTTTCTGATTTCTCCATGTTCCCTTCTCTACCCTTCCTTCTATTGGTAATTTTAAAGACCAAACCTCATGATCTAGCTCTCAGGATGTGATATAATGGACAAAATTGATTTCTACACTCATAAACCCACCCCAATATTTTTTTTTTTTTGTCCATGACAGCTGCTAACCTAATGTTAAATTTGTCAATCCCCGATATGACAAACGGTCATAAACTTAGGAAACGGCCAGTTAAGTTAGGAGCCAGCGTATAGATTATATATAGAAATATACGAATAACTAGCATTAGGAGCCAGTAGTAAGATTCTAGGAGCCATGGCTTCCAGGATTTGGCTTCCAGGATTTGTAAGTGTTACACACTTAACAGACAAGTGTTTGTTTTTTCTTCTTGTACTATAGTGGATCTTTAATAAATGACCTTCTATGAAAACCTTACATGAGTTCAGTAGAAAATAATTATAATTTTGCATTATTGCTTGAATAAAAATAAATGGTGAAAACTTATTTGGAACAAGTAGAACTTTCTTGATCAAATCTTTATAGAATCCTTTTTTTTATTTTTTTTTTTATTTTGGAAAAAGATTACTCACCAATACAAGTTCTGAATCTTGCTCAGGAGAACTTAGGTTTTATTATTTCTTTGCTGATATTCAAAAATAAGATCATACATTATTTAACACGTTGTTGGACTTGTATTTTTAGTGCTTTTATATTACATTCTATAATTGTATTCTCATAACGTTCCCATTACTGCACCGTCCGTGGAATGCTGGAATGATTCCTACAGTTCTATCATTCTTATTTATTCACCCAAATATATATGGCTCCCCCCTTTAAATTAGAAAAGATGGCAGCAAAGTAATGGAAATGTCACAGTGATGTATATGATATTTAAATTTTATTTTGTGAAATTTCATGGGTTTTTGAGGAAGAGAGCGAAATTATTCTTTACTGATTAGTGAAGAGACTGAGTGGGAATAACCTAGTATGGCTCAATATCTAGGCAGGAAACTGTACAGAATATACTAGTTTTGGGACTAGTGAGATGGGGCAATTAGTGGGCTACCTGTGTTTAGACCTCACTGTTTTTTTATTAGCGGTCTGCTGGTCTATACCTTACATACATTGTGACAGGATTAAATAAGTCAAAGCTGGAGTGGCAAGTACCCGGAAAAGACAGGATTTGGAGAAGGCCATAGGTTGGCTAGGGTGGTGGTGCTGGTGGAAGAAGAACCGGTAGCCAGAGGCCAGAAGTATGAAGGAGGGATTGGAAGACCGACTGGGCGCGTGAGGGATTGGAAGACCGACTGGGCGCGTGAGGGATTGGAAGACCGACTGGGCGCGTGAGGGATTGGAAGACCGACTGGGCGCGTGAGGGATTGGAAGACCGACTGGGCGCGTGAGGGATTGGAAGACCGACTGGGCGCGTGAGGGATTGGAAGACCGACTGGGCGCGTGAGGGATTGGAAGACCGACTGGGCGCGGGGTGCGTGAGGGATTGGAAGACCGATTGGGCGCGGGGTGCGTGAGGGATTGGAAGACCGACTGGGCGCGGGGTGCGTGAGGGATTGGAAGACCGACTGGGCGCGGGGTGCGTGAGGGATTGGAAGACCGACTGGGCGCGGGGTGCGTGAGGGATTGGAAGACCGACTGGGCGCGGGGTGCGTGAGGGATTGGAAGACCGACTGGGCGCGGGGTGCGTGAGGGATTGGAAGACCGACTGGGCGCGGGGTGCGTGAGGGATTGGAAGACCGACTGGGCGCGGGGTGCGTGAGGGATTGGAAGACCGACTGGGCGCGGGGTGCGTGAGGGATTGGAAGACCGACTGGGCGCGGGGTGCGTGAGGGATTGGAAGACCGACTGGGCGCGGGGTGCGTGAGGGATTGGAAGACCGACTGGGCGCGGGGTGCGTGAGGGATTGGAAGACCGACTGGGCGCGTGAGGGATTGGAAGACCGACTGGGCGCGTGAGGGATTGGAAGACCGACTGGGCGCGTGAGGGATTGGAAGACCGACTGGGCGCGTGAGGGATTGGAAGACCGACTGGGCGCGGGGTGCGTGAGGGATTGGAAGACCGACTGGGCGCGGGGTGCGTGAGGGATTGGAAGACCGACTGGGCGCGTGAGGGATTGGAAGACCGACTGGGCGCGGGGTGCGTGAGGGATTGGAAGACCGACTGGGCGCGTGAGGGATTGGAAGACCGACTGGGCGCGTGAGGGATTGGAAGACCGACTGGGCGCGTGAGGGATTGGAAGACCGACTGGGCGCGGGGTGCGTGACTGACAAAATGTGCAAGACTTTTCAGAAGGAGCAAATGCCGTCTGGGCATTGGCGTTAGGGGGATGGCCACCTAGGTGAGAGTTGGTGTGAGGGGGGATAACCTCCTATGCAATGTATTTGTGTATTTTTTTTTTTCTTTTCTTTTTCTAATACTGAGTGATCCGGACATCTTGCTGTACAGTATGGAAATATTTCCAACCACATACAGATAATATAGATATTGGTGAACTTTGGATGTATATGATCAGGCAAATATCCCTCCATGTGTCAGTCACACTTGAAACATTTTGTGGTTTCCTGTACAGTCCTTTGCATGAAAGATTTACTCTCTGCAAACTGATTCAGGATGCAAATCTGGGTAAAAATAGCCCAGGGCAAGTCCATTGTACGCAGACATGCTACAGACATGGACTATAGGAAGGGATCAATACAACGTAGCCTTTGGCAAATCGGTATTAAGTGCACTTCATATTGACAATGACCGTGCATAATACTCAAAAGTGGTACTTTATACAGATGCATTTGATATAAAAGCTTATTGACAGTATTTATATTTATTTATTTTTTATCATATTCTTTGGATGACAAAGTGTCATTATTTATTGTGCGCTTTTAAGGAGAACTTGATTTTGAGTTTGTGAGTTTTCAATCTTGTTTTGGTGCTTTAGGAAAACCACTATGGACACCGGATCCTAAAATCAATGATAGGGCCCTCTATCCTTTGCAACGTATTAATGCTGCTATTGTTTTGTTGCCTTCAATTAACCCTTGTATAGCGCTACGGAATATGTTGGAGCGTTACAAATAAATAATAATAATAATTGGGAAATATTTTAGAAAGCTGAATATATTAATTAATAGATCCTTTGGATTTATAACTATTATTATATTCAGTTTTGCTTTAATGGCATCAGAAATTTTGCTTTTGATCCTAACAGGATTAGAGGCCACTATAGAAAGCTTATCAATGACCGTTATTAATAGAATAATGTCCCAGTAGGATAGCCCTCCTGTCAGGCCACAGGCAGACTAGCAATTCAAGATGGAAGCCCCTATGACACAAACTGAGTCTGCCAAATTAGGATTTTGTCTAAAATGCTTTTCTTTTCTTGATTTACACAGCCGTTCAAGGCATACATATGTTTCCTGGATTATGAATGCATCTAATAGAGGCATGAAAAAATACCAAAACTAAACATTTAAACACTTACCTTGAAAATAGCAAAATGTCTTGTAATTTCTGACAGTTGAAAATAAGGGTTAACACCCCATCCAAACCCAGGCTAAATTAGCGTTCATTTGAGAAATTGATTTGACCAATCAGGAGGAAGCAGAGGCTGAAACATTTTGGGGTTGCTGTCTGTGCTGCAAAGCAGCCTGGGGTAGGTATTGAGACTCCTATGAAAATAAATAGTACTTTCTAACACCTGTAGTTGTCTGTTCTTCTGCATCACTGCTGCTGGTGTTTAAATTTCCCACAAGGAGACAACCAGGAGAAATAAACTGTGACCCCAGCAACCATGTGACTGGCATCACTTCCTCTGCAAGTCTAAAACCGTACCCAGATGCTGTGCAACCTGTACCCACTGTTATGTAAGCATTCTAGGGGTGTGCACTTCCAGATAGCAGTGCCCAGCATATAAATATGGAAGTACATTCAACTTTTCAATATAAACATTTCAAACCCAGGAAACTACTATATGCCTTTAATGTAGTTATTGGTCACACACTGTGAGGATCCTTAAAATGTGAGATCAAATAATTGATAGAAAATTATATTTAACACTCACTAGGGTAACGTCACAAGACAGCTATGTGACTTGATTATTTGTAATGGAAAAATGTAGATTCAGTACATTTTATTTAGACTAGTCCACACCCTCCAGTAATTATTTCCATTATTAGGGATGAAAAATATCCCCCCACCCTGAGCAGTCTCATTTCTGTCTTGTATGACCCCCACCTCTGTTATTTCTGTATGTTTAATGGGGGCTGTGTAAAATGACATGAAGTCAATTAGTGGTGCAAAAATGAAGAAAAATTTGCGGTGCGATATTTATAATTGAAATTTCCATGACCACCTCCTCCGTTTTGACCAACTAACAAGCAAAAAGTAGGAAACCATGTTCAATACATTAAATGGCCACTGCAATTGTACTTTTAAAATTATATTTTTTTTTGACAAACTATGAATTTTTAAATATGCAGCTTGTTTTTGTAATGGAATAAAATACGGCTTTTAATTTCTAATATTTTTATGTGTACCTATTCTACTGTTACATCTTCCATTTTGGTTTTGGCAGATTAACTACTTGAGGTGCACAGGAAGTCATCAGATATAACAGTCAGTGCTTCCAGCAGGGATATAAGGCAGTTCTCGAAGTTTTAAAGAAAGCAGCTTGCAAAAAATGGAACCCCGCACCAAGGAATAATTGCTTATTATAGTTGCCAAATATATATATATTTTTTTTGTACATTTTTTTTGACCATTTTTATTTAAATTAATTCCTACAACAAATTGAACACGTTTGTGTCATTCAGTCTTTTCCAACTCTCTGTGACCTCATGGACCGTAATCCACTTGGTTTTCATGGCAGAGATACTGGAGTAGTTTGCCAGTTTCTCCTCCAGTGGACCACAGCATACAACTCTTGGTGGTTTCCCATCCAAGTACTGACCAGGCTCAACCCTGCATGGCTTTAGGGTGGTGTGACCTCTTGGTTCCCTGACTGGAATTGAACCACGGTCACAGCGGGGAAAGCACCAAATCCTAACCACTGGACCACCAGGAAAACTACTGGTCCTTTAATCAAGCTACCCAGTACTGTATATAATATAAGGCATTTTTTTTTTATTTTTTATTTTAAAGGGAACACCTTTTTGTTGAATATGAGAGAGGGAATTTAAAAATGTTTATCAGTTTCATGCTCTCTCTCTCTCTTTTTTTTTTTTTTTTAAATAGTTATATTGCTGAATAATCTACTTTTTAATATATAATTGCTCAGGAGTTAATGCCCCTCTCAGCCAATGAGATGCAATGGAACTTTTAAGATGCATCCATTTTGACCAATACAATAACATACAGTAGTATAATAATTACCTCTTCTCTTTTTTTAATTAAATCTCAAACAAGTTTTACTATTTTTTTATTTTATTTTTTTGCCTGAAAACGTGAAATATTTTATAAAACATGAACTTTTAAATACATGACCAAAATTCCATTTCCTTTTAACTATAATATTTTATTTATTATTATTTTTTTACATCTTTAAAGGGGCTCTGTCACCACAACAGGAAGTAGATTTTATTTTTATAAAGAAAATGTCTATATATTGCAACAACAGTTTTTCACTATTGTTAAATAATTTCTGAAATATTTCTCATTGATTTTGCGGTCCCTGTATGCTTAATATGCGGCTTGATAAGGTTGGGAGAGGGGTCTAACTGCCAGAAAACATTGGGGGTCTTTGCTTCGTTTGTGTGCATGTCCGTAGTGGCTCAATCCTAAGCAGCTAACCACTCATTTGCATATACATTCAGCGACAAGAACATGGAATCTCCCAGGTTTGATTCACTTTAGAAAAAAATGGTTAACACAACATATAGCTAGTTTTTCATGCTCTTTAAGAATAATGTAGAAAAAAAAACAACAACTTGATTTTGGGGTGACAATCCCCTTTTTTAAAGGAGCCTTCTGTTAATAGACTGGACTTGGGTACCCCATTTTCATCCAGTGTGTTTTTAAGGATTTACTAATCCTGATTAGGGGGACCCCCGGTCCTGATATGGAGAAAGTATGGAAGTGAAAGGGTGTCGGTGGTGACTTCATCACTTTTACTTTGAAGTTTGGCAGAGATATCATTTATAATAACACAATGAAGACACATCGCTCAAAAATGTCTTCCTGTTTCCTTAGCATGAGCAAGCGAGCGCCTGCAGAGTTCCCGGGATCCCAGCGCGGTGACTCAGTGTTTCCGCTCTCTTGCGCTCGCTCCCAATGACGGGCAGGATGGGATATTGATTGCATGATCTGGATGTTATTACATGGACTGATTAATCTGAGCAGCCATTAGTACAAGGACTACTTGTAAATCATAACCCGCAGATTAAATTAAATTCTGCTTCCCATACATGTTTAACCCATTGGTAACCTTGCAATATCCTCACTGCTTCCAGTATATTAGTGGAGCAATGATTTATCTGTATAAAATGCTTCTAGTTTTAGAGTTCATGGATGCAACCCCCAAATATTACTCTTGGAGAGCCAGTGTTCTGCTTTTAAATTGTTAATATAGTTCAGGAAAAACTTCACATTTATGAAGCATTTAAGAAACTAACAATTTTGAGCATTAAAAAAAAAAAAATGTTTTTCAGATGCTGATTACCCCCTGGTTCTCTGAATCTTTTTTGTTTTTCAGTGTAAAGCCATGTGAAAAAAAGACTGGCAAGTACAGGCTGCAAAGAGTAATTTATCTAATCCTCCTAATCTGAGCATCCCTGATGAATAATACTATAAGGACTCATGTGGTGGTAATAATACTATCCCTGTACTGTAATAATAGGTTAAAGAAACTAATGTACTTTTTCAATTCAAACAAAAGGTATATATTATAAACTCATACAAAAAGCCTTGGGAGTCCAATTTGTGTGTATATCACATATAATAATTGTCAAACTGCGATTTGTCGTCACGCTTGCAAAGCTAGGCAAGCCGTTGAGGCTTAGAAGCCTGCCGAGCTCGTGGGACTTCGGCAATGAGCGGCGAAGGCGGTCATTGCCCTGCTCGCCTCGCAAAGCGGGGCGAGCAGGTGAGGCATGGAAAAATGCGGGACAGGCTGAAATGAACGCCAGAGGCACTTGAGGAACGTGGGACTTAGAAAAAAAATCTGACCTCAGGTTTTTTTGCCCCCGAGATTTTAAACTCTGAAAAAATATGAATGTAACGGCCAAACCGCGGAAATCGAAAAAATAAATAAAATAAATTAAATTAAAACACATTCACACACAGCACAGGGGGAGAGCCAGGACGCCTGGGAGTGAGGTTGCAAGCAATTTTAAGCCGAATTTGCCGTGTTTTGTCACTCGAAAATCGGGTAAGCAAGGAAAAAAAAATGGCGGACAAAAAACGTAAAAAAATCTGAAAACTGAATGAAAACAAGGCTAAGCACATTCTGACCTCAGAAAAAATACGCGGCGCTAAGAATATACACGACGGCAAAGACACTAACACACAATGCCAGGGACGTGGGAAGCTAAAAATAAAAGCAACCAAAATGATTCAGCAAACACACAGTGGAGAAACACACAGGGTTCGCTCATTGCGAGCCCCACGATGAGCGCCGTAGACACTCATCGTGGGGCTCGCGTTGAGTGCCGAAGGTGATAGTTGCAAACCAGGAAAGTTGAAGTACACAAGGGGAGAGGCTCGCAATGAGCGCCAGCGCCTCACGCAGGGCTCGCGATGAGCGCCAGCACCTCACGCTGGGCTCGCAATGAGCACGGAAGGTGCTCAGAAAGCCAAAAGACTCACATTGTGTGGCAAACGGCATTGCCAGGCTCATTTTTGACTGGCAAGTTGCTAGTGTGTGTAAAAAAAAAAAAAATATATATATATATATATCTCCCCGTCCTCCCCTTGGTGTGTCCTAAGCTCTGTTTCGTAACATGGGCTCTGTCTAATTATATCTTTGTGCCACAGATTTAATTTGTTCTTGGCCGCAGTGATTGAGTTGGATTGATGTCCTGCTGACTGAATTCCATGGCAGGGAGCTCCTGTTTGTGTATCTGATTTGCAGTGACCTTGACTGTGGCACCGGGTAGTGCGGTCAACTAACCGTTTCAATACCAAATAAACCTAGAAGGCTTGTATGTAAAAATGTACAGTGGAACCTCTATATTCATCAGCTCCTATATTTGTTAAATCCAATATTAGTCACATTTCGTAGCCAAAAAAAATGCTCCCATGTTCATCCAAATCCAATATTAGTCACAGAATTAAAAAAAACATAAACAGACAACATTGGACAAGTTCTTTGCTAAACAGAGTGCTGGTGAATCATCGGGAAAGGGACAAACAAGACACCGATCACTAGCTTTATAGCTTTGATCCTACTTAATTTATTTTCTTGGTCAGACTCAAAAATATTGTATATCGGGCTTTTCATTAACATTTTGGAAATATTATAAACTGTATTTCCAGGGCCTATATTTATTCAACAATAATACAAAAAAACAACAACTTCCCAATGGTGGCACAACTGGGAATAGCCTCACATCTGTGACCTATAACATTGAGGCGTTTCTTGTTCCTGGGAAGTGACTCTCTGGGTACTCTTTGGTTATATTTAGCAGCGATGTGCATGTTGTGCCTGCTGATGTGCGTCCTGGGAACTATCTGTTTGTTTGTTACTCATGAGTATTGTACTATCTTCCCATGGTCCCACATGCACATGATTACACACAGACAATGGCCTAGTCACAGCCTTCCTATAGTGAGGGTGGAGGACAGCGGAGGAAACGGCATGTGAGGGGACTTGCGACCTCTGCTCTTCCTGCCTGATCTAAACTGTATAACACTTGGGGTGTTTGTGACCAATTATTATGTACCTTAAGGCGACATGGAAGGTTTCTGGATTCTGCTATCTATTTTATAATATAGCTGTATGTCCAATTACTTTAATGTACTTTATAAGTGCTTATAAGCTCTGCTTTTACTTCAGAAAATCATGCAAATATTACCTGATTGGGTCTGCCCTCTGCAGCTCATAAACGCACAGACTCTGCGGTACTGACTGGGCAGTTTCTCATACTAACTAATTAGGGATCCTGTCTCAGCAGTATGTTTCTGCAGGTGACCGAGATCTTGCCCCTGATTGGCTAGTGTGAGTCTGCACAGTCAGTACTTGAGTCTGTGTCTTCATGAACTGCAGAGGGCAAACCCAACCAGGTACTATTTCTATGATTTTAGGCAGTAAAAATAGAACTTATAAGCATTTCTTATTAAAACAAAGTTCATAAAAGTAAAAAAAATACACAGGGATATTACAGTGCCTTGCAAAAGTATTCACCCCCTTAGCATGTTTTGTTGCCTCACAACCTGGAATTAGCATGGATTGTTTGAGGATTTGCATCATTTAATTTACAGAACATGCCTCAACTTTGAAGATGTTTTTTTTTATTGTGAAGCAAACAACAAATAGGACAAAATAACAGAAAAAGTCAATGTGCATAACTATTCACCCCCGTAAAGTCAATACTTTGTAGAGCCACCTTTTGCGGCAATCATAGCTCCAAGTCGCTTTGGATAAGTCTCTATGAGCTTGCCACATCTTACCACTGGGATTTTTGCCCATTCCTCCTTGCAAAACTGCTCCAGCTCCTTCAAGTTGGATGGTTTGCTCTTGTGAACAGCAATCTTTAAGCCTGACCACAGATTTTCTATTGGATTGAGGTCTGGGCTGTGACTCGGCCATTCCAACACATTTACATGTTTCCCCTTAAACCCCTCAAGTGTTGCTTTAGCAGTGTGTTTGGGGTCATTGTCCTGCTGGAAGGTGAACCTCCGTCCTAGCCTCAAATCACTCAGAGTGGTACAGGTTTTGCTCAAGAATATCCCTGTATTTAGCACCATCCATCTTTCCCTCAACTCTGACCAGTTTCCCAGTCCCGGCTGCTGAAAAGTATCCTCACAGCATGATGCTGCCACCACCATGTTTCACTGTGGGGATGGTGTTCTTTGGGTGATGTGATGTGTTGGGTTTGCACCAGACATAGCGTTTTCTTTAGACCAGAGCACCTTCCTCCATACATTTTGGGAGTCTCCCACATGCCTTTTCGCAAACTCAAAACGTGCCATTTTGTTTTTTGCTGAAAGTAATGGCTTTCTTCTGGCCACTCCGCCATAAAGCCCAACTCTATGGAGGGTACGGCTTATTGTCGTCCTATGTACAGATACTCCAGTCTTTGCTGTGGAACTCTGCAGCTCCTCCAGGGTCTCCTTAGGTCTCTGTGCTGCCTCTCTGATTAATGCCCCCCTTGCCCGGTCCATGAGTTTTGGTGGGCGGCTGTCTCTTGGCAGGTTTGCTGTTGTGCCATGTTCTTTCCATTTGGTTATGATAGATTCGATGGTGCTCCTGGGGATCATCAAAGATTTGGATATTTTTTTATAACCTAACCTTGACTTGTACTTCTCAACATCCTTGTCCCTTACTTGTTTGGAGAGTTCCTTGGTCTTCATGGCAGTGTTTGGTTAGTGGTGCCTCTTGCTTAGGTGTTCCAGCCTCTGGGGCTTTTCAAAAAAGGTGTGTATATGTAATGACAGATCATGTGACACTTAGATTGCACACAGGTGGACATCATTTCACTAATTATGTGACTTCTGAAGGTAATTGGTCGCACCAGAGCTTTTTATGGGCTTCATAACAAAAGGGGTGAATACATACGCACATGCCAATTTTCGGTTTTCTATTTCTAAAAAATAGTTCTATGTATATATTTTTCTCATTTCACTTCACCAACTTAGACTATTGTGTTCTGATCCATCACATAAAATTCAGATTAACAAACACTGAACTTAAGGCTGTAATGTAACAAAATAGGTAAAACGTCAAGGGAGGTGAATACTTTTGCAAGGCACTGTATATACCTAGTGAAATCCAGAAACTTTCATATCCCTTTTTAAATATATTTAAATTAACATGGCATAGCAGAGGTTCGAGAGATAACAAGAACTTCAAATTAATGTTATAAAAAGGTATTTTGCTACTGGAAATTACATTGCAATTTGCCTTTTTGCCTATGTTCTACTAACAGGAAAGTGGCATGAACACTTACTCATATTTAAGAGAAACATTTTGAGATTCAGAGATTGAATTTTATAAGTAATAGCAAGTTATTTATCAGTTGAATATTCTAAAAAAAAAATTTGCTTACAGTAAAGTTGCATTGAAACAATACCTGAACGATGATCAGCCCTTCTGACCTGCACAGACTAATAACTCTTGCTAATGGAGAGATCATTGCTATAATTGCAATTTACCATCTGGGACTCCAAATCTATAGTTTTCATGTTCAGACCCCACAGAGTACCTAAACTGATGCTCTCTGGTCTAGGGTCTGCGCATGCCCAGCCACTCAGAGCCCCCAGGGGTAATTGCTAATAAAGGATCATTGCCGATAATTGTCAAGTGAGTGGATCAGGAAGGCTGACGGGTAAAATGATGAAATACAATGTAAGTTTACTATAGGAAAATGCATTTGAAAAAAAAAAGTCCATTTAGTAAATTACTTGTTATTAACTGTAATATTAAATTATACCCTATATATTTGTACCATCTGCTGTGTCACTATAACATAATTAGGATTATTGCTGTCTCTTTCTATGCGTATGACCTCTGTGTTGCTAGTACGTTTGTCTGCGTCTCCAGATTAATTGGCCATGTACACTAAACTCCTCCGAGCTCCAGTTATTTCATTAGTGCTGCAGTAATGTGAGTGGGATTGTATTTAGACACCGCTCTTGTGGCTCCTACACGTGGGCTGTCCACGTCCGTGATGAGTTTGTAGAGGGACAGAAAGGGCATCTGCAGTGTAACAAGCACCCGACGTACAAACTCGGCACCCCGGGCCAAGGCGGCCACATGTTTAGGGGACCTTTGGATCTGACATCAGCACTACAGCTCGCACAGGATGTGAGGAGGGGCCATGAAAAAAACCAGAGCGGGAGCTTTGGATGTGGAAATATTATCCAATATAGCAGGGGAATCTCTCTCTCTCCTCTTCTCTTCTCTTCTCCTTCTTCTCTTTTCTTCTCCTTCTTCTCTTCTCTTCTCCTTTTCTTTTCTTCTCTTCTCCTTCTTTTCTTCTCTTCTCCTTTTCTTTTCTTTTCTTCTCTTCTCCTTTTCTTTTCTTTTCTTCTCTTCTCCTTTTCTTTTCTTTTCTTCTCTTCTCCTTTTCTTTTCTTCTCTTCTCCTTCTTTTCTTCTCTTCTCCTTCTTTTCTTCTCTTCTCCTTCTTTTCTTCTCTTCTCCTTTTCTTTTCTTTTCTTCTCTTCTCCTTTTCTTTTCTTTTCTTCTCTTCTCCTTTTCTTCTCTTCTCCTTTTCTTTTCTTTTCTTCTCTTCTCCTTTTCTTTTCTTTTCTTCTCTTCTCCTTTTCTTTTCTTTTCTTCTCTTCTCCTTTTCTTTTCTTCTCCTTCTTTTCTTTTCTTCTCCTTTTTCTTTTCTTCTCCTTTTTCTTTTCTTTTGCTATTGCTTATCTTTCTCTGAAGGTTTTGGGTTTCCTATTCTTTTATTTTATTTTTTCTTCTATCAACTTCACCAAACTATTATAATAACAAACCTGAGTGTCCATCTTTGGATTGCAATTAATCTTCGTGTTATCTCCGATGTGCTTCTTGCTCTGTGATTTATTTGGTAAACCCAGAGAGACTGCGCCGAGTGGGCATAATCCTCCAGGACCGGTTACCAAGTGTCTGTCTATCCTCAGGCTTTTGTTTTAAAGGTCCTATTGTTGGTATGCCTTTTAGTGGTCTATAGTTTGTACAAATAATTAACAAAATCACCAAGAACATACCTAGTCTTTATTTGTGCAGGTAACTGCACTTCAAGACAATGGACCCACTGTCTCAGGCGCTAATCATTAATGGCAAAGACCTCTCATTAATAAAAACTGCATCTGTGTTGACTGACTTAAGGATTTTTTTTTCTAATAACATTGAATTGAACTTACATGTTGTCTATAGTCATAAGAAATTGTAACCTCGTCTTGTGTCATAGACACTTTAAAGGGATATGGAAGGGTCCTGGATGTTACTTGGTATATAATATCCCTGTGGATTTTTACTTTTATGCTTATAAGCTCTGCCTAACATAAAACAAACAGTCCCTGTATGGCTCTGGCCCCCTGCAATTTATGCAGACACAGACTATATAGGGCTCGATGTGCAGTGTAGTGTCCAAGCCCATGCAGGGACTATTTCTGTGATTTTTTTAGGCAATAAAACAGAGCTTATAAGCATAAAAGTAAATAGATACACAGGTATATTGTATATCTAGGAAAATCCAGGAATCTTCCAAATCTCTTAAACTTGTTAGACTTTGCCATAGATAAAATAGCATATATGGACTCTTAAAGGGCTGACACTCTCTTCTGAGACGTCCTCTCCCATGTATAGAATACTTATCTCAGAACAGCCCTTGCATAGAGACGTTATCCCAGCTCTGAGATTGATTGAAAACATTGAAATTCTAAACCCAGATGCTCTCTGGTCTAGGGTCTGCGCATGCCCAGCCACTCAGAGCCCCCAGGGGTAATTGCTAATAAAGGATCATTGCCGATAATTGTCAAGTGAGTGGATCAGGAAGGCTGACGGGTAAAATGATGAAATACAATGTAAGTTTACTATAGGAAAATGCATTTGAAAAAAAAAAGTCCATTTAGTAAATTACTTGTTATTAACTGTAATATTAAATTATACCCTATATATTTGTACCATCTGCTGTGTCACTATAACATAATTAGGATTATTGCTGTCTCTTTCTATGCGTATGACCTCTGTGTTGCTAGTACGTTTGTCTGCGTCTCCAGATTAATTGGCCATGTACACTAAACTCCTCCGAGCTCCAGTTATTTCATTAGTGCTGCAGTAATGTGAGTGGGATTGTATTTAGACACCGCTCTTGTGGCTCCTACACGTGGGCTGTCCACGTCCGTGATGAGTTTGTAGAGGGACAGAAAGGGCATCTGCAGTGTAACAAGCACCCGACGTACAAACTCGGCACCCCGGGCCAAGGCGGCCACATGTTTAGGGGACCTTTGGATCTGACATCAGCACTACAGCTCGCACAGGATGTGAGGAGGGGCCATGAAAAAAACCAGAGCGGGAGCTTTGGATGTGGAAATATTATCCAATATAGCAGGGGAATCTCTCTCTCTCTCCTCTTCTCTTCTCTTCTCCTTCTTCTCTTTTCTTCTCCTTCTTCTCTTCTCTTCTCCTTTTCTTTTCTTCTCTTCTCCTTCTTTTCTTCTCTTCTCCTTCTTTTCTTCTCTTCTCCTTTTCTTTTCTTTTCTTCTCTTCTCCTTTTCTTTTCTTTTCTTCTCTTCTCCTTTTCTTTTCTTCTCTTCTCCTTCTTTTCTTCTCTTCTCCTTCTTTTCTTCTCTTCTCCTTCTTTTCTTCTCTTCTCCTTTTCTTTTCTTTTCTTTTCTTCTCTTCTCCTTTTCTTTTCTTTTCTTCTCTTCTCCTTTTCTTCTCTTCTCCTTTTCTTTTCTTTTCTTCTCTTCTCCTTTTCTTTTCTTTTCTTCTCTTCTCCTTTTCTTTTCTTCTCTTCTCCTTCTTTTCTTCTCTTCTCCTTCTTTTCTTCTCTTCTCCTTCTTTTCTTCTCTTCTCCTTTTCTTTTCTTTTCTTTTCTTCTCTTCTCCTTTTCTTTTCTTTTCTTCTCTTCTCCTTTTCTTCTCTTCTCCTTTTCTTTTCTTTTCTTCTCTTCTCCTTTTCTTTTCTTTTCTTCTCTTCTCCTTTTCTTTTCTTTTCTTCTCTTCTCCTTTTCTTTTCTTCTCCTTCTTTTCTTTTCTTCTCCTTTTTCTTTTCTTCTCCTTTTTCTTTTCTTTTGCTATTGCTTATCTTTCTCTGAAGGTTTTGGGTTTCCTATTCTTTTATTTTATTTTTTCTTCTATCAACTTCACCAAACTATTATAATAACAAACCTGAGTGTCCATCTTTGGATTGCAATTAATCTTCGTGTTATCTCCGATGTGCTTCTTGCTCTGTGATTTATTTGGTAAACCCAGAGAGACTGCGCCGAGTGGGCATAATCCTCCAGGACCGGTTACCAAGTGTCTGTCTATCCTCAGGCTTTTGTTTTAAAGGTCCTATTGTTGGTATGCCTTTTAGTGGTCTATAGTTTGTACAAATAATTAACAAAATCACCAAGAACATACCTAGTCTTTATTTGTGCAGGTAACTGCACTTCAAGACAATGGACCCACTGTCTCAGGCGCTAATCATTAATGGCAAAGACCTCTCATTAATAAAAACTGCATCTGTGTTGACTGACTTAAGGATTTTTTTTTCTAATAACATTGAATTGAACTTACATGTTGTCTATAGTCATAAGAAATTGTAACCTCGTCTTGTGTCATAGACACTTTAAAGGGATATGGAAGGGTCCTGGATGTTACTTGGTATATAATATCCCTGTGGATTTTTACTTTTATGCTTATAAGCTCTGCCTAACATAAAACAAACAGTCCCTGTATGGCTCTGGCCCCCTGCAATTTATGCAGACACAGACTATATAGGGCTCGATGTGCAGTGTAGTGTCCAAGCCCATGCAGGGACTATTTCTGTGATTTTTTTAGGCAATAAAACAGAGCTTATAAGCATAAAAGTAAATAGATACACAGGTATATTGTATATCTAGGAAAATCCAGGAATCTTCCAAATCTCTTAAACTTGTTAGACTTTGCCATAGATAAAATAGCATATATGGACTCTTAAAGGGCTGACACTCTCTTCTGAGACGTCCTCTCCCATGTATAGAATACTTATCTCAGAACAGCCCTTGCATAGAGACGTTATCCCAGCTCTGAGATTGATTGAAAACATTGAAATTCTAAACCCAGATGCTCTCTGGTCTAGGGTCTGCGCATGCCCAGCCACTCAGAGCCCCCAGGGGTAATTGCTAATAAAGGATCATTGCCGATAATTGTCAAGTGAGTGGATCAGGAAGGCTGACGGGTAAAATGATGAAATACAATGTAAGTTTACTATAGGAAAATGCATTTGAAAAAAAAAAGTCCATTTTGTAAATTACTTGTTATTAACTGTAATATTAAATTATACCCTATATATTTGTACCATCTGCTGTGTCACTATAACATAATTAGGATTATTGCTGTCTCTTTCTATGCGTATGACCTCTGTGTTGCTAGTACGTTTGTCTGCGTCTCCAGATTAATTGGCCATGTACACTAAACTCCTCCGAGCTCCAGTTATTTCATTAGTGCTGCAGTAATGTGAGTGGGATTGTATTTAGACACCGCTCTTGTGGCTCCTACACGTGGGCTGTCCACGTCCGTGATGAGTTTGTAGAGGGACAGAAAGGGCATCTGCAGTGTAACAAGCACCCGACGTACAAACTCGGCACCCCGGGCCAAGGCGGCCACATGTTTAGGGGACCTTTGGATCTGACATCAGCACTACAGCTCGCACAGGATGTGAGGAGGGGCCATGAAAAAAACCAGAGCGGGAGCTTTGGATGTGGAAATATTATCCAATATAGCAGGGGAATCTCTCTCTCTCCTCTTCTCTTCTCTTCTCCTTCTTCTCTTTTCTTCTCCTTCTTCTCTTCTCTTCTCCTTTTCTTTTCTTCTCTTCTCCTTCTTTTCTTCTCTTCTCCTTCTTTTCTTCTCTTCTCCTTTTCTTTTCTTTTCTTCTCTTCTCCTTTTCTTTTCTTTTCTTCTCTTCTCCTTTTCTTTTCTTCTCTTCTCCTTCTTTTCTTCTCTTCTCCTTCTTTTCTTCTCTTCTCCTTCTTTTCTTCTCTTCTCCTTTTCTTTTCTTTTCTTTTCTTCTCTTCTCCTTTTCTTTTCTTTTCTTCTCTTCTCCTTTTCTTCTCTTCTCCTTTTCTTTTCTTTTCTTCTCTTCTCCTTTTCTTTTCTTTTCTTCTCTTCTCCTTTTCTTTTCTTTTCTTCTCTTCTCCTTTTCTTTTCTTCTCCTTCTTTTCTTTTCTTCTCCTTTTTCTTTTCTTCTCCTTTTTCTTTTCTTTTGCTATTGCTTATCTTTCTCTGAAGGTTTTGGGTTTCCTATTCTTTTATTTTATTTTTTCTTCTATCAACTTCACCAAACTATTATAATAACAAACCTGAGTGTCCATCTTTGGATTGCAATTAATCTTCGTGTTATCTCCGATGTGCTTCTTGCTCTGTGATTTATTTGGTAAACCCAGAGAGACTGCGCCGAGTGGGCATAATCCTCCAGGACCGGTTACCAAGTGTCTGTCTATCCTCAGGCTTTTGTTTTAAAGGTCCTATTGTTGGTATGCCTTTTAGTGGTCTATAGTTTGTACAAATAATTAACAAAATCACCAAGAACATACCTAGTCTTTATTTGTGCAGGTAACTGCACTTCAAGACAATGGACCCACTGTCTCAGGCGCTAATCATTAATGGCAAAGACCTCTCATTAATAAAAACTGCATCTGTGTTGACTGACTTAAGGATTTTTTTTTCTAATAACATTGAATTGAACTTACATGTTGTCTATAGTCATAAGAAATTGTAACCTCGTCTTGTGTCATAGACACTTTAAAGGGATATGGAAGGGTCCTGGATGTTACTTGGTATATAATATCCCTGTGGATTTTTACTTTTATGCTTATAAGCTCTGCCTAACATAAAACAAACAGTCCCTGTATGGCTCTGGCCCCCTGCAATTTATGCAGACACAGACTATATAGGGCTCGATGTGCAGTGTAGTGTCCAAGCCCATGCAGGGACTATTTCTGTGATTTTTTTAGGCAATAAAACAGAGCTTATAAGCATAAAAGTAAATAGATACACAGGTATATTGTATATCTAGGAAAATCCAGGAATCTTCCAAATCTCTTAAACTTGTTAGACTTTGCCATAGATAAAATAGCATATATGGACTCTTAAAGGGCTGACACTCTCTTCTGAGACGTCCTCTCCCATGTATAGAATACTTATCTCAGAACAGCCCTTGCATAGAGACGTTATCCCAGCTCTGAGATTGATTGAAAACATTGAAATTCTAAACCCAGCAGCACAAGACATCCAGGGTTTAATTTCCAAGCCAAATGACGCCAACTGACGCTTGGCCTGTGTGTACATCACATTGTCTCGGGGGATTGCGGACCCTCAGCCTGCAGAGAGAGAAGTGGCGCTCACTGAGCATCTGTGTGCATTTAATTTCTCCATGTTATCTTATTCCTTCTCAACCTTGATAATCGTAAACTGATGTGCTCATATTAAAAATACTAGTGTCTTTGAAACTGATGCTGGTTATTTTATGCCATATTACGTATTGCATATTGCACCTGCAAAATAGGGCTATCCATCTTGCCTCTCCCCAGCCCTCGCCTCTCCCCAGCCCTCGCCTCTCCCCAGCCCTCGCCTCTCCCCAGCCCTCGCCTCTCCCCAGCCCTCGCCTCTCCCCAGCCCTCGCCTCTCCCCAGCCCTCGCCTCTCCCCAGCCCTCGCCTCTCCCCAACCCCCGCCTCTCCCCATCTCGAATGAGAAACTTAATGGAATTGCAAGTTAATACGGATATATGCTTTTTATTTTTCATTTAAAAAAGAAATACATGTTGCATAAAACAAAAGGAAGTGCATTTTTAGTCTAATTATGAACTATTATTTTTCCCCTTTTTAATTTTCAGTGGGGTTGTTGGCTGCTCTCCCTTCTACAATCTTGGATTGTGTCAGGAGGATGGCTAGAAATTGTCAATTTCCATATTGCATCTTCTAATGCTCAAAGCATGGCCTGCAGCTTCCCATCGGTCCATACAATCATGTGGCGCAGCTTCTGGTATAGGAGCCAGAATCACATGACTGCACAAACCAATAGGAAGCAGCTGGCTGTGTTGAGTGATCTGTAAGATGCAATATGGAGATCCCCTGATTGTTTCCTGCCCACATTACACCGTGACCGCTTCTGTGGGATTGGAGGCGGTAGAGACACAAATGTGACAAACAAAATGAGATTAAAATAACAAATAGCCTATTTCTTTATGTAATTAAAGGCTTTCATTATGAAGATTATAGTGGGCCATGACTTGTTTACCAGTCTCAGGTCCCCTGTGTAAACATGAATTAGTAACAAGCTTTGCAAGATTAACACTAATTAAAAGTACATATTAATTAAGTTTACAGACTACATGTGTTCTCCTTTTGTTATTTTAAAACAATTTATATTTATATCTCATTTCCTGTCCACCATCTGGGTTCACTAATCAATTGTCATTATTGGGCAATTCATTCTGCCTGCCAGCATTGTACACCTACGGCTATATATACTGTATCTATTTAATATGGAGTAATGTGATGGAGATTTCCATATATGCCAATCTACTCTTAATGACCTATTGATCCTATAGACGCATCTCCTCCCATGACCCGCACATAAAGATCCCCCCCAGTTCCAGGGTTAAGTTGTGGTCAACTAGTTTTTTATATTGTTTTTTTTTTTTTTTTTAATAACTAACCATGATAGTGGACAAAGTATTTTAAGAAATAAAAATAAATACAACCTTTTATATATTGCAATTATTCTGATCTACATGGCTCCATTTTGCTTTCTCTCTGTGGCTGCCTGTTACTTTCTCAGATGGGTACATCTTTGTAAAATAAATGATCTTCCATTTTTTAGTCTTCACTGACAGATGTAACTGCCACATTGCCTTTATACCTTTTACATTTTCAAGAGATAAAGTTGACCGCACATTATCTAATTGTGCTGCAGTGCAAGCCATTAATCTTTCTGTTTATCTGCTTGCTCAACTATGAGGGCACCTTGAATGTAGATTGGTGGTGGAGCTACTGCCGGTGCAGCAGGTGCAAAGCACAGGGCCCACCGCAGGGTAGGGGCCCTCTGCTATATACCATCCTCTTAATTTTATTAGAGGGCAGATCATTATTTATATAGAAAGCTGATCTGATCACCCTGATCATCTACATATTTTTGGGGCTTTTTTTATTGACCACTATGGTATGTATGGGTTTCCTGGTGGTCCAGTGGTTAGGTTTTGGTGCTTTCATCCGGCAACTTGCATTCGATTCCAAGAGGTCACACCACTCTGAAGCCATGCCGGGTTGGGCCTGGTCAGTAACTGGATGGGATTCCACCTAGGAATACCAGTAGCTGGAGAATGAACTGGCAACCCAAGCGGATCAGCATGACCATGGTCATAAAAAATGTGCATGGTGTATTACAGTCCACAAGGTCATCGAGGCCCCCAAATGATTTAGCATCAGGGCCCTCCATGCACTAGCTCCACAACTGATACAGTTGTGTGAAAATCATAAGCAATGTTTACTTCCAGCTCAGATAATGAGCCCTAGGGCCACGGTTTCTGAAGAACTACACTTTGTTAAAAAGTATTACATCATCTAATTTATTATCCTTTTTATGCAATTATGCTGCTGTGGAACCTGCCATTTTGGTTTTGTACTGAGGTGGGAGGATACTGCAGATGCAGAGAAAACTTCTATGCACAATAGGAATATGGTAGCTACATCTATCAGCACTACAGAGCGCCACAAAAAATTTAAGGTTGCAATAAAGAATATTTGCATATGAAAGTTACAATTTAAAGGTTGTGTTTGTTTTTGTTTCTAAAAACATTGTGTCTATCTAGTTAAATTAAATTATTCAGACGAACGTATAGAAAGTACGGTAATTGGACAACAGTATTGTTTAATCATTTCACCCAGATTAGATTGTAGATATTGGCCTACAGGATTCACTTTATTTCTTTATTATGTTAAGCTCAAAGAATGTTGCAGACTAATATTTATATATATATATATATATATATATATATATATATATATATATATATATATATATATATATATATATATTTATATATATATTCCTATTCCTATTCCTCCAGGGGTCTAGGCCAGACCACATTTTGTGTAACCATCTTTTCACATGCTAACACAACTCTTTCATCTCCGTGCCAGCTAATGGTTGGATCTCAATACAAACATCTCCAGTCCAATAACATGTGTTTGGAAACTGGACCATATTTCCATAATTTATGTGGCGACCTGGTGTATCTGTTTAATGTGTATAAAGTATGAGTCCTCATACACTCATTTTACAGTTATATTTTGTGTATGTATTCAACAGTTGGAGTTAATCTACATTTTTTTTGTTTTAAAGGAATGTGGAAGGTTTTGGGATTTTACTAGGTATATAATATCCCTGTGTATTTACTTTTGTGTACTTTATTTTGTTAATGAGTTCCTAAATGCTCTCTTTTTACTACCTAAATTCAAACCAATAGTCCCTGTATGGGTCTACCCACATCAGCTCATGAAGACTCTATAGTACTTATTGTGCTGTGTCTCATACTAATCAGTGACCATCTCTCCAACGTGCTGCTGAGACGTGGTCCCTGACAGACTAGAACGCTATACTGCACACCAGCCCTACAGAGTCTGTGTCTGCATGCACTGCAGTGGGCAGACCCATACAGGGACTATTTGTTAGATTTTAGGTAATAAAAACAGAGCTTATAAGCACCAGCAACTAAGGTCTTGGGGCCCGGCAACGCAGTTGCGACCTCACAAAGCAAGGCGAGCCAGTGGTGCCATCACACATGAGCCTCGCAGCACTTAGTCTGCAATGAGCGCCAACGGCGCCTTCACACATGCAAGCCTTGCAAAGCAGCTGTGCAGCACTTATGTTGCATTATGAGTGTCGCAACTACGGCCCAAATGCGTAACTCTAAAAATTGAGGACGAAAAACGTAAAAAAATTCTGAAACTGCATGAAAACGAGACTGAACAAAGCCAGCCACGCGGGACTTAGAAAATACACTACGGCAAAGACCGTAACCCATACACCAACAAACGGCCTTCAGCGCGTACAGCAGACGCACAGAGGAGAAACGCACAGGGAAGGGACAGGGGGGAGATGGTGGAAAGAGATACATGGCATTCCCAAGCACAAAACTTGCAGGTTAACAAAAAGCGCGCAAAGAGCGTCCCCTACAGTAGGCGGGAGGAAAGGTTGCAATGAGCTTGGGGCTTGCGATCAGCGCCGAAGGTGATCAGTGCAAAGCAGGAAAGTTGAAGTACACTGGGGAGAGGCTTGCAATGAGCGCCGAAGGTGCTCAGAGGAGCAAAAGCCTCACATTGTGTGGCAAACCGCATTGCCAGTCTTACAAATTTATTCCCGTCATTTTTGATGGGCAAGTAGCTAGTTTAATCATATTAAGTTTCACAGAACTATTGTATCCTTAAAATATAATTGAATGAAGATCTTATCTGCATCCAAGTTCATGTCCGTTGAATAATCCTGTTAAGAGAAAAGCAGAAGTCTCCCTTCAGAAAACAATTGGATAGAATAATTACAATTGGAGTCTTATTTGTATTTACAATTTTTCTCATTGTCCAGGTCTTTAAAAATATACTATACATATATGTTTAGTGTTTATGTATGTTTTTGTGTGTGGTATATGTATCGTATAAGAATTGGTAGTTCGGTGGTGGTAGTGACCAACACAAGGAATTCAAGCATGCCTGTGATAAGCATACGTTATTTCTGAGCATTTAAGTCACATGATCCTTGGGGATTAGTCCCGAAGAGTGATATGGGATTAGGGAATGCAGCTAAACCCTACTGACGAGGCCCAATGAAGGCTGAAACGTACGTCTGGGGTTTGCTGTTTCTCCTGTTCAGGGTAGAATTGCCCGGTATTTCGGGGCTGGGTCACTCTTGAGTGGGACCAGACTGATATACTACAGGATATTTCTTCCTGTGAAGGGCACAAGTGAGCTAAAGGAGGTTGATGTCAGAGTGTGATTTTATGTAGAGAGGACTAATCTATTATGGTTAGTTTGTTCCATTATTCTTTGGCTTCTTCTTAAGCCCAGCCTGTTCTATCTACCTAAAAAAGCAGATTAGATGGGCCTTTTTGTTCTTATTTGCTGTGAAATCATTCTATGTAATGTCCTGCCTTTTATCTTGTGCATGTAACGCGCCCTCCTCACGCCCCAGAGACGCCGCTTTACGCTGAGAGTTTCCATCGTGGTTTGAGGGGACTCTGGGAGTTGCTGTGACAGGAAGTCGGGTTTCTAGCGGCACACAGGCAGTGAGGCCTATTATACTTTATTCTACATAAAATCCCACTCTGACATCAACCTCTTAACTCACTTGTACACAGAGGCCTCGGATGTTTTTCGGAAGAGGTGGGAACCTCAAAATATTTTTTTTATCCTTAAATAGGTGAAGATACCAAGTCTGAGGCATCCTGGGTGAGGTGAGCGTATGGTTGTGCTGCTTTATACGCAAAACGACTAAAATTAGGCCTTTGTATAATGTACAAAATCTAATCCAGCCCTAATTTATTGCCATTATATTTACAATTATGCTGTGGTGGAATCTACCATTTTGGATACTGCTAATAAACTTCCCAAGGTGAGAGGAGACTTTGAATGCACAGAAAGCACTTATATGTACAATATATATTTGTTTTTGTGGCGTCCTTCAGTCGTGTCAGACTCTCTGTGACCCTATGGATGCAGCATGCCAGGTACATCTGTCTGTGTCTCTGGTTGTGCTTATCCATATGGTTTTCTTGCAAAAGAGACTGGAGTGGGTTGCAAGTTCCTTTTTCCAGTGGACGGCAATTTGTCTGACCTTTCTGCTATGACCTCGATGTCCCTACATGGTATTACTCACAGCTTAACTGAGGTACACAAGCTTCGGCACCACGGCAAGGTAGATTGTATGTATGTATGTATATATATGTATGTGTATATATATATATATATATACTGTAATTTTCATGATTAATATAACAGTTTTTTAGTCATTTTTGTTAGCGGTTTACGGACACATTAAACCACAATATGAGTAGTGACATGTGAAAGACAGAGGTTGTAGTGAGAATGATAACTACCCACTTCCTTCAGTTAGGACATTTTTTTTTTTTGCACTTTTACATAACGTTACACCACAATTTGCCAAATTTCCTTTTCCTGTGTTTTATTTTGTAAATTGTGACGTTGTAAAATAGGAGGACAAGAAAAATCTAACAGTTTGTAGCTTACATGGGCTCGGTCACCCCAAAATCAAGTCGATTTTTTTAGGTGGTTATTAAAGAGCATAAACTGGCTATATGTTGTGTTATCCATTTTGTTCTTAAGTAAATCAATCCTGGGAAATTCCACATTGTTGCTGTATTTGTGCAAATGAGTGTCTTGTGCATTTTAATTGGTTGTTTTGATCTGCTAATTAGGGTTACAGTCTGCTTGTCTGTCTCTGTAGTGGCCTAAAAAGCCATGCAATGTTATCTGGCAGTTAGACCCCTTCTGTGCTAAGCACGAACAATGCCAGACAATTTTCTAATTACATTTTTAATGACTACCCATTTTTTTTTTTTTTTTTTACAATAAAATTAAATATCTAAAAAAGTTGCTGGTTTAGCAGGAGTTTTTTGAAAATGGGGAATTGATGCTGGTGCCGGTTGCTTGAGTCCCGGTTAGTTGGGTGCCGGATAACCGGGATTCTACTGAGCCGCAATCTCTCTCTCATCCAGTATGACTTCTCAGCTCTTTCCATGTTTGTCCTTGGGCTTGCATCTGGAGCTTGCATTATATCTGCCACAGCCGGTCTTGTTTCTATAATTGTAAACATCTGGCTCCTAAATAAGCCTAATTAGGTTTGATTCCTCCAGGCCTCACCACAACCTGTTGACTCTTATTTGTGTATACAGTTACAATATGTTGTGGGGTCAGTGGGAAACTGCACGGACCCAGATTCCCAAACAGATTCCAGAGCTGTCTATTTCCATTTGTAAAGGAATAAAAGCCACAAATTGTGTCACTTGGGGTTTCTAAACATATTATTGTATGTACAAGACCCAAGGATATAGGTTCGGGGGAAACTATTATTCTACCATAACGGGGACCTCTAAAGTACTAATAATATTATTTGCAGTTGGAAGTTATTTAAAAAAATTAATTTAGTAATAGAAGAAACACTTTGAAATTACTAAGTTTTTGACTGTTACTCATCTCAAAATGTTCTCCCATCAGTCTGCTCTTCTTGTCAGTACCTAATTAGGTCATGATTGATCAATGGTTCCCTGATTTTAAATAGTTTTTAATTAATTAATTTATTTTTTTCCACGTGTCCTTTGATAACTTGAAATGTTGGGAAGTGCATAATATTTGTGGGCGGATCTATTGAGCTGAGTGACAGCCAAAATATAGCAATTTTTCTATAACTGGACATTTTTAATAGATTTCAATCTCATATATTTATGTTTTTACTAGTTCTTTATAATTCTACAATAATAGGAATGCTGACCGTTGAAAGATCTGCAGTTATATACTTTTAAATTAGTATCAAGGAGTCAACATATTGTGTAGTGCTATACAAAAGGGGTCATTAAAATTAATGCCGACAGTCGTATGAGTGTAGGAACCAAAAATAGCTCCACATTGCCCTCTTGTGGTAAAAGTTATCCCCTCATTCCATTCATTTACCAGCATCTCCCACACATTAGGGAGAGGGGCCTGACCACACTCTTCAAATCTATAAAAAAATTCAGATTTTTAAATCTAGGTTTATGACTTACCCCTGCCTAATTATGTCTGGGCAAACTCTGTTTTCTAATTCTGCCCCATTTTTTTCCATGCTCCATGAATTCTTTTGGAAATATTTATATTTATACTAATTTCCCTGTAGATGAATGAATGTTCTGAACTGCTCCTGTTATCATGTGTCATGGATAAGATAACAGTAATTAGCATCCGGTGGGTGCATAGTTTCATAGTTGCAGTATTTGGCAATGCGTCCCATATCTTGGTCTAACATATCGGCGCGTCCAACTGTGCCATATAAGGACATGTTCATTTGTGCAGGTTAATGAATAACCCAATTACTGGCTATTAATGTAGTGAGAGAGAGAGGGCCCTTTATATTGGCCGTAGAGCGCTGCAGTAACGTGTCTCGCTGTGTGTGCTACTTTTTTCCAACATGTCTCTGTATTTCTGGTACACACATGGACCAGGTATGTACTTTTTACTGAGTAATATCATAGAGAACTCCATGTTGTGGGAGAAAATGCTCTTTAATCAATTAGGAAATCCTTTCGATAACGAATATGTCATCTCTTACTACCTGTAAAGTTAATGTTTAGTCGGAAATCATGGTATATTTGGTGGAGGTAGAGAGAGGCAAAAGTGTATGTGTGTGTATATATGTGTGTATGTATATGTGTGTGTGTGTGTATGTATATATATATATATATATATATATATATATATATATATATATATATATATATATATATATATATATATATATATATATATAATCACAGCTATGGGTGGAAGTGTTTTATACTTAACAAGCTCAACTTTCAAACTTAATTATCTATCTGAAAAAAAAACTCTATGTAAGTGCCTGGCATCCTGCGGTTCATGGGGAGTTGTTCCCAACTAAACCGTAAAGGCAGTGGGAGGATGGCTAATAAGGAAGAAGAGAATGCCTTGTTTATTTTTGTTGTTGTGCTGACTTGGTATGTTCATTATTCTTATCACCCCCACGGAGTTAATTAGATAAAGGAATTTTCCGCTTCTTATGTCATTTTTAGTATTTTTATTTTTAAAACTTGTTTAAAAAAAAAATCTATCTATACAAATCCCAACCTGCCATATTGGTTTGAAAATCAAAAATATAAAAAAAAGGAAAAATATATTCCTCAATGTAAAAAGGGCTTATTGTTAGAATTATGTTGTTAAGCCCCTTTTTTTTTTTTTTTTTTTAAATGAATTTTTGAAACGCTTATTTGGTTTTTAGGCATGTGCAGTCTATTAAACATTAATCAGTTAATTAAACTTTATGACTCTAGGAACGATCCATTACGTTCATGGAATAGCCATAATTTGGTTATGGAAACAAAGTGTATAATATGGATAAGTAAATGTGGAAAATCTATATCCGATTTGAATAATGGGAATACCCAACAGGAACAAGATTGTAAGCGCTGCAGAGCATCACATGGTCTTGTTTTTATTGCACTGTTTTTGTATTTTTTTTTTTTTTTTAAATACAATGTATAATCTAACGTCTCATTACATTATGTGTCCATTTTATGTGTAGGGCCCACCAACTTTTTTTGTCTATTTTAATTTTTTGTAAAAAAAATAAATAAATACCTCTGCTGATTGGTTGCACAAAAACAAAACCTTTTGTGAGATTAAAGTGGGTGGGAATTATATAGTTTATAAAGATGGTCAAAACAAAATGAAAAAAAAATCTTAACTGGATTAAAACGAATAATTCTCTCTCTTTTTTCAGGGGATCTTGTAGTTCATTCTGAGCTCGGTGACCCGTATCTGATAGAGAGGAGCGTCATGGCCGAGCCCGATTACATGGACGCTGATGCCGCGGATCTAATAAGACCACAAAAAATCATCAATCCTGTGAAGACCTCAAGAAACCACCAAGACCTCCATCGAGAGCTCCGAATGAACCAGAAACAGTTAGTTCACAAGATAGCCATTCTATGCAGCTTGTTTTTTTTCTGTTAAGACGTTAAAATAATTATTTTGTTTTTGTTTTTCTTAAAAAAAACTCACATTTACAATTTCATTTTTAAAACTTTCAGAAATTCATTAGTGGAAATCTGTTGGCTTTCATGTTCAAGCTCCTCCAACTAACTTCCTGTTCAGTGTTGGAGCAGCATCATAAAACAGGATGTTTGGGGGTGGTACTTGAAGCCAACAACCTGTTAGATTCTTCTTCTAAAGCACTTAAACTGCCGCTGTAGTCCAAATCCTATTCTATTGGGCATTTAAAATATAATCTTAAACACTTAAAAATTTTGTTTTTGTGTAAAAAAAAGAAAAAAAAATAAAAAGAAAAAAATAAATACATGTTCTATAGTTTAGAAAATATACATCAAAGTGAGACTGGGTGGGTTTGTTTACTCATCCTCTGGCTGGAGACACAAGGGCCTTGAGCATTGTAAACTGCGGTGTGTATATATATATGTATGTATATGTATATGTATATATATATATATATATATATATATATATATATATATATATATATATATGTATATATGTGTGTGTATATGTATATGTATATATATATATATATATATATATATATATATATATATATATATATATATATATATATATATATATATATATATAAATTTCCTAATTAACTGTGAGCTCCCCCCCCCCCATCTAACTGTACTCTTAAGCTCAGATTTCACGTATATATATCAAACATTTTTTTTTCTATTGGCTCTTTCATTACATCTTTTAATAACCACTACTTTATTAGTTCATGGTCTTACATTGTCACCTGTGAGATCTCCTTTAATGTTGAAAGATTTCTGTAAGGGATCTCATGTGCAGTGTTGAAATCTACTATGGGACCAATGACCAGATTAATGCATTATATCATAAATTATTGGTTGTTGACCAGTAGAGCAACATTATATTCTATGTCTTAAGTATCTTAGTATTGACATTGTATGATTTTTTTGTTTGTTTTATATTTAAAAACATAAAGCATGTTCCTTTTATTTCCCTTACCCAACAAACCTTACAAAGCATTATATTATCCATAGATGGTCAGACAACGGATTTATGACCATCTATCTTGAACACGTTCCATTTTTCCGAGCTGATCCTACCATAACTTTCCAATTTCCAGGAGTTGGTCATTTTGTTCCACCTGTACGGACTTCTGATAAAAGAACCATTGAATACTTTTGTCTTGGCCATCACTCTTATTTCTATATACTTTTGTGTTTCATAGTCTAGAAAGCAAAGAAAAAAACAAAAAGGAATTCATAATAATAATAATATTAGGAAATGGAGTGAGGCAGTTCTACTGGACCTTGCAATATTAAACTTGAAATGGAAGTTACATAGCAATTAAAGTTGGCTTTCCGTCCATCAAGTTCAACCTTTTAAGAGCTCCTCTGTTCTGCAATATGTAGATTTAGTTTTTAATTTATCTAGAGGAAGGGAATCTTGCTAATCGTCTCAAAAGGGAAAACAAAATTTCTTCCTGACCCCAGATACTGGCGATCGGACTCCTCCCTGGATCAATACTCCCTCTTTAATTAACCAGGATAACCCTAAATGCCCTTTTTATTTAAAAATATATCCAATCCCTTTTTAAAGTTATCTATCGAATCCTCTGTCGCCACCTCCTTTGGTAGAGAATTCCACAGACTAACCACCCTTAATGTGAAGAACACTTTTATTTCTTTAAGGTACAATCTTTTTACTTCTAACCTCAAAGGATGTCCTCTTGTTAGTAGAAAACACCTTTGGCGCAAAAAGTTCACTTGACAAAGACTTATATTGACCGATTGTTTTCTCTTCTTTCTTTTTTTTTTACATACTGATATATTATTGCAATTCATTGATTAAATAAACAAATGAAACCCTGCTGTATGAGCTCTACTGCGGCACTTTTATGGTGACTAAGAATAATGCAGGCACAGCGCCACAGTATATGCTGGCTCTTTATAAATAAAGAGAAATAGTAAATAACTGCCTTCTTTTTTTTTTGTCAATTTCTTTATTGTTGTCAAATATATTGTAAGAAGGCTTGTATAGCTGTATTATAATATCCCGTAGCTATGTGTAGCACATCGTAAACCGTTGCCTGTTTTTTTTTTTTTTGTCCTTTCCAGAGGTCTTTCCCCACAAAATAAACCTGAGTTACAGAAAGTGATGGAGAAACGAAAACGAGACCTGGTCCTCAAACAGCAGAAGGAGGAAGCAGAAAACAAAAAGTCAGAGTTCGAAATTGAGCTACAGAAAAGGCATCAGAAGCTAGAAGAGGTGAGACCATATCCTTCTATGCAGTGTTAAATAATGGTAGTGGATATGTGAAACAGCCTCTTGGTGGAGGTGGTAAAGGCAAATTCTGTATATGAGTTGTAGCATGCCTAGGATATGTATAAGAATGTCCTGGGGGTTTAGTTGGCGAAAAGCCTTTTATGTAGATAAAATGGACAGGCTAGATGGGTCTGTTGGTTATGTGCAGCCAAAACTCAATACTATTGGGCCTGTGTAGGGTTTCTAAAATGTATAGGACTCAGAGAGAAATGGTGGGCAGCAAGCTGTGCTGTTTGTTGCATCGTTAGATCCACTGCACCCCACACCCAAGTAGCTTAATTTATGTTGCAGTTAAAGGTATATGGAAGTGAGCTGGGTTGTTAATGCATCTGATAGAGGAGAAATAGTAGTTTATGAAAAAAATAGTTTGCATGAAAAAATACCTAAATAAACATTTAAAACAGTTACCCTAAAGTTTGCTGAACTTCTTGCATTTGCAAATGTTTTTCTGACAATGCTGTCACCCCTTGAAAATCTCAGCTGAAATTAGCATAACTATTACATTGTATGTTTTTGGCCTGGGGATTGTGCTGGGGCTTTCCTTTAGATTTCTTTAATACCCAGAACAAGGTCTGTGTCCCTTCATTCACTGATTTGTTTTATCTGCATCCCAGGTGATACTTCCCCCCCCCCCCCCCCCCCCCCAGCCCCAGTGATTTGGCCCTGTAACCCCCCCAGTGAATTGCCCCTGTGATCTCTCCCAGCCCCAGGGAATTTCCCCTGTGATCTCTCCCAGCCCCAGGGAATTTCCCCTGTGATCTCTCCCAGCCCCAGGGAATTTCCCCTGTGATCTCTCCCAGCCCCAGGGAATTTCCCCTGTGATCTCTCCTAGCCCCAGGGAATTTCCCCTGTGATCTCTCCCAGCCCCAGGGAATTTCCCCTGTGATCTCTCCCAGCCCCAGGGAATTTCCCCTGTGATCTCTCCTAGCCCCAGGGAATTTCCCCTGTGATCTCTCCCAGCCCCAGGGAATTTCCCCTGTGATCTCTCCCAGCCCCAGGGAATTGCCCCTGTGATCTCTCCCAGCCCCAGGGAATTGCCCCTGTGATCTCTCCCAGCCCCAGGGAATTGCATGCACTCACTCAGAGACACATGCACACAGACCAGAAACACAAGCTCTCTTCCTTTTATAGGTCATTGCAGGACCATAAATCAAGCATAAGTGCTCCTTCGCCTAAAAGACAAATTAGAACTTGGTACTCTCTTACAAAATCATACCCTGAGAACCTAGCTCAATCCTGAAAGTGTAAATATTATTGTATATTGTAAATATCCTGAAAGTGTAAATATTACAATATTAAAAACTGTAGGTAAAAATACAATCAATGTTATAACATACAGTATTTTGAAAGCTCCGCTGTGTCCCTATTAAAACATCTAATCTGAACCACACACAACTTTCTGTTTCCTGCTTTTTCAAGTAGTAATTTAATTTGCTAAATAATGTTCGCAATAAACACTGCTGAATAATAATCATGTTTATTTTGTTAACCTTTGTATCTTTTATCAGGAATTTTATAAATGTTGACATGATTGTATAATATGAACCATTATCTTGTTTGTTTACCAACTCTTAATTTTTATTACAGATGGAAATGGAGAAACATAAAATCGAAGAGGAGCAGGAAAACAAGCCAGAGTTTCTCAAGGTCAAAGGCAATCTCAGGAGACTGAACCAAGAAATATCTGATGCCAATGAGTTGTAGACCAGTTGGCTTAAAAAATGTCAGGATTGGATGTAGAATTCTATTTTTGCTGGTCTTCACAAAGGATGGACATTGAGTTGGAGATGTTCCTAGATGATTTCCACTGTGAACTTTAATCCGTAGACGTCTTAAAGACTTAATGACTGCCAGAAAACCACTGAAAATGCTGGATTAGATTATAGGATGACTTGAATGGGATACAGAGCAGTCTGCTGATAAAGTGACCTTTTTTTAAAGCTGGAGAATTACTGGACTGTGCAGGAATCCCAGTTTAACTTGATCTGAGTTTAATGCTCATATTTTTTTTTTTAACTGTTTTTGCAGGGTTGTGTAAAACATGATGGAGATATTCACTGTGCTGTAATATACTTTTTATTTCTTTATACGCAGAAAATGTAATGATTTTAATTGTATCTTTCTCCCAAGATATAAGACCACCCAATTGGCAGTAAGATTGAGGTAGTTCTGCTACACTGGCTTAGGGGGGTCTGGAGATAATTTAGTCTTTGACGCTAATGTTTGTCTGAACTGCAAATTGAGCTGCTAAAAATGCATCCCTAAATTAATTGCTGTTGCTTCACATTTACATGGTATGTACAACCTTCATCCATTACCAGGGTCACTTTTTTGCCTAGACCAACTTTTCTAATCATTGTATTATCTTTTGTAATGGACTGAAGAAGAAGCTAGCCTATTTTACTGCTTCTGATTGCAGCTCATAAACGGAGATGAATACTTCATCACCTTAGTCTTGAGTCTTGCCTGAGACTTTAAGGACTGTATTTAAAGGGCTAAGTAGGACCATACTGTTAATTCAATGTAGTAATAATGCCACATATAGTGCTTCACCTAGTTGGACTAAAAGTGAAGCCATATTTGTCCAGAAGATATCCAAGTTGGTTGTTGTTGATATCCTTAATGACCAATTTCAAATATCTTTTATAGACGAACTTTCAAAATTTCATTGCATTTTTGGGATCTTGAACACTCCTCTATGAAGAATCTTTTAGTTGTTCCTCTTGGAGATGTCACTTACCATTGTTCATTAATGAATAGTAAATTTGGTCATGTTTTGTTCAACATAATCAGAATGTTGACCTTGTTAATGGAAGGAGATATTTGTTTTAAGTCCTCTAATTTCCTGGAAAACCAAAGTCCCAATACATTATAAGAAAATATTATATGTACTGGGCCATTAGTATTGATAACAGTCTTGCTTACTGGCGAACATTTTATGATCTGCTGTTTATCTGGTATATTTTGAATTTGACATAATGGATTGTGTGTAATTTATATACTTCCTGAATATTGAAATACATTACTGGATTCACTATTGATTGTAGACTTCTATTTGTGCAGTTTCTTCAAAAATTTGTATGACTGATTTTTGTAAATTTATTCAGGGTAGATTACCCATCTAACATACAGAGAACTGGTTGGTAAAACCATTGTATACCAGTCTTGTAGGTTCTTGCCACAATGGTTCCTTTTGGATCAAATAGTTTGACATCCAATACTCTTTTGTCAATTTGGCTTTGAAATAGCTTTCTAATCAAGCTGTTGAATTTATTGTGCTATTGATATATATATATATATATATATATATATATATATATATATATATATATATATATATATATATATATATATATATATATATATATATATATATATATATATATATATATATATATATATATTCCCATTCACCTCTATCAATCCTTGAGCTTGAGTATTTTTGAAAAGCTGTTGGGAACGAAATAGTGATTTCCATGTTACAGAAAAGTGGAGCCAGTTTTTATTTTTTTCCCCTTAAGTGCCATATTTTTTGTGAGTGAAAAGGTAGTCATGTCCTGAATGAGATGACTGGTTAATATTGAACTTTTAGTATTATATTCATTGTAATAGGGAACACTTAAATAAGATCATGCATATTACAGTGCAGAGTCAAAAAAGCATATTGTTTAAGAAATTCATTACACAATTGGATGACCATACCTTCCTTTAAGATATGATAAATGTGTATTGCGTGGCTGGTTTGGATATGTTGACTCCCACTGGATACACAAGGGTGGCCCTGCAGTAGAGTCTTTATTAAGGACAGTATGGTCATGATACTATGCAACCAATCATAGGACTGGTTTTATATGTAATTCTCCATTGCTCAATCATGCTGGGGATGTAATAGGACATATTCATTTTTGATCCCGTTAACTTTGGAGGCTTGGAAAGAGTTAGTTCTGGGGGATTTCTTTCTAATAGTATGTGAAATTGTTTCTCAACTCAAGTGTATTTTTCATAATAGGCTAGGGTTGAGGGTATGTCTACGTGCATGGCCGGTCATTTGAATAGTGGCTCAGCTTTTTTGATTAAACCATCTGAAATCCTGGCATGTTGAATATTGCAATTGGGAAATAAGGCACTAAAATCTTATTAGACAGAAGAACATTTTGATTTTAGAAATGAAGAGACATTGCTCCCTTTGCCGTATACAACTTTTGTTTACAATCCTCTACCCAGTGGGTCCCAAACGTCTCCTCAAGACCCACCAGACAGGCCATGATTTTAGGTCATACGCTGTGTGAATACGCAGGGGAAGCATTTTAAGGCTTCACCGGCTGCTGAATACTGGTTGCCTTCCCTTTGTTCAGAGTGTGTCTGTCTAGTGGGCCTTGAGGAGAGGTTTGGGAACCACTCCTCTATCCTAATATGCACCCAAACAATCAATTGTATACATTTTATTTAAATTTTCCCTTTGCTAAATGTATGCCACATATTTTGTATCAAAATATCATAATTTCTGCTGTTCATTGTCCGGTCAACATCAACTGGAATGAAGTCGATATCCTCTTCCTGTCTTACTAATTACTAATTATACATTATATTAAAAAGACAGAAGTGGTTTCTGTTCCTACATGTGTTTATCGTAACCATGCTTTACTCATTGTGCAAAATAGCCATGTTAAGATTATATGGGCCACTGTACTCTCCAGATATGTTATTAATCCATTTTAAAATCGAATATGCAAGACGATATTCCTAAATCAATGCTCATAAATACCAAAATAGTATATGGAGTTAACCTTAAACTATGGTGCAGCTCCCAATATGATCAAATCCAAGTTTTATATATTTGTTTTAATTTTATAATCATTTCCCCACAACATATCTTCATTTAGACCCTTCAATATATACCCAATACCTTTTAGGGGATTTTGTAAGGCAAACATGGAACATTAGGCAGCTCTAGCAACTCATATATTTTCAGCTAAACACAAGAAAATAAGATTATCTTTCTCTAACAAAATGTGTGTCTTATAATTGGTAAATTAAAAAAAATGTTTTTCTTGCTTAAAGTGTTCAAGGACCACACAATTTTTAAGCAAATGCCGCTGTGTGTGAATGATCTTTCGTTTTTTTTTCTCTCTCTCAGGGGAACAAACCACTTTGGATAATGTTTTATTTTCTTCTTTTCAAAACTGTGCACATATGAGAAAAATATGGACATTTGTATTATATTATGTTACATTCCTTTGTAAAATATCCAGAATTGTGGGAGTTTCCACTACTGCAGGTCAATTCTGAATTATATTTTTTATTGTAAAATAGGTATAAAAAATGTAAATGCTATTTTTTTTTTTCTTTTTGGAACATATTTGTATCTTTTACTTTTGATGGGAATCTGATTTTTTTTTTTTTTTCATTGCATTCTTAAAGCGTGTTCTCTACCACTTTATGTAAAGGGAGCCTATTTTATTTTCCATGATATAAATATGATTTTGTATTTTGCTTTGTATGGTTGATTTATGGCTATGAAAATAGAGGGGTGGGGGGATACTCCGAACCAAATCTGTGCTTAATAAATCTACATGCCGAGCTATGCACTTTATTGTCTGAAGAATTTTGTATAATGGGAAATTAACAAATATTGGAGGTGTTGGGTGCTTCATAAGATACTGTAGATAGAATATAAAAGTATTGGTCCAGGTTGATGAAAGATAAAAAAAATCTTCATAGATGAGGCACACAAACTTGCTTTTAAGTGACATCTAAAGATGGGTTTTTCAAAGCTCTGTAGCTAATCTATGATTTTTTTTCCCAAGGATGAACCAAAATATGTCACCTGCTATATCATTGTTGCAAGTACCAAGTATGTAGGAGGAAAACAAAATTTTGGGAATTTGCAGATACATTTACAATATCCCACCACATTACTTAGACAAGTGGTTCACAACTGCTATCTGCTGGTCCTCAGGAACCAGATTGGTTTAACACTCTAAACCTAAAACTACCATTAGTCATAGTTGTAGATATGGTTGATAAAAAAAAATGTATAAAAATAATTTCCATGTTTTTTTCCACTGTTGATTTGATTTAATAAATTAACACTTGTAGGGCAAAGAAAACACAATTGTCTTATAACATGGACAGGGATGATAGTTAAAAACAATTTAAAATTAGTATCTAAAACAAATAGAATAACCCTTTGAGTATTCAGAGCTCTTTTGACAGTTTCTATGACCCTGAACTGCTTACTCCTGACTGTAAGGTACAAGAAATAGAGTTCTCACTTGGGACTTGTCACAACCGACTAGGATGATGGGATCTAGAGTATCCTAGTACTCTTATTCCCAGTAGGTTTAGACCTAAGTTTGGGTGACTCTAGACCTATGGACAGTCTTTGTTGATACAAAGGCATAAGTCCCAGCTGCTTTGGTAGTGTACCTGGGAGCACCTTGGTAGGGAGTCAGAACGAGCTCCTCTACAAGCATATGCCTCTGGGTCAATAATACATGCTTAGTCAAAGTATGAAAATTAAGAACAACTTTATTTTGGAAACACACAGGCCCTCATTCAATTGCAATTCGGCCAATTGAATAGGGCTCTAAATAAGCACATCACATATATTTTTTTAAAGAAGTTTTTAGTTAGTAAGCATCGATCTAAAAGCAAGGTTTTCACTAACTAAAAACTTCTTTAAAAAAATATGCTATGTGCTTATTTAAAGCCCTATTCAATTGGCCAAATCTCAATTGAATGAGGCCCACAGTATTTAAGAACTTTTCAACATAGTAGAGGGAGGGGCTACCTGAGGTCAGCCCCTAATGGCCTCTGGCCAATCACATATGGTCATGTCCTGGGAATCATGAGTCCCCTCCCAGGTCTGCCCACTAGGTGTGGCTAACAGAGTCATTTGACTTCTGACCACCAGAGGGGAAGCATGTCTTGACTCTCTCCTGGGTCTTCTGCTAGGAACCGAGAAGCCCCCTGGGGAGATGTTGCCTCTGTGGCTGTGGGGATCTTATTGTTTAAGACTCTTATCCCTTAAGTGTGTGTACACAAGGGATTAGCCTTTGGGGCCTGATTTCCCTGACAAGATGTATGTGGCAATGTGTGCATTTAGAATTACTCCCTACTGTAAGACATAGTTATATATAGTATTCCACATACTGTCTGTCTGGTCACGTAAAAGCGCCCACACAACATAAAACCGCCTACTGCCCTCATAGGATATGGGAGTGGGGTAGAGTTTCCACATCAATCCCTCTCATGCATTAATAACTTTTATTGATGGTGATGGAAACCCTGCTCCTTTCCCTAGACAACAATCATAACAATATACCATTATAACATTATACCAGTGGCTCTGTGAGCTCAAACCCCCAGTTATCTCCACTGGCAACAGCCTGTGGCAGACATCAGTCCAAGACTGAGATGGGCGCCGATTGAGCCATGACAGGACTCATTCCCATTTCCTTAAATAATATATCCTCCTTAAAGGAGAGTCATAATTGTGGGAATTAGGATGGGAAATGTTACCATGGTAATGTAAAATTAGCATAAGTAATTAAAGAAAAGCCCAAAAAAACATGTTATACAAGTCACCCACAAATGAGTTTATATAACAGCTAAACTGAAGAAATAAAAATCTTATTGATTTACAAAAAACACAAAAATAATGCACACTATTAAAATTTGCTGTAATAAAATATATACAATAGTCCACTCCTGGTTTTACACTACGGTATGTCTAAGGATAAACATATACATGATTTTGAAAAATAAAATAAAATCATCTGCACTGTGTAGTGGCGTTTGGAATAGGACCCACTACTTGCCCTCTAAGTAATTGATAAATCCTAACTATACTGATCTAACGAATATACAGTCGATATAAAAAGTCTACACACCCCTATTAAAATGTCAGGTTTCTGTGCTGTAAAAAAATGAGACAAAGATAAATCATTTCAGAACTTTTTCCACCTTTAATGTAACCTATAAACTGTACAACTCCATTGAAAAACAAACTGAAATATTTTAGGTAGAGGGAAGAAAAACAAAAAAGAAAAATAATGTGATTGCATAAGTCTGCACACCCTCTTATAACTGGGGATGTAGCTGTATTCGGAATTAAGCAATCACATTCCAAATCGTGTTAAATAGGAGTCAGCATACACCTGCCATAATTTAAAGTGCCTCTGTTTAACCCCAAATAAAGTTCAGCTGCTCTAGTTGGTCTTTCCTGAAAATGTCTTAGTTGCATCCCACAGCAAAAGCCATGGTCCACAGAGAGCTTCCAAAGCATCAGAGGGATCTCATTGTTAAAAGGTATCAGTCAGGAGAAGGGTACAAAAGAATTTCCAAGGCATTAGATATACCATGGAACACAGTGAAGACCGTCATCATCAAGTGGAGAAAATATGGCACAACAGTGACATTACCAAGAACTGGAGCTCCCTCCAAAATTGATGAAAAGACGAGAAGAAACCTGGTCTGGGAGGCTACCAAGAGGTCTACAGCAACATTAAAGGAGCTGCAGGAATATCTGGCAAGTACTGGCTGTGTGGTTTACAAGTGGATTTACCTTACAAGTAAAGGCTGATAAACTGCAGAGTGCACCAATTGTGCACAGGTGAGAGGGGTGTGGCTTGACTGTTAAACTAGTATAAAGGATTTGTGAGCTGGTTTGGGGCCTGTTTACAAGTGGATTTACCTTACAAGTAAAGGCTGATAAATTGCAGAGTGCACTAATTGTGCCCAGGCGAGAAGGCAGAAGTTAATAGAAACCGGAGAAGGGGAACTTGTGAGCTTGCGAACATTTTCAGTATCAAGTGCAATTCTAGTAAAAGCCTAGGAGTTTAAATAAAAGGAGGGCCTTCAAAGAAAAGGGAGGGCATATTTACAGTGCAAAGGAGGAAAACTTTATATAAATATATTATTTTATATTTTTTATTTTTCCCACTGAAATTTCGTAGACAATAATAATAATTATGAGTCAGTCCAGTGGCAACCTTATTCAGTGTACATCCTGTCATATGTATGCAATACTGGAACAGATGATCCAGGGTCCATACCTCTGTGAGAGGTGTGAGCATGTTGCCTCTCTGGAAGCTCAAATTGGAGATCTGGAGAGGAGAATTGCAGCACTTGGTGATATTGCTCCACTGGAAAGGGGGTTGGTGCTCACTGAGCACAGTTTAGCTGGGCCTAGCATGGAGGGTGGAGCTGGGGCTAGTGAGGATGTCCAGGGAGGCAGCTGGGTTACAGTTACAAGGGGAAGCAGGGGGAACAGGAGGAGGCAGGCCAGTTTTGAGTTGGCAAACAACAACAGATTTGCCAGATTGAGTGAAACTGTTGGCGATGTCCATTCAGGAATGGCAATGCCAGATAGAGCTGTTCCCTCTAACAGCCGGGCGAACAGCTCTACTGGAAGAGAGGGAGGGCAGAATAGGCAGAACAACAGACAGGTTTTGGTTGTAGGGGACTCTATTATTAGGAAGGTAGACAGGGTGATTTGTCACCCAGATCCCAGCAATCGAACAGTTTGCTGTCTCCCGGGTGCTCGGGTTCGTCATGTTGTGGATAGAAAAATTATTGGGAGGGGCTGGAAATGAACCGGCGGTCTTGGTACATATTGGTACCAATGACAAGGTTAGTGGAAGATGGAGTGTCCTAAAGAATGATTTTAGAGAACTAGGTAATAAGCTGAAGGCAAGGACCTCCAAGGTAGATACTACCAGTGCCACGTGCTAGCCCAGGGAGGCAGACGGAGATTAGGGAGGTTAATGCGTGGCTAAAGATGTGGTGCACTAAGGAGGGGTTTGGCTTTTTAGAGCACTGGGCTGACTTCTCACTTCGGTACAATCTCTACAGTAGGGATGGATTGCACCTTAATAATGAGGGAGATTTTGTACTAGGGGATAGGATGGTAGAAAGGCTGGAGGAGTTTTTAAACTAGTAGGTGGGGGGGAGGGACTAGATATAAGTAATGGGGTAGAAAGTGTAAAGGGTATAAGGGATGAATTAACAACTCATAGGGGAGGAGATGGGGGGAGGGGTAGTATAGTCAATAGGGAGGTAGTACTAAGTAATTCAAGTTCAGTGGCAGGCACTTCAGAACTACAGACTCATAACATAAGGTGTATGCTTGCTAATGCCAGAAGTTTGCCAGGAAAAATGAGAGAGCTAGAATTATTAGCAATTAATGAAAAATGGGATTTAATAGGCATTACCGAAACGTGGTGGGATGAATCTCATGACTGGACTGTTAATCTGGATGGTTATAAACTATTGAGGAAAGATAGAGGCAATGGTAAACGAGGAGGAGGGATTTGTCTGTATGTTAAGCCTGAATTTAAGGCTATAGTCAGAGAAGATATTTATGGTGGACCTAGTGATAAAGTTGAATGTTTGTGGGTAGAGTTAAATAGCGGAGCAGCAAATTCCAAAAGAATATTAGTAGGAGTATGCTATAAACCCCCAAATATAGCTGAAAGTGAGGAAATACAATTATTGTTACAGATTGGAAATGCAGCTAAGCACGGGCAAGTTCTAATAATTGGAGATTTTAATTACCCTGAAATAAACTGGATAAATGAGACCAGCAGTTCAACTAAGGGGAGTAGGTTCTTGAGTACACTCAGGGATCATTATCTGGCCCAGGTTATACAGGAGCCTACTAGAAATGAAGCTATCTTAGATTTACTCATTACAAATAATATTGATATTGTATCAAATGTTGAAATAGGGCAACCTTTGGGAAACAGTGATCACAACACAGTCTCATTTGAGATTGAATTAAAAAAACAACATTTTAATGGGCCAACAAAAACTCTTAATTTTAAAAGGGCAGATTTTAACGGTCTAAGGGCAGCAATACAAAGTATAGACTGGGACAGAGAACTGATAGGTAAAAACACTGAACATAAATGGACAACATTTAAATCCTTTACTAAATATACATACACATCGGCATATACTGTGTGGGAATAAAAGTAAAAGGAGTAAATCACAACCCATGTGGCTAACAATGATTTAAAGATCAAGATACGGAGTGAAAAACAGGCATTTAAATTATACAAACAAGAGGGGACAGAGACTGCTTTACGGGAATACAAGGAAATCAACAAGGCTTGCAAAAGCGCGATTAGACTGGCTAAAATAGAAAATGAAAAAATGAATTGCAAAAGAGAGTAAGACTAACCCTAAAATATTTTTTAAGTATATTAATGGGAAGAAGGCGAGGAAGGATGCTATAGGAACATTAGAATGTGAAACAGGCTGTCTGAAAATTAGTGACCAGGAAAAGGCAGATGAGCTAAATAGGTTCTTTTCTTCGGTATACACAAGGGAGGTACCAGTGGTTGGGACACTGCAACATAATGGGGCTACACTACCTTTGCCAAATAATTGGTTAACACAGGAAGTAATCCAAAAGAGGTTGGAAAAAGTAAATGTTAATAAAGCCCCGGGTCCTGATGGAATACATCCAAGGGTACTAAGGGAACTGGGTTCTGTAATAGCCAAACCATTATATTTAATTTTTCAAGATTCACTCAACACAGGGTCTCTACCAGATGACTGGAGAAAAGCTGAGGTGATACCTATATTTAAAAAGGGAGCAAGAGCAAATCCGGGGAATTATAGACCAGTGAGCCTCACTTCTGTAGTGGGGAAGCTTTTAGAAGGGTTAATAAGGGATAATATACAAGAATATGTCTATTTGAACAGGATTATAAGTAGGAGTCAACATGGGTTTATGAGGGATAGGTCATGTCAAACAAATCTAATTAGTTTCTATGAGGAGGTTAGTAGGAACCTGGATCAAGGCAACTCAGTGGATGTAGTCTTTTTGGATTTTGCAAAGGCTTTTGATACAGTGCCACATGGGAGACTATTGGGCAAACTAAGGGATACAGGAATTGCAGTAAATATCTGCTCATGGATTGAGAGCTGGCTAAAAGACAGGAAGCAAAGGGTTGTTGTAAATGGAACATACTCTGATTGGACTAATGTGGTAAGTGGGGTTCCTCAGGGTTCAGTATTAGGTCCTCTCCTTTTTAACATATTTATTAATGACTTAATTTTCGCTGATGACACAAAGTTGTGCAAGGTAATTAAATCAGAAAATGATGTGCTTTCCCTCCAAGGGAATTTACATAAAATTGAGGAATTGGAATCTAAATGGCAGATGAGATTTAATACCAATAAATGTAAGGTTATGCATCTGGGAAGGAAAAATAGCCATGCAATTTATAATCTTAATGGAGCAAATCTAGGTGTATCAGATATTGAAAGGGATTTGGGAGTGCTTGTGGACAACCACCTAGGTAACAGTGTTCAAAGCCAAGCAGCAGCTGCAAAGGCAAATAAAATATTAGCATGTATTAAGAAGGGTATAGAAGCCAGGGAAGCAAATATAATTCTGCCACTATACAAATCTCTAGTACGCCCTCATTTGGAATATGGAGTACAATTTTGGGCACCACTTCATAAAAAGGACATTTTAGAGCTGGAAAAGGTACAGAGAAGGGCAACAAAACTAATAAGGGGAATGGAGGGGCTAAGTTATGAAGAAAGACTAACCAAATTAAACATATTTTCTCTAGAAAAAAGGCGTCTAAGAGGAGATATGATTACCTTATATAAATACATCCAGGGGCAGTATAAAGATTTGTCGGGGGAGCTTTTTGTACCAAGAGGTTTTCAACTGACAAGAGGACATCCCTTGAGGTTAGAAGTAAAAAGATTCCACCTCAAAGAAAGAAAAGGGTTCTTCACAGTAAGGGTGGTTATTCTGTGGAATTCTCTACCAGAGGAGGTGGTGACAGCGGATTTGATAGATAACTTTAAAAGGGGACTAGATTTATTTCTAATTAAAAAGGGTATTCAGGGTTATCATGGATAATTAGAGAGACAGTAATGATCCAAATTTTTTACATTTCCCCTTGAGACGATTGGCTAAATCTCGCATGTTTTTTTTTTTTTTTTTTTCTATTTGCTTCCTCTGGACTAATTAATAATAATAAAAAAAATAAAAAAAAATAAAAACATTAAATAATTGATTAATAATTAATTAACAACTAATGAATTAAAAGTTAATCCGCATATTGCAGATCAGAGGAGATCTTAAAAGGTTGAACTTGATGGACTGAAAGTCTTTTTTCAACCTTAAATACTACGTAACTATGTAACTATGTAACTATGTAACATGTGACAACAATCTCCCGTATTCTTCATATGTCTGGGCTATGGGGTAGAGTGGCAAGACGAAAGCCTTTTCTTACGAAGAAAACCATCAAAGCCAGGCTACATTTTGCAAAAACACATCTGAAGTCTCCCAAAAGCATGTGGGAAAATGTGTTATGGTCTGATGAAACCAAGGTTGAACTATTGTGCCATAATTCCAAAAGATATGTTTGGCGCAAAAAGAACACTGCCTATCACCAAAAGAACACCATACCCACAGTGAAGCATGGTGGTGGCAGCATCATGCTTTGGGGCTGTTTTTCTTTAGCTGGAACTGGGGCCTTAGTTAAGATAGAGGGAATTATGAACAGTTCCAAATACCAGTCAATATTGGCACAAAACCTTCAGGCTTCTGCTAGAAAGCTGAACATGAAGAGGAACTTCATCTATCAGCATGACAACGACCCAAAGCATACATCCAAATCAACAAAGGAATGGCTACATCAGAAGAAGATTAATGTTTTGGAATGGCCCAGCCAGAGCCCAGACCTGAATCTGATTGGAAATCTGTGTGGTGATCTGAAGAGGGCTGTGCACAGGAGATGCCCCCGCAGTCTGACAGATTTGGACTGTTCTTGCAAAGAAGAGTGGGCAAATCTTGCCAAGTCAAAATGTGCCATGCTGATAGACTCATACCCAGAAAGACTGAGTGCTGTAATACAATCAAAAGGTTCTTCAACAAAGTATTAGTTTAAGGGTGTGCATACTTATGCAACCATATTATTTTTTTTTAAAAAATTTTCTTCCCTCTACTTAAAAGATTTCAGTTTGTTTTTCAATTGAGTTGTATAGTTTATAGGTCATATTAAATGTGGAAAAAGTTCTGAAATGATTTATCTTGGTCTCATTTTTTTACAGCACAGAAACCTCACATTTTAACAGGGGTGTGTAGACTTTTTATATCCACTGTAGGTCTGGGATCTAGGGCTATAAATTCAAAATACATATAAGTAAACACGGAGTGGGTATGGATTGCAGAAATATACAAATTTATACTATATATCATATGGGTATCGGTGACATTGCACAATACATTTATATATGAGTAGACAAACAAAGGCATTAAAGGTATATTATTATTATTATAGTTTATTTATAACGTGCAGACGTATTCCGTAGCACGGTACATAAATTACGTTCAGACAATGATAAATACAGATTAACATTTAGCAAAGGAAGGAGGGCCCTGTCTTTGAGCTAGGAATCCAATGTCCATGGTGAATTCCCAAAGTACTTAGGATAGAAACTCGCAGACTTACAATCTAAGGTATAGTGAGTGGTAAAAGAGGGAGAGAGAGAGGTGATAAGCGTGTTAGGGTGGCAGGTGATACGCTTCTTTAGAGATGCATTTTAAGCGAGGTTAAAATGTTTTGAGGCAAGAGGATAATCTGGTGGAGCGAGGCAAGGAGTTCCAGAGACTAGCACGAGAAAAGTCCTGGAGGTGGGAGTGAGAGGAGGCGATGAGTTGTAGAAAGAAGAAGGTCATTAGAAGAACAAAGAGGGTGGGTGGGGGAGTATTTGGAGATGAGAGCAGAGATGTATGGGGGAGTGTAACGGAACCCATCACTGTTTTACCCTGTTTTATGGTTGTTTAATTATTGGTTAAAATATGATCCTACTGTTATATTATATGTATGTTGGTTTATGCTCTGCAGAATATTAGCAGACTATTGCAGACCTAGGCTAATAGATAATCCTATTACAGAGACTTCAGAGATAAGGGAGTCGATTGTATAAAGTGTTTTCATTCTCAGATAAGAACAAAGACGGCTGATTTAATCAATGTCTGATTATATCAAGTTGCCAGGGAGGTGTGACTCACCTATTGTTCTCTCTATGTGTATTGTGTGGCCAACTATGGGGGATGTGGATTGCTTGTGGGAAGAGATGTGTTTATATATTTCTGCACATAACAAAATAAAGTCAGTATTTATTTGACTCCCAAATTGTGTGTCGTCTAATATGGGAGGTCGGGGATGGTGAAACTGTAGTGCTTCTTGGATATTTTACCGTATACCAGCGGAGATATTGGACTGCGTGTTCCAGCTCCGTTACATTTGGTGGCAAGTGGCGGAATTGTTCCCATGGTCAGAAGGACAGCTACAGGAGACACCATTCCGTGGAGTACAAATTGAGGGCAACGCTAGTATCCGTACAGCGCCCCTGGCTACAGCAGGATGGAACCGGCTAGTTTTCGGACAGCGTTCCATGATGAGGAGGAGGAGGCGGCCGCGGACTACAGGGATGCAGACAGAAAGGAACTCATGGTTACAGTACCTCTTATTGCCCCACAGACTGAGTTTGGAAGAGAACTCCAAAGCAGACTGGCCTTTTTCCCAGGTACGCTTCCCATAAAAACCTTGGAATGGTCAATGACAGATGTCCACAAATACATAATGGAAAAGCAGTGGGCACGGGAGCGGTCCATCTTGGGAGCTGCTAACCCACCTCCCACCATTAATCCCCCCCCAGCACTGCGTCCGGGTGGTGGGAACTACCAAACCCCTCCACGGTACATCAGGGGCCACACGTGTAACCAGCAGGGCCACATGCAGAGAGACTGTCCCAGAAACAGAAACCGCTCCACATGGAATACTCCAACTAATTCTCCTCCCCAGCGACAGTGTGTATCCCAGGGGGCCGAAGGTGTCGTCCTTCCCCCCCAGCGGCAGTGTGTACCCCAGGGAGCTGAAGGTGTCGTTCTTCCTCCCCAGCGACAGTGTGTACCCCAGGGAGCTGAAGGTGTCGTCCTTCCTCCCCAGCGGCAGTGTGTACCCCAGGGAGCTGAAGGTGTCGTCCTTCCTCCCCATCGACAGTGTGTACCCCAGGGAGCTGAAGGTGTTGTCCTTCCTCCCCAGCGGCAGTGTGTACCCCAGGGAGCTGAAGGTGTCGTCCTTCCTCCCCAGCGGCAGTGTGTACCCCAGGGAGCTGAGGGTTTCGTCCTTCCTCCCCAGCGACAGTGTGTACCCCAGGGAGCAGAAGGTGCCGTCCTTCCTCCCCAGCGGCAGTGTGTACCCCAGGGGGCCGAAGGTGTCGTCCTTCCCCCCCAGCGGCAGTGTGTACCCCAGGGGGCCGAAGGTGTCGTCCTTTCCCCCCAGCGGCAGTGTGTACCCCAGGGAGCAGAAGGGGCCGTCCTTCCTCCCCAGCGGCAGTGTGTACCCCAGGGAGCTGAAGTTGTCGTCCTTCCTCCCCAGTGACAGTGTGTACCCCAGGGAGCAGAAGGTGTCGTCCTGCCTCCCCAGCGACAGTGTGTACCCCAGGGAGCAGAAGGTGCCATCCTTCCTCCCCAGCGGCAGTGTGTACCCCAGGGGGGCGAAGGGGTCGTCCTTCCCCCCCAGCGGCAGTGTGAACCCCAGGGAGCTGAAGATGTCGCCCTCTCCCCCCAGCGACAGCTTACCCTAACAAGGGGAGACACCAATCTCCCAGACGGCACAGATGGGACCAGGGTCTCTGTGCCTGACCTACAGGGATGCTGGACAGCCTGTCCAGATCCCCAACTACTCTCACTGGGACAACCGGAGGAGGGGGTAAGTACAAATTTCCCTCCCCAGCTAACTCCTAATGTGGCCCCAGGGTTAACAGAGGAAATGTTAACCCCCACTGACCCCCACCTTTCCCTGGCTACTGAGCCGGAAGACGTCCCAAGTACCCCAGCAGAAGAGCTGACAGCGGGGCAGAGTGCAGTCGGCCTCTGCCCTCCCTTTGTCCCTTGTACAGAGCAGAATGTCCTGCAGGTTATACCAGCAGAAGAGCTGGCATCAGGGCAGAGTGCCGCTGGCCTCTGCCCCTCAAGTCCCCTCAGCGTGTTGCCCCATCACCATAGCAAAATATCCAGGTGCCTGGTTAGACTTCCCCCCAAAGGGGAGATGTGTGACGAAGTGCCCTTCGCCACTTTGTCTTGGAGAGGACTGTTTGCCAGCCTCCTGCCCTGCGACTATGGCCCTGGGACATATTGCCCTTCAAACACAGTATTCGGCCATACCAGAGTGTATGTCACTCATTCTGGCCCTTTACATACAGGGGGGTCATTCGGTACTTGCCCTGTGGGAGCGGTGATACCCCAGATAACTATGCCACGGAGCCCATTCATATGATGAAAGACTATGGGAAAGACTTTAGCTACATGGCAATTGAACTGTGTGAAGAGGATCTGAGCGCTATTCGGTAGTGTTGTGTGCTCAGATCCCAGCTATCTGGGAATATGTGAAATGTGAGTAAATGTGAATTGCAGTAATGCTGATGGGTTGTCAAACTAGAGAATTGACCAACAAATAATTTTGTCCGGACATCCCCAGGCCGATCCGTTGGGATCAGACCGTGTATGCCGGCTTATGGTCACGGGGGAGGTGTGTAACGGAACCCATCACTGTTTTACCCTGTTTTATGGTTGTTTAATTATTGGTTAAAATACGATCCTACCGTTATATTATATGTATGTTGGTTTATGCTCTGCAGAATATTAGCAGACTATTGCAGACCTAGGCTAATAGATAATCCTATTAGAGAGACTTCAGAGATAAGGGAGTCGATTGTATAAAGTGTTTTCATTCTCAGATAAGAACAAAGACAGTTGATTTAATCAATGTCTGATTATATCAAGTTGCCAGGGAGGTGTGACTCACCTATTGTTCTCTCTATGTGTATTGTGTGGCCAACTATGGGGGATGTGGATTGCCTGTGGGAAGAGATGTGTATATATATTTCTGCACATAACAAAATAAAGTCAGTATTCATTTGACTCCCAAATTGTGTGTCGTCCAATATGGGAGGTCGGGGATGGTGAAACTGTAGTGCTTCTTGGATATTTTACCGTATACCAGCGGAGATATTGGACTGCGTGTTCCAGCTCCGTTACAGGGAGCATTATTGTTGAGGGCTTTATAAGTTAGGGTCCTGATTTTTTTATTTTATTCTTGAGGCTAAGGGAAGCCAGTGGAGTGATTGACAGAGAGGTGATGCTGACACTGAACGTTGTATACGGAAGATGAGTCTAGCAGTGGCATTCATAATGGATTGAAGTGGAGCTAGTTGGGTGTTGGATAGACCAACAAGAAGCGAGTTGCAGTAGTCTAGTTGAGAGATGATGAGAGAGTGTATAAGGATTTTAGTTGTGTCTTGATAGTGACGAATTCAGGAGATGTTTTTTTAGATGGAGAGTACCAGATTTAGTTAGTGATTGTATGTGAGGGATGAAAGACAGAGCAGGGTCCAGTAGAACTCCAAGAAAACAGACTTGGGAGGAGGGGTTTATGATGTCTTTGTTGACAGTGAGAGAGATGTGAGGAATTGATGGGAGATGGAGGGAAGATCAGTCTTAGACATGTTCAGTTTGAGATGGTGGGTGGGTGGACATACTAGAGGCAGTTGAAGACGTGTGTTAGAAGAGAGGGGGATAGATCTGGTGCGGAGAGGTAGATTTGGGTGTCATCTGCATAGAGATAATGAAGCCCAAAAGAGTTTATGAGGGTACCAAGTGAGGAAGTGTAGATAAAGAAGAGGAGGGGGCCTAGGACAGATCCTTGGGTACACCAACAGACAGGGGGTGAGGAGTATAATTAAGTGAGGTGAGTTATGAATGCATCCTGAAGAATGCATCATAACCAAGCTAGCAAAAAATGTTTGCATGAAAAAATGCAAAAATGTTTTGCAGAAAAGAAAAAAATGTGCTGCGGGTGATGTAGACACCCACAGCAACTGAGATTTGCATATTGGATATCCAATTTTTTAATGAGATATCTAATATGCAGCACATGTGCATGTTGTCACAACCTACAATGATGATGGAGTATAGAGGATCCTAGTCCTCTTATCTCCTGTAGGTTTTAGACCTAAGATTTGGGTGACTCAGACCAATGGACCTTCCTTGCGGATGCAAGAGCATAAGTCCCAGTTTTGGTAGTGTGCCTGGGAAAACCTGGAAGGGAGTCAGAAACGATCTCCTTTGCCAGCATATGCCCCTGGGTCAATAATACACCTGCACACAAAGTCTTGATGAAAATTATGAACCATGTTTTATTTTAGAACAGCATATTTAACCACATCACACAAGAATGGGGAAAGTGGCTACCGTTGTCCAGCCCCAAATGACGTCTGGCCAATCATGAAGGGGAACTGTGCGTGAACCAATAGTCCCCTCCCAGGTCCGCCCACTAGGCGAGGCCAACTAATTAATTTGGGCTTTGAATGTCCAGGGCAAAGCATGTCTTTTACTCTCCTGTGCCCATGCTATGAAGGCTGAGAAGCCTTCAGGCCATCCCATTGTTTCTGGGCACCTGCCTGTCTGCTCTCCAGCTGTGAGCTTCCCATTGTTAGTTCTATGCTGGATACTTAGCTAATGGGATTAACAGGTCTTTGGGAACAAAAGGAGGCTTGCCTGTATTCAACGTCTTCCCCTCTACAATATAATAACCTACTAATATAATAACATACATTCATATTTACAAATACAACACACAATATTTCACACACATACAACCAACACATCCCACCAGCTCCCTCACATGACACCCATTACAATGAGCCTAAACATGGAAGGGATGGGGATATGCTAAGGGGTAAACTTATAATACTTTATCCCCTAGACCACAAAATAACAATATAACCTTAAGTGGGCCCCAAACCTTTTGTTCTTCCACATGGCAACAGCATGTGGAAGATAACCCAGCCCAAAATGGCCACTGCTGCCAGTCACAAAATGGCCCCAGCATAGTTCACACCAAATCCAATATGGCCACTGGCTGATTCATGACAATCCTTCCCCAAGCGGGCGGAGAACATCAAAGATTTTCCCAGCTACGCTGATAGTCATGAATCTGCTGGTTTGGCCCGGCCTGCTGCATGCTAGGCAAGTTCATGTCGGTGCGCACACAGTCCCAAGGTGCAGAGTAAAGACCTTCCCCAGCCCTTGGCCTTGCTCCCACTGTATAGAGCAAATTGCTCTCCCCATGCAACCCCCACCCAAAACAGTCCAGGATCCCATCTCTCTGTTTTTGGCAGCAGCATGGAAGTCTCTGGGGACACAGTGGGTTGCACCCATACACTCTTCTGAGGCAAAACCGTATTTTTGGGAGCCCCATAAAACAACCCCTGTCCCATAGCAACCCCTTTCCCTCCGGCCAGTCCCCACAGCTGGGCTGGGGTCTCTAAAACAGTCTCTGGGCCTATGGGATTGCAAGGGGGCAGTCCAGTACTTCCCTCAGCAAAAACATTATTGTTGGTAGCCCAATAACACAATAACTGCAGTAAAGTACATACAGGTCTGCGCTTGACTCCAGCGTCCCTGATGGAGTCCGGACTTGGATGCTCTGGCTCCTGGAAATCTGTATCTTTGGACAGAACCTCCTGGTTTTCTTCCCCTGGGTCTGTCTGTGTTGCAGCCTGGAGAACTACGCTGTTCCCACCCAGGCTGTGCTTACACTCCTCCTTTACCTCCTCTGTTGCCTTTGGTTGAATGACTGTGCTTTGGCTCTCTGATGTAGGCTGGGGAGTCTCGCAATTCCCACCCAGCCGGTTCTTTGGGGCCCTCAGCTGACCCTCTTCTTCTATGGCCTTTTGCTTGGTACCCTTATCCCAGTCCTCCAGGTTTAACTGGGCCTTTGGAGCGGTGTCTGTTCCAGTGGGCCTCTGGACATTGGTTATCCAGGGTATCTCCCCACTTGGTTCACCCTCTACTATGGTGCCACACTGCACCCACGGCTCCTTTGCCAAGGCTGGCAAGCTTGCTGCCCCTGTCGGGCTCTTGGTGCCCCTGGCACTCTCTTGGTGCCCCTGGCACTCTTGCTGTGTGAGGCCTGGTTCCCTGTAGCTAAGAACCAGTTCCTTTCCCTCCCCACAGTCCATTACATAGCCCTCCTGGGCTCTGTGCTTCACTAGCACCTTTTTTAGCAACTCTCCTGGGGTGTCAGAGTACAGATTTTGGTTATCTGTTGTAGGCTGGGAAATCTTATCCTTCCCACCCAACCTGACCTCTACGGCCTTCTCCCCAGAGTGCATTACATAGCCCTCCCCACAGTCTCTTGGGTGGCTATCCTGAGCCCCTGGCTCCATTAGCAGTTCTGGCCCATACACATTGCCTAGAACTTCTGAGGGCAGACTTAGTTCATCTGGCCCTACCTGTTGAGCAGTTACTGGGGTTTCTGCCAGGATTTGTGCTGGAAGGTAGTCCTCAGGTGAGACCTGTTTGGAGAAACTGTGCTCTGCTAGCATTTCCTCTGGGATTAAGTCTCTTGGGGTATCAGGGGACAAACATGGGTTATCTGACCCCACCCAGGGAACATTCCCCTGGGTCTCTGGCTCTTGGAGCTGGTGATTTGGTCCCAAGCTGACTTTACCATCCCTTCTAGGCTCTGACACAGTCTCTGCATTTTTTAAAGGAACGCATTTTCCATCACTATGTTCTCCCCAGACCCCTTGCACACAATCACTTCGGTACATACCATCTGTGTTGTAACGATCTGGCGACCAGTCCTCTTGACTGGGTTGTTCCCCTCTTGATGGGCAAAATCTCTCCCCATAGATCTCGTCCCACAACTCAAAATACTCCTCCTCCAGCTGCAGTTCCTGCTCAATCAGGTGTACCATTAAATTAGCCTCCATGGACCACGGTTCCAGTCCCAGACCACGACAGCGTTCCACAAACAAGTTGTTGTGCCTTTTAAAGGTTCCTATGCCCCCTTCAGGATCACCATACACAATGTCTTGGAGGCCAGAATCTATCTCCAAGCGGAAATCAAACTCCTCTCTAAGGCCACCAACTATTTTGGCGTGAAAAACGTGATATTGGTTCTCCAAGGCAACCTCTTTTCTTACTAGTACTTCCAGCCAGCCCATTAGCTCATCGTCCTGCCACAGATTCAGAATCGCCATCCATTTCTCTAGACGCAATGTCTCTCTGTAGCCAAGTCTTTGCTGAGCTGGAGTTCTCGCTCCATTGCGCTCCTGCCAGATCCTCTGGCAATGCTGGTCTAGTGAGTTGGACACCTCTTGTGCGGTCATCTTACTGGGGTATAAGTGCCTGGCTGCTTTAAACCGTCTTGTTGCTTCTTTGGTAATATCCGTCTGTTCCATTGCTGGTCTTTCTGTGGAGTCTCTCACCAATGCCACCAATTGTCACAACCTACAATGATGATGGAGTATAGAGGATCCTAGTCCTCTTATCTCCTGTAGGTTTTAGACCTAAGATTTGGGTGACTCAGACCAATGGACCTTCCTTGCGGATGCAAGAGCATAAGTCCCAGCTTTTGGTAGTGGGACAGATCCTTGGGTACACCAACAGACAGGGGGTGAGGAGTATAATTAAGTGAGGTGAGTTATGAATGCATCCTGAAGAATGCATCATAACCAAGCTAGCAAAAAATGTTTGCATGAAAAAATGCAAAAATGTTTTGCAGAAAAGAAAAAAATGTGCTGCGGGTGATGTAGACACCCACAGCAACTGAGATTTGCATATTGGATATCCAATTTTTTAATGAGATATCTAATATGCAGCACATGTGCATGTTGTCACAACCTACAATGATGATGGAGTATAGAGGATCCTAGTCCTCTTATCTCCTGTAGGTTTTAGACCTAAGATTTGGGTGACTCAGACCAATGGACCTTCCTTGCGGATGCAAGAGCATAAGTCCCAGTTTTGGTAGTGTGCCTGGGAAAACCTGGAAGGGAGTCAGAAACGATCTCCTTTGCCAGCATATGCCCCTGGGTCAATAATACACCTGCACACAAAGTCTTGATGAAAATTATGAACCATGTTTTATTTTAGAACAGCATATTTAACCACATCACACAAGAATGGGGAAAGTGGCTACCGTTGTCCAGCCCCAAATGACGTCTGGCCAATCATGAAGGGGAACTGTGCGTGAACCAATAGTCCCCTCCCAGGTCCGCCCACTAGGCGAGGCCAACTAATTAATTTGGGCTTTGAATGTCCAGGGCAAAGCATGTCTTTTACTCTCCTGTGCCCATGCTATGAAGGCTGAGAAGCCTTCAGGCCATCCCATTGTTTCTGGGCACCTGCCTGTCTGCTCTCCAGCTGTGAGCTTCCCATTGTTAGTTCTATGCTGGATACTTAGCTAATGGGATTAACAGGTCTGTATTCAACGTCTTCCCCTCTACAATATAATAACCTACTGATATAATAACATACATTCATATTTACAAATACAACACACAATATTTCACACACATACAACCAACACATCCCACCAGCTCCCTCACATGACACCCATTACAATGAGCCTAAACATGGAAGGGATGGGGATATGCTAAGGGGTAAACTTATAATACTTTATCCCCTAGACCACAAAATAACAATATAACCTTAAGTGGGCCCCAAACCTTTTGTTCTTCCACATGGCAACAGCATGTGGAAGATAACCCAGCCCAAAATGGCCACTGCTGCCAGTCACAAAATGGCCCCAGCATAGTTCACACCAAATCCAATATGGCCACTGGCTGATTCATGACACATGTGACTTCCCACAGTAGTCCAGAGGGGCCCGCATAATCCCCAGGCCAAGAAGAAACCTTGTATAAGTTATGCTGATTAACCCTTGGAGTTTCAGTGGGTGTCAACATTGAGAGAAAACTGTTTGCAATAGCAAAAAAATCTGCAGTTTAACTGTTTACTGTGGAATTTTTTCATGCAAACATTTTTTTTCATATGCATTAATAACCCAGCTCACTCAAAGCAATAAATAGATGGAAAATTAATCCAATATTATTTAAAAATGCTGATAATTTAAAGGCAGTAAAAAAGGATACCCTAGAATTTTTTGAAACAAATAAAGACTCCGTGACCTCCAGTAAGACACTTTGGTGTTCCTATAAAGCCTATATCAGGGGTATCCTAATTTCTCGGATGGCAAACTTAAATAAGCAAAGGGGAAAACCCCTAAAAACTCTATATATTGAACTAGAGAAATTACACCAGCTCAATAAAAAATGCCCAAATACAGTTTTAGGTCATGAAATAATAACTGTAAACAACCAAATTAATCATATTCTACAAACTCAGGCAGAGAACCTTCTCTGGAGAGTACAACAATCGAAATTTCTATTTGGTAATAAAACTGGCAAAATTCTTGCAAATAGGTTAAAAAAACAACGTAATAATAACAGGATCACGAACTTATTAGATGACAAGGAAAACGTTCATATGAAACCTGACAAAATCGGTGAGCTCTTTGGGGAGTTTTATGAGAAATTATATAATCTAGATAAGGACGTCAATTTTGTAAAGCCAGATATGATAGATATCAATAACTTCCTAGATAAGATCAAATTCCCTAGGATCTCTGACCAAGAATTGATAGATTTAAACAGAGAAATATCGGATGAGGAAATTATTAAAGTAATAAATTCTGGTAAAACAAATAAAGCACCGGGACCAGATGGTTTTGACCACCTGTTCTACAAGATTTTTCAGTCAGAACTTAAACCGGTTCTGCATAGCTTATTCAATGAAATTAAACAATCAGGGCATATCCCGCTAGAAATGACTGAGACTAAAATAATAAATTTTTTAAAAGAAGGGAAGAATCCTGAAGAATGCAGCAGTTACAGACCAATATCTTTAATAAATATAGATGTGAAACTATACTCTAAAATTTTAGCAAACAGATTAAAAAATATTATGGTTAATCTGATCCACCCAGATAAATCCGGGTTCATCCCTGGACGTCAGTCATCAGATAACTCAAGAAGACTTCTGAATTTATTATCTTATATTAGGGATAAAGACATATCGGTAATGTTTTTATCACTAGATGCTGAAAAAGCCTTTGATAGAGTTAATTGGGAATTTTTACAGTGCGTACTGTTGAGATTTGGTCTGGGGGATTTTGCCTCTATGTCTGTTAAAGCCCTCTATAGAAACTCTTTCTCACGAGTGGTTAATCCGGAATTTGAATCAAAACAATTTAGTATCAGGAATGGTACCCGTCAGGGATGCCCTCTGTCCCCACTCTTATTTACATTATTTATGGAACCACTAGCAATATAGATACGACAGTGCAAGGATATTAAAGGTATTTGTATAGGTAAAGAAGAGTTTAAATATATGGCTTACGCAGATGATATTATAATAACCGTAACAAATCCGTTATACGCCTGCCATAAACTTCAAGTAATAATTGAGGAGTTCGGGAGGTTATCTTATTTTAAAATAAACCACTCAAAATCAGACACAATAACAAAAGGGATAACAGCCGAAATTAAAAATAAATTAAGGGAAGTCTTTTGTTTTAATTGGGACTCCAAATATATAGTCCACCTAGGTATAACATTTTCACTCAGAGTGGATAAAATTCTTAAAGACAATATTAATGAGGTGATGAAGCGAATTAGACCCACACTTACGGTTTGGAGCCAATATAATCTTTCGTGGTCTGCTAGAATAGCTTCAATTAACATGAATATTCTTCCCAAAATTACGTATTATATGCGATCCATACCCGATATTTTAGCCAATAGCTATCTGAAGTGTATTCAGGACCAATTAGATCAATTTCTATATTTATCAAAAAAACCGAGGATCCAGAAAAGTATAACATATAAAAAATTCGTTAAAGGGGGTTTAAATGCACCAAATCTAAAAGACATCCATCATAAGGTAATCATGGCCCAACTCATCTGCTGGAATATCTCCAATGATAAGCCTAGATGGTTAATCTTAGAAGAAGCTCTCATGGAGGATCTCCCTATTTAACTATTGCTCTGGCTCCCTGCTTATACCAAAACTATGACTAGCAACCTCCCTAAAAACCTTCATGCTATGGTAAAACTGTGGTATAAATTTAGACAAAAGATGCAATTATTAAATATACCCTCAACTGCGGCTCCCCTTGAAATTTTAAAACCTAAGACACAATGTCCCATAATAAAGCTATTACTTGATCAGGGCTTTAGAAATATTTCCCATTTATATAACAATGGCAATTTCCTAACTCTACAAGCATTACAGTTAAATCCGGAGTTAAAAAAACTAAACTGGTTAAATTATGTTGGTCTCAAGCAAAACCTGCTGGCAAGTGGCTTTATATTATCCGGGGTGAATACCCCGACTAAATTAGAAGAACTTATTTTAAAGGGAAATATGTCACATATCACATCAAAATGTGGTAGTATTATTGACGACCTCACTCCCTTTACTAAAAGCTTAGGGATTAAAGGTTGGGAAACGGATTTAGGGATCAATTTGGATGCCACCAGTTGGAGAGATATCCTTAAAACCACAAAAAAATCCTCTGTTAACGCATCGTATACAGAACTGTATTTTAAAATTATCCACAGATGGCACCTAACACCAGTTAAAATGGGGAAAATCAATCCAGAGGTAACTGACCGATGCTGGAAATTATGTGGCTCAAGAGGTACTGACTATCATATCTGGTGGGACTGTATTAAATTACAGAAGTGGTGGATAGACATCTCCCAACTAATATCTAAATTGCTTGATAAACAAATTTTATTGTCCCCCCAAGTAGCAATTCTGCATTTGAATATAGAGAAAATATCTCCCATAGATAGATACTTGATATGCCACATTTTATTGGTGGCCAAATATTTTTTGGTAAAATACTGGAAACAACCTACGATTCCTACAATTCACGAACTACGTAATCTTGTTCATATAAATAGAGAATTAATGCATAATCATCATGACACTTTCTCGATGGGCTATGCCCGTCATTTTAGTTGGTCGAAATGGGACGATTATATGGAGTATATATAATGTCTTCTAGTTTCCTATCCGGGGGTTAGGATGTTTCCTTATGAGCAATATTGCTGCCCTTTAATTTTTCTTTCTTTTTTTTTCTTTTATAGATATGTATTGAGTGTTTAGAGATTGAACAGCTAGGTAATGCTCTCAAACTGAAATTCAAAAATGGAGATTGTATTTGGTGCCCTAGTTAACTATTAAGGCACCCCTGTTTTTGTTTATGCATGTTTTGTTTTGTAAGCCCCTGTTTGTTTTCTGTATGTTTCCTTTTTCGAAACACAATAAAAATAAAATAAAAAATAAAATAAATAAATAAATAACCCAGCTCACTTACATGTACCTTTAAGTGATTCACAATCGCTTCAGCATAAGTGCTAGTAGTACAATGTTGCAAGCAATAGCCATTTATATTATGTACAATGTAAAACGTTCAATGTTGCAAGCAATAATAATTTATATTATGTATCACTCAGACATAACGGTCATAGACATTATCCATTAATATATAAATGTATTGTACATGAAAGCGCAGTTGTAAAATTCAGTCACTTGATCATAGATTCTAATAGTACAATATCCCAGACATAAAGGACTGAAGCCAGATGCATGAGTTTCGCTGGTGAGCTTCTACGGAGGCTATGAAGGGACATAGGAGAGGCATCCTTTTAACAGGTAAGTTCAATTATTGGTTAACTCTTTCATGCCTTGTTAACATGTTGTTTCTTTTTAGATTCAGCCTGTGGCGATGTCTCTGAGGGGGAAGGTGAATAGCATCAGCACATAGAAAATGAAGTACGGAGCAACAACACAGCACCTCTTTAATACCTTTTCCTATGGAAATCGCAGATATGTTTATATTCTATCATTAATTATATCTCAACATCTTAAATTAGTATTCCAATAAATAAAATTAATAGAAAATAATGAAATTTGAATTTATCAAAAAATGGGAGTAATTAATTATCGAAGGTATGGAAAATTGGTGTATTAGTGTGTATGAATAATGTTGTCAATGTATGTGGTGTAGACAATAAATATATATATAAATATATAACTACAAAACAAAAGAAACGACTTCACGTATACCGCTAGTGACCACATACCATCCAATTTTAGAGAAAATTCGGAAAATAATCAAAGATTTACAATCATTACTAATTGAAGACACTGAATTAAAATATATATTCCCCAAACCTCCCATCCTTGTATTTATACAACCACCAAACCTGAAACAAAAACTTGTCAGCAGAAAATTGGCCAATGAACAACTGAATACAAAAAATGGAACTAAACCTTGTAACAAACGTGCCTGTAAATTATGCCAACACATTTGTAATGATGATACAGCCACACATAACAACAAAACCTATAACATCAAAGGATCATATTCATGTACATCGTCTAATGTGGTTTATATAATACAATGTACTTTATGTGACACAGGCTGTTACATTGGAGAAACCGGCCAAAAATGCATTTAAGGATCAATTTACACAGGCATTCAATAAGAAAACATAATGAAGACAGTTATTGCAGCCCAGTAGGGCACCATTTTAGCCAGAATGATCACTCCATCCAAAACTTAAAAGGTAAAATACTCAGAGGAAAATTTAAAAGCATCCAAGAGCGAAAAGCATTTAAAATAAAGATGATCACATTCTTCAACACTAAAAACACAGGACTTAATATGGACTTGGGCTTTCTAACACATTATCAGAATTTCATGTGATTTTTTTTTATACTTATACTATAACAGACTTAGCACTTTTAGTGAGGTGTTTGTCCAACAGGAAAGATATCACTGTGGACTACAGTGCTCTGCTTTTTCATGTATATCTTGATGTGTATGTGTATATAATATGTGTATATATGTTTCCTTTGCTATGTTGTGTTTATTCCCCATATATGTATTTACCTGATGATGTCGGATGCTGTTTTGCATTATGTTTTGCATGGAAATGTCTCGCCACAGACGCCAATACTTTGCCTTTATCCTTTATCTAGATCCAATTGGCTATTTCTAATATTACATTAAATGTTCTCCCAAACGTGTACAGATTTTCCTGGTCGTCATGCTTATGTATCTTAAATGGCATGTGCAATATATAAAGCCTTCGCTGTTATAATTATGGAAACCATTTAGCTTCTTAGTCCTCCCTGTACGATCTTTTATTTCTTTGATATTAATCATGAATTGGCAGACTGAACAATGCCCACGTGCATGAGTGCCTTGAATAGTGGAACTTCATTTTCTTGTCTTAACAAAATGATTCCGGACTAATTTGACTCTGAGAGCAGTTGATCTGTGTGTCTTTCTTTAAGAGATGTGCGTGTTTACAGCCTATACTACTATGAGTGGATAATCGAACCCAAGAAATCTAGGGTTAGGATCGGTGAGTTTATGCGATTCAAGCCCAATTGAAGACAGGGTTGTAACACATTTACAGCTGTGTAAGGTAGCCATTGATATAAAAACATTTGTAGATAAAAAGCTGAATTTCTGAATATTCTGTTTGTGAATAGATGAATCCATTTTGTCTTTGTTACATCACTATCAGAGGAGGATCTCTCTAACAAGCCCGGAAGCAGCCCGTTTACATTTCTGGAGAGCAATGGTTGCATTTCTTGATGAAAATTCAGTGTATATATATAATTTTTTTCTTTATATATTCCGACTCTAATTTTCAAGGACCAATCTAAATACATTCATATATATTTATAATTGCAGGGTTGGGTCTGGTCAGTACTTGGATAGAAGACCACTTAGGAATACCAATTGTATGCTGTGTCCCATTGGAGAAGGAACTGGCAACTAACTCCAGTATCTTTGCCATGAATAGCAAGTGGATCAGCATGGTGTGTTACAGTCTATGAGGTCACGGAGAGTCAAACACGACCAAACAACGCAAACACACACACACATATATAGATAGATACAGTATATATATATATATATATATATATATATATATATATATATATATAGTTTACTTTTTGCAACCTAAATATTTTTTTTAAAAAGGGCTACAGAGTGTGTTAATATAATGCAGGACATGGAGGTCTCTCTAGGGTCCCACTTAGGATACATAAACATTTGGACTATATTCTACTAGCAGGGTTACACTATAGATCAGGAAATGGCCTCTTGCACTGGGAAATGATGCATATTGTTGGGGTGTGAAGGATAGGAGAACTGTAACCGCCGGGAAATACCAGACGTTATATTGCGTTGTGGACAATAACTTACCTTAACTAGGAACAGGAAATAACACTGACAAAAATAACATCGTAAAGTTGAAGTAAAAGAACAAACATCATAAAACTGGAAACAATGCAAGAAGCCTCTCCCCAGAATATATCACTGCGCACAACACTAATGTAATGTTAGATCAAATACTCTAAATATACTAAGTATGTTAGGGTGAATAGAAAGGTGATCGAAATACCCTCCACTGTATATCCAGAGAATGTCTCCGTGAATAGTTTTTCCACTGTCTCTAAGGAGCCTGGGTAGTGACATGCAAATGAGGCTCATATATTACCACATAGGCCTTTGTATCTTTTTAGACTGCTAGACTGCCTGAGTGTGTGAGTTGCCCTATGAGGGCTCACTCTTCAATGGTTCTGTACCTCTATGTAGCGTTTTATTTAGACTACACTCTTCAACAGAACTGAATAGAAATTTTACCTGAATTATCGTTTTCTCCCACTCCTCAGTTATCTAACACGTTTAGGAATAAAAACAAAATATATGTCTTCATTAAAACAAAATTGAATACAAATAAAATAATGAAAGGCTGGCAATGCTGTTTACTACCCAATCTGAGGCTTTTGCTCCTCTGAGCAGCTTCGGTGCTCATCGCTGGTCTTGGCCAACCCGCCACTTGTCACTTGTCTTGGCCAACCCGCCCTGTGTCTCCTTCCCCCCTCCCCTGTGTATCCTCCCCCCTCTCCCCTGTGTCTCCTTATCCCCTCTCCCTCTCCTGTGCATCCTTTCTCCCTTTGCCCCCTCTCCCTTTCCCCCTCTCCCTCCCTTGTGTCTCCTTTTCCCCCTCTCTCCCTCTCCTGTTCCTCCTTTTCCCCTCTCCCTTTCCCCCATTTCTCTGTTCCCACTAGCTCTTCCCCTCCTCCTGTTTCCTTTTCCCCTCTCCCTCCCCCCTCATGTCTCCTTTTCCCCTCTCCCTTTCCCCCTCTCCCGTGCTTCCTTTACCCCCTCCCCCTCTCCTGTGTCTCCTTTCCCCCTCTCCTGTACTCATTTTCCCCTCTACCTTTCCCCACTCTCCCTCCCATGTCTTGTATTCTTTCCTACAGCAATTTTACCATCTGTAAAATAAAAAGGGTTAAGGATTCAGGGACCTGTTTAAGGACTCGGGCCACATATGAAACCCTCAATCTGAAATAGGTTGCCCATCACGATATAAACAGCCTGTTGATGCCTGAATTGTACTTCCTTGTACAATGCTGCCATCTTGTGGCTTTAAAAGATTAGTACTCATGTCCTATTATGTATTATCTTTAGTATATAAAACAGACACATGGCAATATTAATAAGTGAATAAAAAAAATAAAGTTTGTTCGATAATTGGAGCACTCTTTGGCACTGCCTTTTTTTAGGATTGTGATTTGGACTGACCTTTTCCACTCTATTGGCCATTGTTGAGTTTTCCAAATGTGTTGGCATAAGGCAAGTAACACTTTCACAGCATCATCTTGTAGAATTTGAATAGAACTTGAATAGCTCCATTGGGATTCCATCACCTCCTGCAGCCGTATTATCATTAATACGGCTTATTATATTGCATTAAACAATAATAAAACATATTATGGCTGTACGCCAGTGCATTTGGAAATCAAGCTGTGGGCCTCAGGCCCACTCTCTCCTCCAAACGTTTGAGTATAAAAAATATTCTGCATATTGTGGGGAATACTTAAAGGTCCACTCTGGTAAAATAATTTTCTATATGGTATTTAAAAGAACAAAACTTAATAATGTACAAAGTTTTTACCAAGAAAAAAAAAATCAGAAAAATAATTTTTTTTACTTCTATATGCAATTATTCTTTACTGTGAGCTTCCATTTTGTTTTGCAAAGTCTGCTTCTTGCAGCATCTGGCTCACAGGATATGTCGTAAACTAATGAGACAGATGCAAACTTCCTGTATGTTCAAAGGCTTGTCCCACCGCAGGAAGTAGATCACTGGAAACCAAAATGGTAGATTCCAGAGCAGCATCATTATATATAGAAGTAATATATTATAGGCCATGTAAAAATAATAATATTCTAAAACATGTTGTCTACTATCAAGGCATATGTAAGGTTTCTGGATGTTACTAAGTATATGATATTCCTGTTCATGGCCTGGATACTGATTAGGCAAACTATGCAAATGCCTAGGGGCGCTGCCCTGTTGGGGAAGCCCATTTTTTTAGCTTAAAAACCCCTAAAACTACTTGAATTCGGCTTAAAAACAAAATGCTGCAGTTCACAGACTGAATATGTACAAAATTGGGTAGTAGGTTTTTCCCGGTGCTTGAACACCTATTAATACAAGAGTCAAAGGTTATTAAGAAAAATAAGAAAATCTTTAATTGTTTTTTGTTTAGGACAACGACAAATTAAAAACGTTTAAAAAAAAAACATGATTAAAAACAACAGAAAATAATCCCTTTATTTCTTTCCAACAGGGCATTCATATAGACAGGGCATTAGTAAAAAAATCCAATTTCCTAATTTTGTCTTATGTTGACTGTACCTAGAAAAAGTTACATTTCACACACTCCTTATTTTTACCACCAACTTCCTGTATTTATGGTTATACCTTCATAATGTTGACCCATATATAGCTAATCTAGCTCCTATTACAGCAAAGGATAGATTGCTCAATCAGGGAGATATATCCTTCAGCCACGGTTTAGTGGACTTATGGTTGTGGATGGAATATGGAAAGCTCTTGATAGATTGTTACCTCCCCTTATTCATAGAAACCAATCTCTTTTCTGGTCTTTCTTGTATAAGGGTGTATTGTCTGTTATAATGAGTACACTAGTCACAAGCTGTACGCTTATTTTTAGAATAGTAAAGAGATTCTTTTCTGTTGTTTATAATCATGTTTTTTTAAAACCCTTTTTTAATTTGTCGTTGTCCTGCACAAAAAACAGTGAAAGACTTTCTTTTTCCCAGTTCACAGACTGGCCATTAGGTTGCCGCCTGGAACTATAGTGTAGAGTGCTCACTTTTCTCTTATCCCATGCGTTTCTTTCTGAGGGTAGATAGTGATCAGAACTGCACCAGTTGAACAGAGGCAGTGTTAGTAAGTTTAGATGTTTTTTCACTAAAATGTTTTTTGGAAGGAAATATTGGTAGAACGTAGCTCCTCAATAGTATTCATTCTTGGAGGTAGGTTATGTACTTCATTATAGGTATTCTGTCTGAATGACTATTTATATAAATACTAGTGACTTGCCCGTCAAAAATGATGGGGCAATAAAAAAGTGTTGAAATGCTGTTTGTCACACAATGTGAGTGTACTGGGTGCCTCAACTATATAGACCCCTACAGCACACTAATAAACCCATGTTAAAAATAAACAGTAGATTAGTACTAAATACATACACACAAAATAAAATAAACATAATATACATTGAACTTACATTGGCGCGTTGTCCCCGTGCTCCTCCTCTTCTGCCCCGGCTGGGCCCTGGAGGAATCTGCGCTCTAAAAAACAAACAAAAAAAAAAGTAACGGAGCTCCCCAACGTCAATGAGGCCCCTAGAGCCTTTAGAATGTTTATTTATTGTATGTTGTGTGTTGTACTAATTTTTTGTTCTTTTTTGTTTTTTTCTGGGGGGCTGATCTGAAGGGACATCTGCAAAGGTAAGTGGTCTTAATTATTCTATTTTAGGTTAGATTTAAGGTTTGTATATGTAGATATGATTTATAGTATGTTAGATAGGGGTATGTACCGTATATACTCGAAAACTTAGTGATACTGGGAAAACTTAGTGACTCGATAAGCCGAGGGTGGAAAATGTGCTGCCCCCTGTGTCCCTCTGGTGTGCCCTCTGTGTCCCCCTCTTGTGTGCCCTCTGTGTCCCTTTCTTGTGTCCCCCCTCTCTCTCCCCTCTCTCTCCACCCTGTTTCTCTCCCCCTCTCCTTCCCCTGTGTCTCTTTCCCCTCTCCCTCCCCTGTGTCTCTTCCCCTCCTCTGTGTCTCTTCCCCTCCTCTCCCTCCCCTGTGTCTCTTCCCTCCTCTCCCTTCCCTGTGTCTCTTCTCCCCTCTCCCTTCCCTGTATCTCTTTCAATCCCCCTCCCTTATCACCCTCCTCAACCCTCCTCCTCAACAGCCCTCCTCAACCCCCCTCCCCCTCCTCATCCTCCTCATCCTCCCTCATTACCTCCCTCCTCATTACCTCCCTCCTCCTCATTACCTACCTCCTCCTCATTACCTCCCTCCTCATTACCTCCCTCCTCCTCATAACCTCCCCCTCTCCCTTTCCCTTCACTTACCTTCCCTCATCAGCTGCTCCTCCTCTCCTCCGTGCGTCTTCCGGCTGAGTCTGGACCCAGCCAATGCTAATGACGTGACGCGCATGTGACGTCATGTCATTAGCATATGTCGGGTCCCGACGCAGCCGGAAGAATTTTCTCTAGTTGGTGGGTGGGGGGGGGGGGGGGGAGTTGTAATGTAGGTTTTTTATTTTTAGTAACTTTGATTTTTCGGTGGGGGGGGACTTAGGTGTTTTTTTTTTCTGTAATGAAGATTTTTTTCCCCCGGTGAATTCAGCTTTTTTATTTTCTGTAATTAGTGGGGAGGTTTTTTTTTTTTATTAGCGGGTAGGTAGGTAGTATAGGGGTTTAATTGTTTATTGGGGGGTATAGTGCAGTGTAGTGTTTGTACTTAGTTTCATGAGGGTCCTTGAGGACCGTCATGGCACCTATGTGGTTAATGTTATGGTTCTAACTGCCCCATAAGGGTCTTTATATACCCTTATGGGACTGATGGCGTTAAATAGAGGCTTATGAGGGTCTGTATTGAGCCCTATAAGAAACTGTGTTAAATAGGCTTCATTGGGGTTAAATAGGCCCATTTAGGGTTTAATAGGCCCAGTTAGGTTTACATAGGTATTGTTAGATTTAAATGTGTACTGTTAGGATTAAATAGGGCCAGGGTTGGGTTAATGGGGTATAGTTAGGGTTAATAGAGTAGTGCTTACACTTTGTGTCACGAGGGTCCTGGATGACCCTCATGGCACTTATAGTGTTATTACATGGGTTAATTAGTGTCCTGTAAGGGTCTATAAAGATATATTGACCCCATGAGTGACAGGATTAATTAAGGGCTTATGGGAGTCTTCATTGACCCCCATGAGTGACAGAGTTAATTAAGGGTTTATAGGGGTCTGTATTGACCCCCATGAGTGACAGGGTTAATGAAGGGCTTATGGGGTCTGTATTGACCCCTATGAGTGACAGGGTTAATTTAATGGATTATGGGGGTCTGTATTGACCCCCATGAGTGACAAGGTTAATTAAGGGCTGATGGGGGTCTGTATTAACCCCCATGAGTGACAGAGTTAATTAAGGGTTTATGGGGGTCTGTATTGACCCCTATGAGTGCCAGTGTTAATTTAATGGATTATGGGGTCTGTATTGACCCCCATGAGTGTCAGGGTTAATTAAGGGATTATGGGGGTACGTATTGATCCCCATGAGAGACAGGGTTAATTAAGGGTTCATGGTGGTCTGTATTGACCCCCATGAGTGACATTGTTAATGAATGGAGCCCCATAAGTTATAGAGTTAATTAAGGGCTCATGGGGGTCTGTATAGAGCCTCATGAGTGACAGTGTTAAATAAGGGCTTATGGGGGTCTGTATTGACCCCCATGTGTGACAGGGTTAATTAAGGGTTTCTGGGGGTCTGTATTGACCCCTATGAGTGACAGTGTTAATTAATGGATTATGGGGATCTATATTGACCCCCATCAGTGACAGGGTTAATTAAGGGTATATGGTGGTCTGTATTGATCACCATGAGTGACAGGGTTAATGAAGGGATTATGGGGGTCTGTAATGACCCCCATGAGTTCCAGGGTTAATTAAGGGATTATGGGGTCTGTATTGTCCCCATGAGTCACAGGGTTATTTAGGGGCTCATGGGGCTCTGTCTAGTGTCCCATGAGTGATAGGGTTAATTTTTTTTTAACATGGGTCCTTTAAGGTCCTTTACAATCCTTTAAGTACCCGCAAGGTGGGAAATTCGAATTTTGATTGCAGCGGGTGCCCCCCACTGGATGGGTTAATGTTGGGTTAATGTGGGGACCCCCAGCATTGGGGGGTTAATTTTAGTTGCCGGTGGGGGTACTTAAAGCACCCCCACTGCCGGCCTTAATTGTTTGTGTGCCCCGGGCCCTTTAAGGACCTGCGGCAGGGACTTGACACCTTTTAAATGCAGTGGGGGACACGATCGTGACCTCAAGGGTTAATGTCGGGACAATGCCGGAGCATGGGGTTAATGTGTGGGGCCCCCCAGAATGGGGTTAATGTGGGCACACATCGGGGGTCACGTTTGGCAAAGTTGTAAGTGGCTGGCAGTGTTTTGCGGGGTCCGGGGTCGTGGAGCCTCATTTTCATTTTTTTCGGCCACCATTTTTTTTCTCGCTTAGCCGATTCTCGAGTGCCAAAACCTGTGAATTTCGGGTTCAATTTGCGTGTAACCTCACTTCAAGGTGTCTTGGCTGTCCCCCAGTGCTGTGGGTGAGTGTTTATTTTTTTATTATTGTGTTTATCAGTGTGTTTTTCATGTTTCTGAGTTTGGCGGTTCGGGGGGTTAGTGCGTTGTTTTGCGACCTTGGGTATTTTGTTTTCTAAGTCCCGCGGCTTGTAATGTTGGCTCGCAGACAATGAGGAAGAGGAGGAGGGAAAGACAGACACAGGGGAGGGAGAGGAGGAGGGGAAGAGAGACACAGGGTAAGGAGAGGAGGAGGGGAAGAGAGACACAGGGTAAGCAGAGGAGGAGGGGAAGAGAGACATAGGGTAAGAAGAGGAGGAGGGGAAGAGAGACACAGGGTAAGGAGAGGAGGAGGGGAAGAGAGACACAGGTGAAGGAGAGGAGGAGGGGAAGAGAGACACAAGGGAAGGAGAAGTCCTGCAAGTTAACGGTTTTGTGGGTGGTTTTGCGAGGGTCTGCATTTGCAGCCAGAACTGCGACCCTCACTTTGCGAGGGATGCAGTTCTTGTGATAGGTATTTATTTATGTATATATTTATTTATATATATATATATATATATATATATATATATATATATATATATATTGTGACAAATTCACTGCCACTCTCAGGATCCATGCCTTGTTTTCCAGCACCACAATGGAGTACTCTGGAGCCTTTTGTAGGATTTAACAGATCTTGCGGTTTATTTGTCAGCAAACAGAAAATAATCAAAACAGAAAATAAATCCTAGCTTCTCTTTGAAGCACTACCTATACTTTTAACTGCTGTTCTCTCACTGCTCTACTGTAATTCCTAATACAGTCCAAAACACAGGCCTGCACACTTGCCTATTTTAGAGACAACTCCCTTCAGGGTCTGCACTCCATCTGCAGAGGAGCTGTGTCTCTTTCACCTCCCAGATCACGTTGGACACTTTTCTCAATGTCTCTCAACTGTGCTGTCTGTGCACTTCAGCCACACTGGCTTTCCAGGTCTCCCTGACCCCTCTCTCGCCACAGAGCTGTCTCAGGCTTCCTTTGCCTCTTCACAGGCTCCAAACTTCCAAAACAATCCTCCAACTGGAGGTAGCAGCAGGCCTTGATTGCTGCCACACCCCTGCCTTTTGAGCCCGTTGTTAACTCTCTCACTCCTGGGGAGAAGTCTTGAAGAGCTCTCTTCTGACCCCTGGTGGCACTTCACCACAATATATATATATATAAATATATATATATATATATATATATATATATAAATATGTGTTTATATTATTAATAGCGACTTGCCTGTTAAAAATGTTGGCAATAAATTTGAAGCCTGGCAATGCTGTTTGCCAAACAATGGAAGGTTCTCTAACTTGCGGGCCTCCCGATGTGCGCCTTTGGCACTCATCACGGGCCTCGCAATGAGAGCCTTCACCACTCATTGCAAGCCTCTCCCTCTTCTACTTTACGGGCCTCCCCCGCTCATTGAATATTTATTAATGACGTAGAAGTAGGACTTGAAAGTAGTGTCTCAATTTTTGCTGATGACACAAAGTTGTGCAAGGTAATCAGATAATGATGTACTTTCCCTACAAAGGGATTTGCATAAATTAGAGAAATGGGCGACTGATTGACAGTTGAGATTTAATACAAAAAAATGTAAGGTTATGCATTTGGGAAGAAAAAATAGCCATGCAATTTTAATGGAGCAAATCTAGGGGTATCTGATATTGAAAGGAATTTGGGAGTACTTATGGACAACCACCTAGGTAACAGTGCTCAATGCCAAGCAGCAGCTGCAAAGGCAAGTAAAATATTCACATGTATTAAGAAGGGTATAGAAGCAAGGGAAGCAAATATAATTATGTCACTGTACAAATCCCTAGTTTGCCCTCATTTGGAATATGGAGTACAATTTTGGGCACCACTACATAAAAAGGACATTTTAGAGCTGGAAAAAGTACAGAGAAGGGCAACAAAACTAATAAGGGGAATGGAGGGGCTATGTTATGAAGAAAGACTAGCCAAATTAAACTTATTTTCCCTAGAAAAAAGGCGTCTACGAGGGGATATGATTACTTTATTTAAATACATTGAGGGTCAATATAAGGCATTGTCAAGTAAAATGTTTGTGCCAAGAGGTTTTCAACAGACGAGAGGACATCCCTTAAGGTTAGAGGAAAAAATATTTCACCATAAAGAAAGAAAAGGGTTCTTCACAGTTAGGGTGGTTAAACTGTGGAATGACAGCGAACTGGATAGATAACTTTAAAAAGGGGTTAGATATATTTTTAAATAAAGAGGGCATTCAAGGTTATCCTAGATAACTAGCAAAGGAATATTGATCCAGGGAGAAATTTGATCGCCAGTCTCTGGGGACAGGAAGGAATTTTGCTTTTTTTCCCCCTTATGAGACAATTGGCAAGTTTCAATGTTTTTTTTTTTGTTTGCCTTCCTATGGATCAATTTACAATTATTATCAAATAGTCCATATATTAAAAAGAGAATCAGAAGATATCTAAAAAGGTTGAACTTGATGGACTAACAGTCTTTATTCAACCTCAAATACTATGTAACTATGTAACCCGCAACTTTCTGCCAACCCACCACCTTCGGCGCTCATTGCAAGCCTCTCCCCACTCTCTCCCTCCTTGTCTCTTTCCCCTCCACTCCCTCCCCTGTGTCTCTTTCCACCCCACCCCTCCTTTGTGCTCCTGTTTTCATTTACGAGTGTGAAACCATTTGCGGGCTTGGACATTTTTAATTTTCCCCAAGCCCGAAATGTGTTTCCGATTTACGGGCCTTTGGCGCTCATTGCAGCCACCATCAAACCCGTAACTTTAGGGCTTTGTGATGAGTGCCTTTGGCGCTCATTGCACATGCGCAACTTGTAACTTTTAATATTGCTTCTCCACCAAACTCGCAATTACGACAACTATATATGTGATTATGGTTGACCCTGGGTGAATATATGTAATGTATAAATTATTTTAGGGAGCCCTGGCGTAGCGAGGTCACTGGGCAAGGGCCTCAGTTGCTGGCATGGAGCGCCTTCGGCGCTCCATGCCAGCAACTGAGGCCCCTCGCGAAGCGAGGGCCTCAGTTGCTGGCGAGGTCACTGGGCAAGGGCCTCAGTTGCTGGCATGGAGCGCCGAAGGCGCTCCATGCCAGCAACTGAGGCCCCTCGCGAAGCGAGGGACTCAGTTGCTGGCGAGGTCACTGGGCAAGGGCCTCAAACCCGGCCCTCGCGAAGCGAGGGCTGTGGGCAAGGGCCTACGTACGGGCCGTTGTTCACGCGGGCTCGCGTAGCCTCTTCCGGGTCACTGCGTGTCTGATCGGCCGCTCTCGGTGCCCCCGTCCCGGCCTCATATGATGCTGCAGTGCCCGGACAGCACCAGGTGAGCTGGCCCGTTGCGCACCGGCAACTGAGTGAGCCCGCTACCCTCCCATCACCCTGTGTCCAAGGCCCAGTGTTAGGAGGCGGCGCTCCGAGCCTCTTCCAGGTCACTGCGTGTCTGATCGGCCGCTCTCGGTGCCCCCGTCCCGGCCTCATATGATGCTGCAGTGCCCGGACAGCACCAGGTGAGCTGGCCCGTGGCGCACCGGCAACTGAGTGAGCCCGCTACCCTCCCATCACCCTGTGTCCAAGGCCCAGTGTTAGGAGGCGGCGCTCCGAGCCTCTTCCAGGTCACTGCGTGTCTGATCGGCCGCTCTCGGTGCCCCCGTCCCGGCCTCATATGATGCTGCAGTGCCCGGACAGCACCAGGTGAGCTGGCCCGTGGCGCACCGGCAACTGAGTGAGCCCGCTACCCTCCCATCACCCTGTGTCCAAGGCCCAGTGTTAGGAGGCGGTGCTCCGAGCCTCTTCCAAGTCACTGCGTGTCTGATCGGCCCCTCTCGGTGCCCCCGTCCCGGCCTCATATTATGCTGCAGTGCCCTGACAGCACCAGGTGAGCTGGCCTGCACACCGGCCATATACTCTCCCATCACCCTGTGTCCAAGAAATGTACAACAGGTGTAACCCGGCAATGCAAAAGCCTTACCTACTGGAAGCAATTTAAACACATACCCAACATATTATTATGGTATCTTAGATATATATATATATATATATATATATATGCGTGTATATATATATATATATATATATATATGTGTGTTTTTATATATATATTTATATATAGTGTGTGTGTATATATATATATATACAACACGAAACAGAAACTGCGACCCTCACAAACTTTACCTCGCAACGCAAACAACATACGAGACACGTTACCACTCATTACGACCTCGCACAAATTGCCCGCAACCCGCGACCATGAACAAATTCAAAACACAATAAATACACACAGCACATACATAAAAAGCTTACCGACAGCAAGAGGGAGCATCCAGGACCTCAAAAAAGCAACTTACACCTTCATTTAACTAAAAATAAAACACTTTAGACACTCGAAAATTATCTAAGCGAGAGAAAAAATGGCCGCCGAACAAAACGAAAACGAGGCTACAGCACTCGAAACACGCAGAACACCACAAGAAACTCGCAAAACACCACAAAACACCTACGGATATTCCGCTAAGACGCACACCACACACTACCCGCCATTTTACGCCAATGCGCAAGTACACAGCTACGCTAACGGTTTGGTCTTGCGCACGCACACTATTACACTGCACACATTCATCACGCTTACACAGCAGCTCCACACCACAAATGCTGCAGCAACATCAAAACAGATTGCCAGCTCTTCAAAACAATGCTTCAAAATACGTAAAGTATATTCATTTATTAATGTATTATATATTTATTATTATACACCAAACAGCATTAGCTAACTTACAATTTCATTGCAGTCATTTTTTGACGGGCAATTCGCTAGTGCTAATATAATATTAAGAGGCCCTGGTCTAATGGTCTAATATGTTTAGATTGTATGAGTAAGAGTGGCCCTGACAATATAATTACATTTATATGTAGAGTACCAAGTGGCGGCTGGTGGAATGTTATCCTGGGAGGATGGTATACTTTTATATATATATATATATATATATATATATATATATATATATACACAGTGGGAGAAAAAAGTATTTGATCCCCTGCTGATTTTGAATGTTTGACCACTGACAAAGAAATGGTCAGTCTATCATTTTAATGATAGGTATATTTTAACAGTGAGAGACAGAATAACAAAAAAAAACCAAGAAAAACGCATGTCACAAAAGTTATAAACGGATTTGCAGGTCAATGAGGGAGATAAGCATTTGACCCCTTCATCTTACCGTAGTACTTGGTGGAAAAACCCCTGTTGGCAATTACAGAGGTCAGACGTTTCTTGTAGTTGGCCACCAGGTTTGCACAAATCTCAGGAGGTTTTTTTTCTCACTCCTCTTTGTAGATCCTCTCCAAGTCATTAAGGTTTTGAGGCTGATGTTTAACAACTCGAACCTTCAGCTCCCTGCACAGATTTTCTATGAGATTAAGGTCTGGAGACTGGCTAGGCCACTCCAGGACCTTAATGTGCTTATTCTTGTTGCCTTGGCTGTGTGTTTTGGGTCATTGTCATGCTGGAATAACCATCCACGACCCATTTTCAATGCCCTGGTGAGTGAAGGAGATTCTCACCCAATATTTGATGGTACATGGCCCCGTCCATCGTCCCATTGATGCGGTGCAGTTGTCCTGTCCCCTTAGCAGAAAGACACCCCCAAAGCATAATGTTTCCATGTTTGACAGTGGGGATGGTGTTTTTGGGGTCATAGGCAAGATTCCTCCTCCTCCAAACACAGCAAATTGAGTTGATGCCAAAGAGCTTGAATTTGGTCTTATCTGACCACAACAAGTTCCCCCAGTTCTCCTGTGAATCATTCGGATGTTCATTGGCAAACTTCAGCCTGGCCTGTACATGTGCTTTCTTGAGCAGGGGAACCTTGCGGGCCCTGCAGGATTTCAGTCCTTCACGGCGTAGTGTGTTACCAATTGTTTTCTTGGTGGCTATGCTCCCAGCTGCCTTGAGATCATTAACAAGATCCTCCTGTGTAGTTCTGGGCTGATTCCTCACTGTTCTCATGATCATTGAAATTTCACGAGGTGAGATCTTGCATGGAGCACCAGACCAAGGCAGACTAACAGTTATTTTGTGTTTTTTTCCATTTACGAATAATCGCACCAACTGTTGTCACCTTTTCACCAAGCTGCTTGAGGTCCAGTTTCCTTGTGTAGGTCTACAATGTTGTCCCTGACATCCTTGGTCTTGCCAATTGTGGAGAGTTTGGAATCTGATTGATTGATTGCTTCTGTGGACAGGGGTCTTTTATACAGGTAGCGAGCTAAGATTAGGAGCACTCCCTTTAAGAGAGTGCTTCTAATCTCAGCTCGTTACCTGTATAAAAGACACCCAGGAGCCAGAAATGGATGAAAACGAGGACGAAGGCAGTAATTACGAGCTTCTCCCCCTGTGTACTTTATAGGCCTGTGTAGTTTAGGGGCCTACTGCTTTGGGTAAAGTGTTACTGCCTTGGTGTAAGTGTTACTGGCTTGAGTTAAATTTTACTGCTTTGTATTAAGTGTTACTGTTTTGCGTTAAGTCTTAGTGCTTAGGGGTCGTATTTAGTAACCTCACTCACAGGCTCCCTGGCTCTCCCACTGTGCTGTGTGTTTGGAAGTTAATTTGAGGCATATTTGTGTGTTATTGCAGGTCTTTCCAGTTCGGTGGTTAGGCCACTAAAGTCGTATTTTTACAAGCCCCGCAGTCCATCTACGTGCTTTTAGTCCTTAACTCATACTGGCCGTAATTTTGCGTCCGCCGCAAAGTCCAGGGGCCTTGCAATGAGACCTCATTGCAGCCTAAGTCCCTCGTGCCTCAACTGCTCACCTCGCTTTGCGCGGCTCGCAGTGCAATGAACACCTTCTGTGCTCATTGCAGTCTAAGTCTTGCGTGCCCCAACTGCTCACCTTGCTTTGCGAGGCTCGCGGTTGCTGGCTCGCATCGCTTTGCGAGGCTCGCAAAGTGTGACAACAATTTGCAGTACAACAACTATGTATATGTTGCTCAGTGGTCTTATATGTAAATGTGAAAAAAAAATATATACTATCATATATAAAACAACAGAGTCAGAGGTGCTCAATCAGAGAACTAACTAACCTTAATGGCTTAGTTCCATGGACATGATTATCCACTCTAAGAGCAACCTCTTTTAGCTCAATTGTGCCCTTCACAGGGAAAATGTCCTGTAGTATATCAGTCTTGTCCAACTCACCAGAGTGACCCAGCCCCGAAATACCAGGCAATTCTACCCTGAACAGGAGAAACCGCATACCCCAGACATACGTTTCTGCCTTCATTGAGCCTCATCAGTGAGGTGTAGCTGAACTCCCTAAGGCACAGTGATCAAGGAGTCCACGTCTTGAGTCCCCTATACCTCTTATGGAGATTAATCCCTAAGGGTAATTTGCATAAACAAAACAACAGTTTCAGAGGTTCTCAATCAGAATAGGTTAGTTCTATGGACATGATAACCCACTCTGAGAGCAACCTTTTTAGCCACTTGTGCCCTACACAGGGAGAAATATCCTGTAGTATATCAGTCTGGTCCCACTCACTAGAGTGACCCAGCCCCGAAATACCAGGCCAGTGAAGGGCACAAGTGAGCTAAAAGAGGTTGCTCTCAGAGTGGGTTATCATGGCCATAGAACTATCCTATTAAGGTTAGTTCGTTCTCTGATTGAGCAACTATATTTTTGTATTTTGTTTATTCAGATTACCCTTTGGGATTAGTCTCCCTAGGGGTGATAGGGTACTCCAGATGTGGACACCTTGCTCACTGTGCCTTAGGGGTACACCTCACTAACGAGGCCCAATGAAGGCCAAAACGTACTTCTGGGGTTTGCTTTTTCTCCTGTTCAGGGTGAATTGCCTGGTATTTCGGGGGTGATCCACTCTAGTGAGAAGAACCAGACTGATATATTACAGGATTATTTCTCCCTGTGAAGGGCACAAGTGCGCTAAAAGTGGTTGCTCTCAGAGAGGTTATCATGTCCATAGAACTAACCTATTAAGGTTAGTTGAGCACCTCTAGTTTTGTATTTTGTTTTACTATCATATATACTGATAATATTCTTTGATACTTTTGCAGGTGTCTGTCAATTTCACGGGGACACAGAAGATCCCTGTTTCTTGACCTAAGCATACGTGACTAGGTACGCATAACTTGCAACCAAACCCCAAAACTTCAATAAATACACAGACTCCAGATTGGGTATTAAACAGGCCACAACTTTTTATTATCATAAACATATGATAACCATTAACAGAATAACCATAGCAAGCTGCACACCAACCCGCAAAAGGAGCTCACCCTCCCCAGAGTCCCAATGGGTACCCCGTGTCCACTAGACCTCCAACCTAAGGTGATGCAGCACCCTGCCACCCGCAAGACCAACAGTCTCGGCAGCGCCAACACTCTCCAAGGCATGAACAATACCCACCTTTAATGAATAATTAAACAATGAAAGACCTATCTCATTGAGGTGAACCCCATCGTTTAAGAAATAAGTGTCAGCCCCAGGTACCTCTAGATCACTGTGCCTTATAGAACAATCCCCCAACCTTGTCACAAAAGATGCCATAATCTTATTAACCCTATGCCTCGCTCCATCTAATTTCTTATGATCCTGCTACCCTCCACCTTAGCCTTTTCATTATTCTTATTAACTCCTTCATGGGCATATATCCTAAATCATTACCCCCTATGTGCAACAGCAAAATCTCAGGAGGGAGAGCTATTCTAGCCCACTCCACAACCTTACCCAACACCTGTTCCCATTTCATTCCCCGAATCCCAAACCATTTGACCAACAACGCTTCCTCCAGGAAACCCAACTGCCGACCCTCATCCTGTATTGCCGCAAAACTTCTTGCCCAATATATAGATGAGTGTCCCACAATCCATAATTGCAGAGGGAGAAGAAATAAAACAGAACCACTTTACACTTACATCTTTAATTGCATAAAATAATAAACAGCATGACAATACTTGCCCGGGCAGTAATTTTACCTGTACTAGTGATTTTGCTCCACCCCTGTTTACAGATCCACATTCCAGAGTTCTGATGGGAAGTGCGTTGGGTTCAGATCCGCTGCCGGCGCAAACCCCTTAATTTCTTAAAATTCCTTCTGGACAATGCATCTGCTATGATATTTTTAACCCCTGCTATGTGGGAAGCCCGAACCAATATATTGCGCTGCAGGCACTGCAATACCAATTGCTTCAGCAGCTAGTTAATTGCTTGGACCACGTTTAAATTATCACAATAAAATATTACGTGCCTATCCTTTAAAGCAACTCCCCACAACATACCATCGTGAATAATTCTAAAAACGTAAAAAAAATTGTCAAACCCCTTATTCCCCAATCCGTGGGCCATTTTTCGGGGGAACCAACTTTTGCCTGAACTTTTCATCATATGCCCACCATGTTAATCCCCCGTATGTACGATGAATCCCCTCTATCTCGTCCAAGTAACAAAATAAAGTGGAGCAATACTCCGGATTCTTCTCCCCTACAATGCTGGCGAAAAGTATGTAAAAGTATGTAAGCCTGTAACCAGTTAAAAAAAAATTCGAATTTTTTCTATACCTTCGCTTAACAGTAGCCAATGAGAATGCGCAAATCCTTCACCAATCAGCACGTGGGGGTGTATTCCATTGTGATTGGCTATTGTCAGTGCAACCAATCAGAATGCGCAGATGCTCCAACCAATCACCCTGTGGGGGTGTATTCCATTGTGATTGGCTGTATTCCTTTTTCTATACCTTCGCATCCTCCTTTTTCTCATTTCTATAAAGTTATCCAATGGCAGTAAGGAGAACATTTCAATGAAATCTCTTTTCCAATTTTTCCCCTAATTCCTTTTGAAACATGCTCCCCAATGGGGCCTATGGAGAACACCACAGATTTTTTAATTGCAGTGTCAGCCACTTTAATATTTGCCTCAGCCTCTAACCCTTGTTTAACTGGAGGCCCTGCTTCCAGCGCTCCCTGGACCACCCTCACTGCAAACTCAGAAACTACCCTTACCTCGTTGTTAGGGGCCCCAGCTTGACCCATCCTCTGGGTGCTATCCCCCACCCATGCCGCCCAGGGCCCAAAAACTTTTTACCATCATAATCAGCAAGTAAACCTTTTAAACCTGATATCAAATTCTGAATATTATGTTGTGTGGTGTGCTCTGTACGTGTGTGTACCGTAGAATTACTAATTTGCCTCCCTCGCGCCTGTCCTGATGGGGCAGTCCCACCTAATGCTGACGACACCACCTCTGCTTTCGTCCTCGAATCTATGGGTGAAAGTTGCTTGCACCTGCTCATAAAAGTCATTTGTCTCGACCTGTCATCCACTGTATGTACCCTCCTGGCCTCGCAGGAAGGCAATTCCAGGTCATTCTGTCTACGTCTGTCTCTCTCTTCCCTATAATGAAAAGATTCCCTTTCTCCACTTCGCCCCTGTCTGTGCTCACCCTCATCTCTATGCTGTTTCGGCAACCTCCTCCTTGACCTCCTAACAGGTGAGGGCATATCTCTGTTTCTGCGTCCCACTGATCCAGAACGACAACCTCTGTACCACCTTATCACCGGTGATGCTCTGCTCTTCTAATCAAAAGCATAGGTTTCTCGCTGTTCATACCACCTCCTCTTACTCTTTCCTCTTGCAGCCTCCTCTCATGTCTCCTGGTGACTGGCGTTACTGACTGCTTCTGAGTCGAGCCTGGGGATATCCCTTCTGTCAGCTGCGGCCGTAGTAGTCTCCTGTCAGACGACTCTGCTGCCCCTTCCAATAGACCAGACCTTGGTCGTGACATGCTCCTGTCAGACGTGCCTTCCCCTGGGTCACAATATGCAGAAAGAGGACCCTGGCCTAACAAATCCCCCACGCTGTCACCATTTCCCAACTCCAGTTGCCTGACATCCTCTCTGCCTTCTCTCTCTGAGCCTACCTGTGCCTCCTCCTCTTCCAGCAACCTGCCTCTGTTAACCCCCATCTGCTCTTGCTCCACCTGCATCACCTTCCCTCCTTTTCTCTCTATTCTTCCACCTGTCTGCTTTCCATTTTTGTTTCTTCCTCCTAGACCAGCTGGCCATCCTCTCTTCCCTTTTCCTGTTTGACCCTGAAGTCTCATTTGGGCCTCCTGGCCCCACTGCTCCCTTCTATCTCATCTACCTTGCTGACCCCTAGGCCTCATTTGGGCCTCCTATCCCCCATGCTCCCCTCTACCTTCTCTCCCTTGCTCCTCTGCTGCCTGTCCTCCGGCCTTTCCCCTCTCCTGCTGCCCTTCAAACCTCAGAGATGCTCACCTTGTATCCTGTGCCTCAGCCTCCTCCTGCCCTTCCACATCAGAACTGCTCTCTTCAGATGCAGCGAATCCTTTCTCACCCACGCTGGTCTGCGCTGCTGAATCCAATCTGCGCAGCCGGATCTTCTTTGGCCCATTAATCTCCGCCGCCTCTCCCCCGCCGCCTGCCCAACCTGCAAATCTCCGACGCTCGCTCCTCTAACTCTCCTCACTCTCGGACCCGACGCCATGATCTCCCAGCCAGCTTGTCCTCCTGCTCCTCCAACTGGTGAGTCGGATCTGCATTCCTCCGCAGCCTCTCCTCTCCGATCCCTCCGCTCTCCCATCTCCTCTCCCGCAGCAAATTGGAAGCCTCCTGGGTCCTCCACCGCTTCTGGTCTTCCTCAAGGTATCAAGTGAAAGGCTCAACCTCTGTAGGGGCCTTGTTCTCCGCACTGGAAGTCCTCTCTCCTGCCCAGGGCTTCCAGAACTCGAAATATCTGAATCTATTACAATTTCAGGTAAGCTAAATACAATGATTAAAAAAGGTTAGTTATCATAATCTGTAGGTTGAAAATAAACATTTCGATTTTACATTACAGATGACAATTGCTTAAAAGACCGAAACCAGGAAGTAAGCCTCCAACAAGAAAAGAGTACAAGAAGAAGAGCGTGACAGAATTTACAAGAAAAGACAAACTGCATTGGCAACATTAGAAAAGGAACTTTAAGATCTCAAGCCATTACAATTTGAGGTAAGCTACATAAAATTATTACTACACAGAAAAATGGCTCATTATCATAATCGGTAAAAAAACATTAACATTTCTAACTACAGATTTCAATGGGTGAGTAGCCAGAAACCAGCAAGGAATACAAACGACGTCTGGCCAGGGAATGACAAAAAAGATGCAGAGATAAACATTTGGAGGACACTAAGAAAAGAGTACGAGAATCGAATTTACACCAAAAGACAAACTGTTCGAGTCAGTGTAAGAGAGATAGGAAACTAAAAAATATTGTTCAACACACATGTGAAGAATATGCTATTGATAATAATGTAGATATAGATTTTAATGTTAAGCTTGCTTCACAGGATAGTCCATTATTTAGAGATATGACTGTAGATCCTCACAATTGGGGTATGTTGAATGTGGTTTGTCAATTTTGTGGGGCTTATCATTTTGAAAAGGAAAGACCAAGAGATGGTAAGTTTATTAGTTGCTATCATAAGGAAAAAAGTAAGAGTTCCAGAAAGACAACTATTACCCACATACAGTATTTACAAAGTATAATGAGTGACCCAACTTTTCCAAATTACAAAAATTTTAAACAAAATATACAATCTTATAATAGTGCCATTTCGTTTGCATCTAGGGGTGCAAAATTAGCTGAGAATGTTGCAGGACATGGCCCTTACTGTTTTAAAGTTCAAGTGCAAATTTACCAACGTACTTCCCATTTACACCCGGAAGAAGCAGAACATAGAAAATTTGCTCAACTATATGTCCTAGACACAATGGAAGCTGTGGAACAATGTATGCAGCTTTCTGAAAATACAAAATGCTTGCCCACTGTTTTTAATGAGGTTGATAAGATTATGGCCAAAAATCCATAAACTTATAAAAAACTGTCAGAAGTTGAAGACCAAAAACGCGTTCATGCAGAACAACATCAGTTGCCAATCCCAAGAGTTAATATGGTTCTAAGAAGAGGCATTCTGATAAACAACGTTATAACTTACCCACATTCATTGAGGTTGCAATGGTCTTTCAAAATTATGTGGGTGAACCACCTTTTCAAAGGGATATTAGAATATATCCTAGAAATGAAGAGCAACCTTTCATTAACATTAATATATTAAGTACAAATTTGGATCCAATGATGTATCCAATTTTGTATCCCAATGGTGAAGCAGGATGGCAACCAAAATGAATACTTGACAGTTATCCAAACACTAAAGTACGTGACAGAAATAATATTTCCATGCTTGAATTGAAAGTGGCTCAAACTGCAATTAGAGATGAATTTAATCCCATCTTAAGTGCTGAAAAACTTACACAACAATGGATCATTGATTTATACCTGCAAGTAAAAGCCAATAATTTAAATTTCATAAAGTATCAACAAAATAAACTATGTGTTGAACAGTATTGTGGCCTCATGGATTATATTGCTGAAGTGGCTACAAAGCAAGATCTGCCAGCTGGCCAATCCAAAAAAGAGGCCATATATGCACATATTTTGATAACACTTCACGAAAATGATAAATTGAATACTGCAGAGAAAGTGGATTCAGTGATTATTGCAGAACTGCCAGATCCACAAAAACATGCCACACTATATGACGGTGGCACGTCTTTCGCGCCCTGGAGAACAGCGCACCATCATCAGGGCGTCGAGAACTGCGCTCTGATGACGCTCTGCACTCAGCCTGCATCCCATCTGTCCCATCTCATATTTACTGGACCTGCTTGCTGGAGGCTGCCAAGGCTAAGGTAAGGGGCTATATATATGTGGGGCAGTGGGACTGGCATGTGTCACTAGGAGCATATTGTATGTAATGTCACTGTGTGCATGTGTCACTAGGAGCATGTTGCATTGCATGTTTATCACTACACATACAGTACATGATAAACATGCAATGCAACATGCTCCTAGTGACACATGCACACAATGCCTGGCCCATATGGCACACTGTCAGACCCTTACCTTAGCCTTGGCAGCCTCCAGTAAATATGAGATGGGGGCCTCTGTGGCAGATGGGATGCAGGTTGTAGCGCAGAGCTGAGAACTGCGCCCTGATGACAGCGCGCGGATCTGTGGCGTGCGGAGGACGGCATGCCCTATATGACATTGTAACACATTGCATGATTCATGGATCCCCATGTATGGAAAATAAAAAATGCACAAAAGATTTTCCAAAAGAATTTATAGATCAAACTTTTGCAAATTGTGATGGATATCCATTGTATAGAAGAAGAAAAGGCAATAATTTGTGGTAAAAATGTAGATAATACATATACTGTCCCATATAATCCTCATCTATTAATGAAGTAAAATGCACACATAAATGTGGAAGCTTGCACCGCTATTAAATCCATTAAATATGTCTACAAATAAATTTACAAAGGATATGATGCAATAATTGTGGTAGTGAAAAGTGGTCCAAATGAAGAAGACACTGAGTTAGTACTTGATGAACTTGCATCATATTGATGCGCGCTATGTTAGTGCGCCAGAAGCAATGTGGCCAGGCCTGGATCTATCTTTTTAGAGCCCCTAGGCAGTAAAGTGCAAGAACCCCTGTGAATGCGTGTGCAAAGTGTGCACGCACCCATTTCTTTTTCTGTGCGTGTATGTCACTATCATGCTGTGTGAGCAAATTGCAGACATCTCTGCCATTTTTACAGCATAGCTACTCATACACACGTTACAAGCCATTACTTGTTCATATTATCTCCCTCTCTCTCCTCCTCCCTTCTCTCTCCTTCTTTCTCTCTCTCTCTCTCTCTCTCCCTCTCTTTCTCCTCTCTACCCTTGTCTTTCTCTCTCTCTGTCTTTCTCTTTCTCCCCTCTTTATTTCTTCCCTTACTCTGTCTCCCTCTCTCCCCTTCCCACTCTCTCTCACCTTTCTATCTCCCTCCCTTCTCTTTCTCTCACTCTATCTCTCTGTTTCCTCTCTCTTTCAACCTCCATCTTCCTGTCTCCCTCTCTCATGAACGATTTTGGGGCCGGGATGGGACCCCCTGCACCCCACAAGTAACTCTGCTATTTGGAATGCTGGCACACTGGGTGCTAATGTTATGAACTATTACAACGCACCTGAAACTTGCTGTAGGGAGTGACTTGATTGTTTATGTGTGTAGTGTGGGCCACAGTAATTCCTTTTGGGGTTACTATGCCATGTTATATGCACTGAAATAATGTATCTGTGTTAGAAATAGGCCATAGGATGCTAGAATTATCTAAAAATTACTGCAGTCACTTATGTGACAAAGGGTTAAAAAATTCTAAAGAATTGATATGGCCCTACGATCGGCCACATGCTCTGGCTTTAGTGTGGAAGCGGGACGTTCAGTTTTATAACCCTGTAAGTTGATATCTGGCAACTAAAAGATGGGGGATTGTTAGGTATTAATTTCTTTATTATGAGTTTATTGACTAATATCATGATTATAAATGTATATCAGCTTGTTTTTTCATGTATCTTACTAGAATGTTCAAGAAGGTTATCTGTAGAAATGTTTAGGTAATATTCCCTTGTGCATCTGTTTCCTGTTTCCTTTTTACGCTTGCAACTGCTGACTGAGAAACCTTTTGCAGGAAGCCGTTATTTGTGATAAAGAATGTTTCGCTGAGTTAGACAATTAGTTTATATGAGGAGGTTAGTAGGGACTTGGATCAAGGCAACTCAGTGGATGTATTCTATTTGGATTTTGCAAAGGCTTTTGATACAATGCCACATGGGAGACTATTGAGCAAACTAAAGGATACAGGAATTGTCATAAATATTTGCCTATGGATTGAGAGCTGGCTAAAAGACAGGAAGCAAAGGGTTGTGGTAAATGGAACATACTCTGATTGGACTAATGTGGTAAGTGGGGTTCCTCAGGGTTCAGTATTAGGTCCCCTCCTTTTTAACATATTATTAATGACTTGGAAGTGGGATTGGAGTGTGGTGTCTCCATTTTGACGATGACACAAAATTGTGCAAGGTAATTACATCAGAAAATGTTGTACTTTGCCTCCAAAGGTATTTGCATAAATTAGAGGAATGGGCATCTAAGTGGCAGATAAGATTTAATACAAATAAATGTAAAGTTATGCATCTGGGAAGAAAAAATATCCATGCAATTTATAATCTTAATGGAGCAAATCTAGGGGTATCGGATATTGAAAGGGATTTAAGAGTACTTGTGGACAACCGCCTAGGTAACAGTGCCCAATGCCAAGTAGCATCTGCAAAGGCAAGTAAAATGTTAGCATGTATTAAAAAGGGTATAGAAGCAAGGGAAGCAAATATAATTCTCCCACTATACAAATCCCTAGTACGCCCTCATTTGGAATATGGAGTACAATTTTGAGCACCACTACATTTTAGGGCTGGAAAAAGTACAGATAAGGGCAACAAAACTAATAAAGGGAATGGAGGGGCTAAGTTATGAAGCAAGACTAACCAAATTAAACTTATTTTCTCTAGAAAAAAGGCGTCTAAGAGGGGATATGCTTTACTTATATAAATATATCCAGGGATAATACAAGGCTTTGTCAAGGGAACTTTTTGTGCCAAGAGGTTTTCAACTGACAAAGGGACAACCTTTGATATTAGAAGTAAAAAGATTTCACCTTAAAGAAAGAAAAGTATTCTTCACAGTAAGGGTGGTTAATCTGTGGAATTCTCTACCAAAGGAGGTGGTGACAGCAGATTCGATAGATAACTTTAAAAAGGGATTGGGTATATTTTTAAATAAAAAGGGCATTAAGGGCTATCCTGGATAAATAGAGAGGGAGTATTGTTCCAGGGATGAATCCAATCGCCAGTATATTTGTTTCCCTGTTGAGACAATTGGCAAAGTTTCACTGTTATTTTTTACTGTTTGCCTTCCTCTGGATCAATTAACAATAAATCTGCATATTGCAGATCAGAGGAGATCTAAAAAGCTTGAACTTGATGGACTGAAGTCTTTTTTTCAACCTAAATTACTATATAACTATGTAACATGCAGTATATAGATTAGCTGTACATTTGCCACAAAGACAATTAGTTTACTTTCATACTGGCAATGAAGAAAATGCTCTGGCACAAAATGAACATTGACAAACCACACTTACTGCTTGGTTTATCCTAAATTCCAACAATATGGAGGCAAGGGAATACTTTTATAATGAGATTCCATATCATTATGTTTTTTTGTTAAATGGCTTTGGAAACGTAGACAAAAGGGTGGTAATAAAATTATTCCCAAAATGTATATAGTAAGTCCAAGAGACATTAGAGGTTCTGCTTACTGCTTTTACTACTTTTAAATGTTCCTGGTGCACAAAGTTTTGAACACTTGAGAACTGTTAATGACAGATTTTAGGAAACATTTCCATTAGCTGCACGACATAGAAACTTTCTTGCTGATGAGACAGAATGGGAGATATGTCTAGAAGAAGCAGCTCTATGTAAAATGCCACAGCAGGTGAGGGACAGTTTGCATTCATTTGCATATGTTGTAATGTTCCTAATGCATTAGCTTTGTGGGAAACATTAAAAATAAATATGTATGAAGACTTTTTGAAATGTTATAACAAGTCAATAGCTGAAAAATACACACTTAGGGCCTCATTCTATTATCGGACGTAAATCGGCCGTAAGGCTGCGATTCCTTGCGGGGGTTCAGTTAACTCGCGATTCTATTATACGGCACTGCAAGGATCTCCCCTTACGGCCGGCCGCATATCTTGAAACCGGCCGTAAGCTCTGAAATATAAAAACGCAAAAATAAATTCAAGCCTGCACTGTACAGCTCTGTAAATGCTAGGGATCATATTGGGGGACATGAGGATTAATAGTAACCCCCTCTCAAGCTTGCACATCAGCCAAACCCGAGTTCAAATTAACTGTTTATTTTCCGGCTGTGGCGTGGGCGTGTCTGAGGTGCTCCAAGCACTCTGGACTTTTTACATGTATATTTTACGTATATTAAAAAAATATTATTTTACGGATTTGAGCATAGGGTAATTATGTGCTATTTTTGCTAACACCGAATATCACTTTATAGACTCCGCAAAGTGCAGGATGGCTTTATTTGAGCTATTTTATGTGCTTAATTGGTGCTAGCGGGACCTGTTTGCTGCAAGTAAGCTGCGGCTCGTTTTTAGCCTTGCAGACAGGGTTCCCGGAGCAAAACCAGGCTTTTCTTACGGCCGATTTCCTTGCGGCCGTTTTAGATCAAAGGCTTTCCTCTGGCGCGATCGGCCGCAAGAGATAGCAAGTCGCCGGCCGCAAGCCTGCCGGAGTCCCCGGCCGGAGGGGAATAGAATAGCCGGAAGGCTTGCGGCCGGTCCTTGCGGCCCCGCAGCGGCTGCGGCCGATAATAGAATGAGGCCCATAGGAAGCATGGAAAATGCTTGCGACCTGCATAGCACATAGACAAACAACGCCATTTTACAACACTAACAGATCCCAAATCTAAAAATGGTGATTTACACAACTAAAGCAGCGGTTTGCCCTCGCACACGCAGCATATTTCTAATGCACAGCTGGGACATTGATGATACTTTATCCTCAGAGCAGCAACAGGCCAACTGTACATTGTATGCTGCAGGAAAATACAAAATAGATACTTAGCTCTTCAGGCCATTCATAATGAATTAATAATTATACAAAAAAAATTGACATATACATCTGTCTTTGTCATGAGAGCCAAAGGCGTTCATAGGAACAAAAGTAAACGAGAGGAGCGGCTCGCTATGAGCGCGGAAGGTCCTCAGAGTACAAAAAGCTTTACATTGTGTGTCAAACAGCATTGCCATGGCTTAAAATGTTATTGCTCCGTCATTTTTGACGGACAAGTTGATCGTCTACATTAATAATGATTAAAAGTTTTCTTCTTGAAAAATAAATTGTGTTTACTATTTTTTTTTAAAACAAATGCACTGGCATAAACAATAGTTGTTATTTTATAACTTCAATGAGTTATTCCATGTGTAAACTGTTACCATTTCACAATCTTATGATTGTTACGTATATTACAAACAAAAATACAAGAAGGCACTTTCATATGGGTCATTATTACTGGCGAAATAAATCAATACTAACTGCTTTTAAGAAGATATAATTACATTTTTATTACATCAAACAATTATACAATAGAACTTCAATGCTTTCAAAAAACAAATTAAAGGATGTTACATGTATAGTTACAGCACATAAACAGACAGAAAAAATATTCTATAACACTCTATCATGCCGTCATAGCTAGTATATATATATATATATATATACATATATATATATATATATATATATATATATATTTATATATATATATACACAGGGGAGGGAGAGGTGGAAGAGAAACAGGGGAGAGAGAGGGGAGAGAGAGGGGGGACACAAGAAAGGGGCACAGAGGGCACACAAGAGGGACACAGGGGGCAGCAAATTTTCCACCCTCGGCTTATACTCAGGTCGGCTTATCCTCGAGTATATACAGTAATATGGCCCAACATCAAATGCATTTAATGAACAAGTAATAGCTTGGCGTGTTTATGAGTAGTTAAGTTGTAAAAATGTCTGTTATGGGGAAATGTCTGTGATTTGCTCACACAGTAGGAGAGAGATACACAAACACGCTATTTATTCACTACCTAAAGTCAAAGAAATAATCCCTGTATGGGTCTGCTGATTGTGGAGTATGCAGACACAGACTCTGTAGGGCTAGATGTTCAGTGTAGTGGCCTAGCCTATCAGGGACCATGTTTCAGCAGCATATTGCAGAGAGATAGTCACTGATTGGCTAGTATGAGACATCACAGCACAGCAAATACGTTTTTTAATTGACACTGGGCTTTGATTTTACTGGCAAGCATTCGGCACAAAATTATTATATCACCCTCCTTTATATATAGTTAAAGGGATGTGGAAGGTTTATATTAATTTACTTTGATTTACTTTATTTGATTAGAAGTTCTTATAAATTCTATTTTTAGTGCCCAAAATCAAACAAATAGTACCTGTATGGGTCTACCCACTGAACTTAATATTGCTGGATGTGCAGTGTAGTGTCCTAGCCTAGCCAGAGTCTGTGTATTCATGAGCTGCAGATGACAGACCCATACAGGGACTATTTGTTTTAGTCAGAGCTTATAAGCACCTCCTAATAAAATAAAGTACATAAAAGTAATTATATACAAAGGTGTATTGTATACCTAGTAACATCCAGGAACCTTCCATATCCCTTTAATATTGTAATACATGAGAAAAAATGAGGTCCATGCCCTATAAGTCTAAAACCTGTCATTTAAAAATATATATATTTATGTTTTTGCTTTAAATAGAAAAGAAAAAAAAATATTTGAACTGTGAACAAACACAATATGCAGATTCCTGAGCTCCCTCTTTCAGTCCGGATTTAATACTTTTATCCCATAAGCTTTTCCAGCAGTGGGCTATTTATACAGATACCAGGGGAGGGGGATTAGGATCTAGTTATATGGGGAGAGGAAGATTAATCCATCAGTATGAATTGTCATTGCTCTGGAGACCCCTCATATCATAGAGCCGTTCAACACGAACTTCCAGAAAAAACTCTAATTTTTATTATTTGTGGAATATAATAGTGCATTGATTTGTGATATTAAAGGAACTCTGTCACCCCAACAGGATTTTGATTTAACTTTAAAAAGCATTAAAACCTGTCTGCACGTTGTGCTAGCAGTTTTACTCTACAGTAAATAATTTCTGAAATATTTAGAATTGATTTTGCTGTCCCTGTATGCTAATGTGCAACTCAGTATAGTAACATGTGGCTCAGAGTGCTTGATAAGGGTGGGAGAGGGGTCTAACTGGCAGATAACATTGCAGGACTTTATTTTGGATACTTATGTGACTGGAATCCTAATTAACACATCAAAGCAGCTAATTAATATGTATGAGCAGCTCATTTGCATATAAATACAGCAACGTGATTGATTCACTTTAGAATAAAATCGATAGCATAACATATAGCCAGTTTTTCACTCTCTTTAAGAATAACTTAAAAACAACTTGATTTTGTGGTGAGAGCCCTCTAAATTACCACTTTTTTTTTACTTACCACTGCAGCCATGGGCCTAGGAGCCCAAAATAATATGGGGGTGGGGGGAGATAAAGTTTAAAGAGACAAAAAAATCTGTGGCCCTGAGTGGTGCAATTTAACTCTACTCCCAGGACAGACAGCATTATATATATATATATATATATATATATATATATATATATATATATATATGTCTATAAATGTTATGGGTCAAAGCTTTCATGGGAAAGACATACTGCTCTATAGCTCTAGTGGCCAAATCTGGTAATGCATGATTACGTTCAATTTTACTTTTTTTTGTGTCCCCTGTTCAGATAATCTGGGGTGGATTTGTCCCCCCCCCCCCCCCCCAGTTCCTATGCCCCTGACTGCAGTCCTTTACTAAAAAGATAATATTTTAAAGAACTACACTTAAGAGGCAAAATATTTATAGAATGTGAAAATAGTCAACATGACCTCTATTTTGTAACTTTCTATATACAATTATGCAGGTTTAGAATCTATCAATGTGGTTCCTGCTAATCAACTTCTTGAGTTGGGAGCAGAAACTGAATGAAGAGGAAGCTTCCCTCTCTACAGTGGGAATGTGACATTTAAAACTGCCAGTAATTTCAACAAAACTACTAGAAAGGTCATTACTTTACAAGGCCAAACCGTCCTGAGAAAGTAGCAGACAGATTGTGGTCAGGAAACGAAATGGAGCACCAAAGTAAATAATAACTGCAAGCAATGTAAATGCTTCTTTTGTTTGGAAAGTTTAGGACGGTGACAGTGAGGTCCTCGGGTCGTAGGTGTTATATCAGAGTGTCCTTCACCTAGATGGACAAGAGCTGCATCTGCCCGGGTTTTACTTCACCTTGGCTGGCTGCCAAGCAAGGCTAACAAGCTGAGCCTACCCTTCCGGTCGTACCGTCGGTCACTCGGTCAAGCCATAATGTAGCAAGTTCTGTGAAAACAGGGGGCACCAGTGAGAAGGTGTTGCTACGGACGCGGTAATGTATGAGAAGCCATATTCAATTACCTCCCGATTGGCGAGCCAGCCAGTGGTCACGGGGGCAATCACTACACTAGAAAAGGAGAAGCAATGTATTGCAAATACACTTTCCCTGGGTGAGTGGGTCGTCTGGGCCAGGTCACCCACCCCAATTCTATATATATATATATTAATTAATTTATATCTTTAGATAAACATTTTTTAAATTATTATATTATTTTCAGTACACCAGAAATCTGTCCAATAAAAATTATGGCGCTCCGCACTATAGAAGCACTGGATTAGATATATAATAGATAGATAGATAGATAGATAGGTAGATAGATTGTATTTCCAGTATAAAATTCCTCTTGCTCACATTTGCTTAGAAGACTGACAGTCCTGGATACATAATGCATCCCGTCCCTGTTATAGAGCCATGAAAGGAGCAGCTTCCCGAGTCCCTGGGGGTCTCTTTATTTAGCTATACACATTTAAGCCATTGCTGAAAATTGGTCTCCTAGGGGCATACTTTCAAAGCCCTGCATGGCGTTTAGACTCAAATCCTGTTTCTGTAAAAAAAAATATATATATATGTACGTCAACCCTTTGAAAACAAAGCTTGCTGCTCCACTTAGCGCTGGGGTAATTTAACAAGCGTGTTCCTCCAAGTGTATGTGATGTGTCAATATGAGAGGACTCAGGAGAACACACATACAGGTATATGAATTAGCTCCCACCTTTAGACAGACAATTTGTACAAATCTGACTGTGCATTTTATGATTGTTGTTCCAAATGTACTACTAGAAAACTCAATGCACATAATTTATCCAAAAATGCAGTACATGATCCATTGAGAGAAACAATGTCAATAAAATATGTATTATATGTATGGAAACTACCCAACTGATACCATGAATATATTGTAGTTTGATTGAGCCAGATATAAAATAAAAAAGTAAATAAGTAGATGTTGACCAGGGAGGAATAATAATATTTTTTTATTTTTAGAGTGCTAACATATTTCATAGCGCCCGGAGTACAATCAACAATCTATAGACATTTACGTACATTAGGAGGCAAATAAGATAAGACACATTTTTACATGAGGAGACAATGGTCCTCTGATTAATTATGCAAAATAATATATATCATTGGTCATTTATATTTATTATATTTATATATTATTTTTATTTGGAGTGTGCTAGTACATCCTTTATCATCTTGATCTAGTTGATCAGTAATATCCAGAGAATATGGCTCCTGTGGAAATAAATACAAGCTGATATCTGCACCTTGCATATTGGCCTCCCAGATATGTTGTGGTCAATAGTGATGAAATGAAGATAGATTTTTTTTATGGAACTTGTGATAGTAAATACAATACCCCACTGGTTCCCAACCCTTTCTTCAAGACCCACCAGACAGGCCATGATTTCGGTCAACAATCTGTTAGTTTGAAACAAGCCCTAGGGCTCTTAACACCTGATGATATGTACTATCATCAATACAATGACAGCCCCTGGAAGACAGCATGTGGGTAGGGGGCTCTTGACCGTGCTTAGAGCAAGTTAGTTATTGGTGTTAATTAAGGGAAGAGTATGGAGGTTATAAGTAAGGTTTGTTTCCCGCCCTTTTGTCAGTCGACCGTTGGAGAACAGCCAAAGCATCCCTCCCTCCCTACAAGTTTTATGTTGGTGGTCACAGCTATTGGCAGGGGTATTGCATCACCTTAGGTTGGAGCTCATTATTTTGTTAAGTATCCGGTGTTGGTTGGTCCCAGAGGTCCCTTGGACATGGGGTTCCACTGGGCCTCGGGGTGGGGTTGAGTTCCTTCCATCAGGGGGTGTACAGCTACCTCTTGTTATTATGTTAAATTGTTTTGATCAATAAATCTGTGGCCTGTTAATACCCACAAATGATGTAGTTGTGTCTGTCTTCTTTTCGGGGGTTGGTTGCAGGTCTATAACGGACCATGTCAAGAATGCCTAAGTCATGGAAGGAGTACCTAAGGATTGTAAACCTTATTAAATTATTTCAAGCCATCTTTAAAAAGTGAGTTCACATCATTCTTTCCAAACCACATAAATCAAATGAAAAATATATAATCTAATAAACAGGGATAGCACGGAAGGTTAGGCTTATGACCTCAATGGTTCCTCCTTCCTGGAAGGCTCTCTAAGAGATGCCCCAAATCTGGCCAAGAGCCCTGCAATAAATAGAAGAAATAGAGTCACATATTCTTAAAGGAAATTGAGCACCTTCATCACAATAGCCAATAATTAATTGTGATAGTGAATGATGAGACCACTGTATAATAAAAACAATAATGAACCCTATTTTACATTCCCAATAGATCAACTCACAGGATGTAACATAAAGAGAAAATTCTCCGCCCTATTTGGAGCCTCACAAGTTTTCTAGTATGATGTGTGAAAACAGGTTCCTCAATGCTAAAGAAGGGCCAGCCGAACGGTCGTTTCACCATGTATTTGGCTTCCTCAGAGGCTGTGGCTACATGATTTAGGTCAAACACCGTGTGAACAAAGGTGAGGCAACTAGTATTCAATTGCTTCACTTGTGTATTCACATAGTGTTTGACCTAAGTCATGGCCTGCCTGGTGGGTCTTGAGAAGAGGTTTGGGAACCACTGCAACAGCCCAAGAGCAATATCAGTATTCAACACTGGTGGTTGCTTAACAGGTGGTGGACCCATAGGGGACTGTGTCTTGAAGCGGGGCCCAGATCTAATTAGCAGAAGGGTGGTATGTGTCTGCAGAATGGGAATGTGGCAGATACTTCTGTCTGTGCTCTCCGCAAAACTAAATGAAAAATGAATGAATCCACACAGTAATGCATATTTCCATATATAAGATGCAAAATATAAAGGTTGTGTTTAATTTCTTGCTTTCTAAAAACATTTTGCCAATGTTTATGTTATTAAAAAAATAAACAGAAAAAAATGTGATTTCAGTGGTCCTTTAATATTGGATACACTTTTTTGTAGGCTGAACTGAAATGCTGGGTACTTGTGGGAGGAAGGAGGACCAAATACCAATCCATAACGGTATTAGCAGGAGTCAAGTGTAATCAGTCCCCTGAAAATAGGGACATCTGGTCATTCAACATTTGTATTTTGTAAGTAATATTTTTTGGTCCATTAAAGGACCAATGTAGTCCAATATTTAGCAGATTCCTTTCAAGGTTCAGTAACAGCTGGTGGCTGGCATCAGGTCGGAGCTGGCAGCAGACTGGATAAATGATTGACAAGATAGAAGGTTAGGGCAGACAGAGGTCAATGGGAGGGTTAACGTTACTAGCCTTGGGGAAACCCAGGAAATCCAACAAGGAAATCACAAGCACACACCTAAGTCCTTTTGTGGACAAGGTACCTTCAGAGAGGCTTTCACACCACGATCACCACCATTTTTAGACGCCCTCTCTTCTGTCACTCTGGGATGACGCAAGGATGAGCAAATCAAGGATGAGCAGTAGTAATGTGATTAGCTGTCCTTTAACCTTATGAGCGCCAGGGACTCATGTCAAGTGACATCACCCAGAATCCCTCAGACTTATCTGATAAGTGCCACTGACTACCAATATGAGTAGCCTAAACTGACCTTAGAGATACCCTACCTTCAGAAGATATGAGATCTGATTGCCTACATAAGTGATCACGTCATTTTTAGAGGGATATGGAATGTTTCTGTAATTTACTAAATATATAATACTAGTGACTTGCCCATCAAAAATGACGGGGCAAAAATTTTTTTAAGGCAGGTAATGCTTTTTGCCCCAGACAGTAAGTGTTTTGGTGGTCTGAGATCCTTTGGCGCTCATTGCAAGCCTGTCGCTGAGCGCCTTTGATGCTCATCGTGTGGCTGGCAATGAGCGCCTTCGCCGGTGATTGCGGTCCTGTATGGTGGTGTTTTTTTAAAATGTTGTATATGTGTATGTTTTAATGATAATTAATTAGTAAATAAATTAAATGATACGTTACCTATTTTTAATTAATATATGCAGCAAGCAATGGTCTGAAGAGCTAACAATCTATTTTGATATTCCTGCAGCATACAATGTAGATTTTCAGTGTTGTTGAGCTGAAGTTTAAGTGTCAGCAATGTGTACAGTGTGTAGGGTAAATAGGCTGCGTGCACGAAGGGAAAGCGTCAGTGTTGCAGGGTACTTCCGCATTCTGTAATGTAGTGTTGTAAAATGGAGGCGAATGTGTATGTGGTACGCGGGTTTGGATGATGTAGCGTCCTTGCTAATGGTGTATGTTGTAGGTCGTATGTGGTTTGCAGTGTTTTGCGGCTTTAGCGGTCGTGTAGCAACGTTTTTGGGGGTTTTTGGCGGTCATTTTTTCTCTCGCTTAGGGGATTTTGGAGTGTGTAAAGCTTTTTTATTCTACTGAAATCGATGTGTAACCAGTTTTGCAGACGCCCTGGGTGTCCCCCCTTGATGTGGGTATTTTATTTTGTTATTTGTGTGTATTTAGTGTATTTTTAATGTTTTCGGCTGTGAACGGGTTCTCCGTTAAAGTCTTATTTTTGTATTCTTTCTAAGTCCCGCGGCTCGTATTTATTTTTCTGTAAGTCTGCAATTTACTCCTGCGGCTCGTATTTTTTTTTTGTAAGTCCCAATTTTTTTCCCCCCAGTCTGTGGTTCGTGTTTTTAGTGTAAGTCCGTATTTAGTCATTGGGTGTTTTGTCGGCATTTGCGGTGTGCAATAAGTCTTTGCCGTCGTGGGAGCTTCCACCTCCGCAAATGCGTTCCCTCGCTTCGTCCTAAAGTGGTATGCGGTTGTAGGGATGAGCGCCTATGGCACTCCTTGCCTGGCTGCAACCTTGCTTTGCGAGGGCCGCAGCGTTAGCAACAGGTTTTGCCAAGCCTGCCTGCTGACAAATATATATGTGATACCTGAGTATATATTTACTTTTATGTACTTTTTTATTAAGAAAAGTGTATAAGCTCTGTTTTTACTGCCTGGTATCAAACAACTATTATCTGCTTGGGTCTGCCCTCTACAGCTCACAAAGACATAGACTCTGTAGGGCTGTATTTTCTGTATCTCCTCCCTAATAAGGGGGGTCATGGAGAAATTTGGGAACGGGGTCTTGGAAATATATTTAAAATATCTGATCACCTGTTTTTATTTAATGTTACATAAAGCCCCCTCCCTTACATGCTTAGTACAAGAGGATTACATGTAGGAGATTTGATCTCGGCAGCCAGATGGTTAAACTTGTTCTGCATTCTTTCCCACTTTATTTTTTTAATTAGCCAAAACTACATTCTCATCTCAACTAGCGAATGTCCCCTGAAAACAGTCCTCTTGGGCACCCAGTGTTACAGTATCGGCTGCCAATTTGTTTTTAATTATATAAACAACTTTTACTATTTCAAGTGGTACAATAAAACTAAAAGAGGCTGCTCTCTGGATATGTTACTAGGCCTATGGAACAAACCTACTACAGGTGTTGTTCGTGCTCCAGACTTGGACTCCTGGCTCACTGTGCCTTACGGAGTTCAGCGAAATCCTACTGGCGATACCCAACTAGGCCAAAACATACGTCTGTGGTTTGCTGTTTCTCCTGTTCAGGGTAGAATTGCCTGGTATTTTGGGACTGGGTCACTCTTTTGAGTGATACCAAACTGATATACTACAGGATATTTCTGTCTGTGAACGGCACAAGTGAGCTAAAAGAATGTTGCCCTCTTAGTAGGTTACCAAGCCTATAGAACTAGCCTACTTCAAGTGTTGTTCATTCTCAGATGAGCGCCTCTGAGTCTTTGTTTTGCTTATGCAAATGACCCTTGGGTGTAGTCTCCCTAAGGTTGATAAGGGTTCCAGACGTGAACTCCCTTCTCACTGTACCTAATGCAGTTCAGCTACACCGTACAGATGAGGCCCAACTAAGGCAAAAACATGTGTTGTGCACCCCGCACTTAGCCAGAGGAGACTTGTGAGAGGAGCTCCTCTGGCTTGCACTAAGTCAGATGGGGTTGTTGGCAGATGCCCTGTCTGACCCTGGCACTATCACAGATTGTTTTTTTGGCACCTGATCTTTGGCACGGCAGACGTTTTTGAGCACTCTTTTTTATTTGGGCACTGCACGATCTTCACACTTGTAGACCAAGAGTTGGTGGCAGCTGCTCCCCCAGACGTCGGTTCCAGGGTGGACTGGTGGCAGCTGTCCCCCTGGTGAAGATTCACCACATCAGAGGGCTCCGACCTGAAGATGGTGGAAAGGCCCCCCTCATTCCTAGGGTGAGGGGGGTGAAACGGGTCACCTGGTATACTGTACCTTTTGGTCAGAGCCCAGAAGATCAAAGGGATCCTCAAGCCCTCAAGGCGGGGGGATCCGAAATGGCTTCCCTGGGCACTACAGCACAGATGAAGCACTTGTTTTGCAGTAAGGGCACGTTTCATGTAATATGGACATGCCACAAAGCTTTTCAGGGTAGAATTTCCTGGTATTTAAGGGCTGGATCACTCTATTGAGTGACACTAGACTGATCTACAACAGGATATTTCTCCCTGTGAAGGGAGCTACCAGGTTACCAGACCTATACGCCTTCTTAAGGTGTTGTTTGTTCTTAGATGACTCGTTTAAGTCAGATGACTTTGTTTAACTTTTACTCTTTGTTGGAAAACTTTATGCAAATTCTGGATGGAATATAATTGTATATATATATGTATATAATACAAAATAGTTGTATCTCATCATGTAGGACATCAGTCAGAAACATATTCAGCAATACTGTACATCATTCACAGTTAACTGGGTCAGGCTCAGACGAGTATGATATCTTCCTTGTAGACCCCAGGCCATTGTGCTTTTTCAAGTCTAAGACAAGCATTTCAATACACATTTAAAAAAAAAAAATAGCCAGTAATAAATGAAACAGAAATATTTACATTTGCACCCAGAGGGAAAAGAAGCAGAAACCAAGAAATCCAATTAAAACTTCTTGGCAGTTTTGAGCAGATATTTTGGGGCTAGCTGAATTTAAGAAACTGCTGTTGGCATTTTCCAAAAAGAAACTTAAAAGTAAAGTCACTTTAAAAGTTTAAAATTTAACAAAAATGTTATATTTGGTCAAAAAGATTATTATAAATGAATGATACAATATTAAGGTAGCACAACAAAGATCACACTTATTGAGTGTAAGTGTTAGTTAACTGAGCTTGAAAAATGGGTATTTTAAGCATCAATTTTCTATGAAAGATCTCCCTCTCTCAAACGTTCTTTTTCTATGGCCATTAATTAACGCTCAAAGTGGGATTAATAAAGAAGTAGAGCATGCCCAGTTGGTATAGATTACAATGATAATGATTAGACTGTAACAATGAAAAGCCACTGTGACTATTGTTATAAATTAGCTGAAAGGGGGCAGATGCAAGTGAGGGCGCAAGTGGCTAAAAGCGGCTACTCTATGAGTAGGTAACCAGACCTAGAGAACAATCCTGCTTAGGTGTTGTTCGTTCTCAGATGAGCACCTCGACTCTTTTTGTTCAGGGTTTAAAAGAACCCAAGGTCATTGGCCTTGAGAGGTAGGAGTGAGGGATATTTGAGGAGTGGGAACTGTTGTATCGTGTGGGAAGATTAGGAGCTCAGTCTTCAAAATGTTGAGCTTTACTTGACTGATACATATTAAAGAGGATATGCTTGAGGCAGTTGACAACTTGTGCTTGAAAAGAGACGAGAGGTCTGGCACTGAGAGATAGGTTTGACGATCATCTACAGATAAAATATACTGAAATCCAAAAGATATTATTAGGGTGCAAAGTGAGAAGAGATTTCATCCTCAACTACAGGGGCAAAGGATCCCATTGTAGATGTGGGATTGGGGAAAGGGCAAAGTCTGGGTGTTATCATTTTTTCGAGAGGGGTGTGTGAGTGACTTTGAGAGGAGAGGTTGTTTTGGATGTTATTGATTTTATATTTAAAGTGGCTGGCAAAGTCTTTGTTGTATGACAGGAAGGAGTAGGAGGTGGGGTTAGCAGATGGGAGTTTTCAATGTAGAGAACAGATGTTGTGAATTGGAGAAAAAAAATTGATATTAACAATGAAAAGTAGTATTGCTTAGTAAGATTGAGGGTGGAGAGGTTGGAGTGCAGAAGAAACTGTAAAGCGGGAAGTCTGTTAAAGTACTTAACTTCCTCCATAGTTGCTCAGCAGTGTGGGAACACTTGTGTTTGTATAAAGCCTGTAGTATGGGATTAAGAGTGTCAAGGGTTAAACTAAATATGTTGTACTGTGAGATGGCTTTATTAGGGCAGGTGAGGGTGGTGAGGGGCTGAGAATGTATTGAAGCTCATTGAAAAATTGTTGTGGGTCTAGTGATTAAAGGGTTCTGTAGGTTCTAGTGGAGTAGATTAATGAAGGGCAGTGAGCGGAAGGTGTGGTCAAACAGAGAGAGTGGAAAGATAACAAGGTTGGACATTGTACAGAGGTTGGCAAAGATAAGGTCAAGGGGGATAAGGTCAAGGGAGTGTCCATTACAGTGAGGTGGGGACTCTGTCCACTGCAAAAGGCCAATGGAGCTACGGAATAGCGCTACGGAATATGTTGACGAGTTACAAATAAAGGATAATAATTTGAAGAGGTAAGTGAAAGTAAATTTGAAGCCGTAGGCTATATGGGTGTGTCAGTGGCAGTACTGAAGTCACCAAGATTAAGTGTAGGACAATGGACATAAAGATGTTCTGGTGTGTTACAGTCCATGAGGTCACAGAGAGTCCGAAACGACAAAAAGACGCAAAAACAGTGGACAGTGGAGAAAGAAGGAGGGAGCCAGGCAGCAAAATGATTAAACAATTGAGTTGGTGGTCCAGGTGGTTATTGATCCTAGTAACTCATAGAGAGACAGGTGAGAATTGGGGGGGGGGGGGGGGTAGTGGGAACTGTGGTATGCAGCGATATGTACAGCAGGAAGAAGGTAATATGCCTACACCACCATCCTGCTTGTTCCCAGGCATACGGGTGTGACTGAAGTGTAGTCCACCATATAAGTGTGCTACAGGGGAGCAAGTATCTGATGGATTGAGGCAAGTTTCTTTGATAGCCAACAGATTAATTTAGAAATTAATAGGTCAAGAAGGGACGTGAGTTTATTTCAAATGGAATGTGCAATCCAGCGAGCACAAGAGAAAGTCAAAGCAGGTGGGTTGTGTAGAAGGACACTGTCTGTGCAATATAAGGAAAATCAGAGATGTAATACATTTAATTGCTACAAGTGTCAGATAGTAAATCACCATGTACATCAAAACAGATTGTGCAGAGTAAAAAAGCAAATTCAAGCTCAGTTTCAGGTATAATCAGAGATAAATATTAGGTGAGGATAGCATACAGGAACATGGGCTTTAAACATCTCTTAAATACACCACTTAAAACATGCAAGCCGGGCTTATGTTATTTCTGGCAAATAGTCACTGAAAGTAAGGCTGGGAGGAGATAACTAGGGAAGGAGCAAGTCCTGAGCAGAACAAAGGGGATGTTTTGGGGTATAAATAGTTAGATAGATAGATAGATAGATAGACAACTCTGTATATAAGGGATAAATAAACTGAATACTAAGTACCACAGAACAGACAGATGAACCAATAGCAGTTTAAAGGAGGTAGCTGTGTGTCATTATGTACATTTATAGTTACTTAATCAGAAAGGAATGCAGTTTAATTAACATACCAGATTACCTGGGCCATTCTAAAACTGTATGTGTCATTCTAGAGTCTATTATTACATTTGACTCATTCACTTTACATATTCACAAGCTCTCATTCTTTTAGTTTATATTTCACATATTTTTCCAAGGAAAGCCTCTTACACATCAAATTTGCCAAATGCTAAGATATCGATGTCAAGTCAACGACGGACCTTTAAAAATGTTGCTTGACCTTAGAAGACGTGGAATTTCTTCACTCCGGGCGATTCTAAAATCAGAGCTCAATAATGAGAACTTGATGTGTTAAATGTCAGTCGAGCCTTTTATACAGTTCCAAAAAATGAAAGGCCGTGGAAAGTGAATTATGTTGTGGTCCTCTAAGCCTGGCATGTTCTCTATCAGTGGGGAGCCTTTCAAATTCTAGAGGTTTGTTATCTGTGGGAACAAATTGTCAGCAGTCACTTGAATTGAGAATTTAATGAAAGCAATTTTTCTATGATGTTTGTTAAATGTGAGGACCTGGGATATGGAATAGAATTTAAATTGCTTTTCTAATCTTATCTACAAAACAGAAACGGGTGTTCATAATTCATGTTTTCTGCTGCATTTGGTGGTCTTATTTTGTTAACCTGTGAGCAACTTTAGTAATTACCTGAACCGTCAAAAAACAAATATATTTAATTTTTAACTGTCGGACACAATGTCCATCTGTATAAGTTATGCCTCTTTGTTGCATTGGGTTCTCATTGAATTCTCTTTAGTAACGTGCATTTTTTTATTTTTATTTTAATCCTTGGTTAAAAAAGTGAATATACATGTATATTCAGGGATGGACAATATACCTAACACTTTGAAAGTTTTTTTTACTTATTTATTTTCTTGCTAATTTCTTTATGTTTTTTTCTGACACTTTTATAAAATGTTGACTATTTTTATTTCACTATAGTGGACCCTAGTAGTAGATCTTTTTTTCTAGAAAAAAAGGTGTCTGAGAGGGGACATGTTTAGCTTATATAAATACATACAAAGTAATATAAGTCTGTATCAAATTTACTTTTCTAGCCAAGAAGTTTACATTTGACAACACATCACCTTTTTGGGTTCTTCCCAGTAAGGAGAGTCAGATTGTGGAAATCTCTACCAAAGGAAGTTATGACAGCAAATTCAGCAGATGACTTTAAAAGGGGTTGGATGTATTTTTGAATAAAAAGAGCCTACAATGTCATGTTGGATAACTAGAATAGGTGGGATATTGATGGACAGAATAAACTGCCTATTTCTGGGATTTGGTTGGATTTTTTCCTCCCTAATGGACATTTGCCAGTGTTTTAGGGTGTTGTTTGAAGATCAGAAGAGATAAAAAAATTAATGTATTAAAAGTAATTTTTCAACATCAACCCCTTTTAGTACCACATGTTTCAGCCATTTTTTTTCTGTGGCAGGAAGGCAGGATAATTTTCAGTATTTTGCTCTACATGTGTTTTAGTCGTATTTCTGAGACTTCTTTTCTTCAATATATAGATTATATAGAGATCTATGTAGCGACATCCAAATCCAGCTTGTTATATTTGTTACTTTGATTAGGGCATGTGGAAGAAATATAATGTAATGATGCTAGAAAAGTAATGAATGACATTTATTTATTTTTATTTATTTGTTTTGGAATGTAAATAAGAATAGCTTAAACCTCTTATGTATGGTGATATAAAATATAGTGGATCCTCTTCTTCACATAACCCTCTGACTGGTGCCCCCTCCTCTTCTCCATCTATATATCCTCCCCTGGTACCCTAATAAAATCTTTTGGATTTCAGTATCATCTAAATGCAGATGACACTCAAATCTACCTCTCAGCACTATCCGATTCTCTTCTAGCACGTAATCTCAAACTCAACATTTCAAAGACTGAGGTCCTAATCTTTCCATCCTCTTCCAGTGTTTCCACTCCTCAAATATTTTTCACTGTTGACAATGGATCATCATCCCACCTTCCAGGCCTGTTGTCTTGGGGTTCTACTATATCCTGCCCTCTCTTTCATTCCTTACATTTAATCAATCACAAAATCTTGCCATTTTCACCCAAAACACTCTCTTAAATACATCACTATCTTACACAAGATACAACTAAAATTCTAATCCATTATCTCATCATATCTCTCCTTGACTACTGCAACTCTCTCCTTGCTGGCCTCCCTATCACCTCTCTGTCTCCACTTCAATTATTAATGAACGCCTCCGCTAGACTTATCTACCATACTCAACGCTTAATGTCTGCAGCATCTCTCTGTCACTCTACCGGCTTCCCATAGCCTGTTCTTATCTCAAAATACTACCCAACCGCCCTCTTCATTCTGCTAATGACCTTCTTCTGTCCTCCTCTCTTATCATCTCCTCTCACTCCCGCCTTCAGGACTTTCCTCATTCTGCCCCTGTTCTTTGGAACTACTGGCCTCACTCCACTAGACTATCCTCCTGCCTCAAAAGCTTCAAAACCCCACTAAATTCTCACCTGTTTAAAAAACCCATCACTTTCAGCCTTTATAGGCGCAACATATTTATCACCCGCCCACACACCCATATGCTTTAGATTGTATGTTTGCGAGTTTTCAATCTTTTAATGTGCTTGAGGGAAAGCTATATGTATCTTTAATATTCAGCTCAAAGACAGGGTCCTTCATTCTTTTGCAATGTGTTAAAATTATTTTTGCCTTGTTCTTAACCCCTGTATAGCTCTCCGGAATATGTTGGCGCGTTACAAATAAAGGGTAATAATAAAACAATGAACTGGCCCTTCTCCTGTTGTGTTTCCCTTTGCAAGAGTTAGCACTGAAATTTGTTAGTCGATTTGCATGTTTTTTTTTTTTTTTTTTATACTAATACAATTTCATAAACATGCTACACTAAGAGGTTACCTGTTGCTTTTTACTACCTTTTTGTTTTTGCATACATTGAATCAAGTTCATTTGAGGGAAAAAAATCTGCAATTGATGAGACTTTTTCTTATATAATTATTGAAATTATTTAATATATTATGTATTATTTATTAATTGCAAATTTAATATTTTTGTATGTAATGACACATTTTATTCACATTTAGGGGACTTGACACTTTTATATGGCAAAACTATGACTCCTATATAAAAACATGCCCACAACATGTCTTGTTTTTCTCCAGCAACATATAGAAATTCTAGTATGTCCCACAATGCCCAGAAAACAGTAATTGCTTCCTGTATGACATCACCTCAATCTTTACTATGTCTAATGTATTCTAATGTATTCCACAGTAATAATAAGCTTTTTCTTATTTGATTTGTGATGACCATAAATAAAAGTTATTTCAGAAGGAATTAAACTACTGGATTTAAATGAACACAGTACAGAAACTATTTAAATGTTTTAACTTTTACCCAAAACAGTCCATTGTATGACTTTAGCTAAGCTCTTTTTTCATCTTCAGACTCCTAAAAACCATTCAAAGCGCATCATGTAGTTTGCTAATTCACTGGCACCAAATCTACTCTCATCTTTGTTCATTTTTAAATTATTTATTAATAAAATGACAAAATAAGAAAAGAAGGATTTATATATAAAAAAAACCCTGGCAGATGCACAGAACTTCAAAGCTGTCTCTTTCAGACCGGTTTGTTTAGAATATATTATAGATATGAAAAACCAAAGCTTTATTTAACTTGATTGCCCACGGCAATGGGTGACCTTCGGATGAAATGTTGTAGGAAGTTAAAGTAATCTGGTTCCAAGTGAGAAATAATGCGCAATCCAATCTCATGTTAAATATAACGGTAAATATATTACTTCAAATTCTTTTAACCTTTTCACAAACAAAAAAGATGCTTTGACTGATGGTTTCTCAAAGAATAATTGGATATGACAGAGGCGCCATATCAAATTTATACATAATAAATTTATATGATTCAATTTCTTACAAAAGCTGATAAAATGCTTTGTTTGCCAGCTTTGGAATTCAAATGATTTAGTATTTGGTATTTTCTTTATATTATATTTTTACAGAATTTATGAAAGTATTTTAATATAATCCCTTTTCAGCATTGCCCGAGGTGAAACAGCGGTGTAACATTTGCACAGCTGAGTTAGGTTCCAACCTGCTTTTTTATATTCACATTAAATTCAAAGTTTAGGCTGAGGAAATAAGAAAAATCTGAAGCTTTTGTTATGGGTTTATAAAGTAGGCCTAGTTTCAGTTTAGCTGATAGACACATTTATTACTGTATAAAGTTCTCCCAACAAACTAAAATATTTGATCATAAATATAGATTTTTGAGCTATAGTTTCAAAAGGTTGACACATATATTTACTTTATATTTTATATAACATATTACTAATCTCATACACAGACATATTTCACTACTTATTGTGCTGCCTTATATCACCAACACATATCAATATATATTGAAATTGCCATTCACTTGCTTTAGAAAATTATCTTGAAATATATTTACAGCACAATCATGGCCGGATTTGTAGCTAGGAGAAGAAGGCAGCTGCCTAGGGATGTCTCTCTGGAGGGGCGCCTCATTGACATAACAATACATTTACATTTTTGTTTGCTTGCTAAATATGAGTGATCTAACTCCCTTCAAAAAGTTGTGTATAGATGAATCTTGTCAATTCAGTATTTCTAAATGCATGGAAATAATTGTATTTAATTCTGCATTTCATAAATCTTTTGGAATGATTAGATATGAAAATGAATTTAAAGTACAGCGGGAATCCAATGACAGCAGAAAATAATATAACATATGCATCTTTGAGAGAGACACATTTTAACATCATTCAAAGATGGCATATGGTGCCGATAATATTAAATAAAATAGCTCCAGAAGAGTTTACAGGTAACTGTTCGAGAGGTTGTGATGAAGTTGGTACTTGTGCTAATATGTGGTGGCATTGTCCTAAAATTCAAAAGCACTGGAATATATGTATGGAACAGATTTCCTCTATAAGTAATAGGAATTTTGTGATAGAATTCATTCTGTTTCATATCTTGCCAACAGAAATTAATTATAAATTCAGAGGAATTATTATCCATATTTTATTAGTGGCCTAATGGCTCATTGCATTAAACTGGAAAAAAAAGTATAATTCCAGCTTGGAATCATATAAATGAAATAATGAATAGAAATAGACAGATTGAGATAGACTACATATATTTAAACAAAGACTTAAAAAGTAAAAAATTTAAATTGAAATGTTATTCGTGGGAATAATATATCTCTAATATGGTTTGACTGTGTGGATAATTTCCCTTTCTGCCCAGATCATTAGAAAAGATTGTATGTATTTATGTTTTATGAATGTATTTGTTTGTCTTATGTTTATGTTGTGTTGCTGATTTTGTAAATGTGCTTGAAATGTCAAAATAAAAAATTAAATACAATTTTTTGTTTGCTTATGTTTCACACTTAGACCCTCCCTTCTCTAGCTTCAGACTTATGATCATCTGAAGAGATCTTGGATCCCAGGAAAATAAAATCTGGCACTGCTTTCACTTCTTCCCCATCCAGGAACTGATATTGCCATTTACCATTATCTTTGTCTTTTTAACGTTGAGCAGCAGGATAGCTTTTGCACTCTCTTCGTTTACCTTCATTAATAGGTCCTCTAGTTCCTCCTCACTTTCAGCCATCAGAGCAGTATCATCCGCATATTCTGAGGTTGTTGAGATTTCTTCCAGCAATATTAATTCCGGGTTTGGATTCATCCAGTCCGGCCTTACGCATGATGTACTTTGCGTATAAGTTGAATAAATAAGGTGACAATATACAACCTTGTCACACACCGTTTCCTATCATTCTGTTTGGTTCTGACCATGGCTTCTTGGTCCAGATACAGACTCAGGTACAGATTCATGATGAGGTGGATGAGATGATTCGGTACTCCCACCTCCTCAAGAACTTGCCACATTGTATTGTGATCCACACAGTCAAAGCCCTTAGAATAGTCTATGAAGCAGAAGTGTTTTTCTGGAACTCTCTTGCTTTCTCTATTATCCATCGGACATTGGCAATTTGATTTCTTGTGCCTCTTACTCTGTGGAACCCTGTTTGCATATCTGGTAGTTCTTGATCCATATATTGTTGGAGCCTAGCTTGTAGGATCTTAAACATTACCTTGCTGGCATGTGAAATAGTGTAAGTGCAATTGTTTGATAAATCATGCACTCTTTGGCACTGCTTCTATTAAGTCCCTACTATTTTGGTCTATTATCACGCCCACTTTGGCATGAACGGTTCCTTTGAGATCCCCAATTTTCTTGAAGAGATCTCTTGATTTACCCATTTGGTTACCTTCTTCAATCTCTTTACATTGTTCATTATAGAATGTCTCCTTGTCTCTTCTTGCTATCCTCTGGAAATCCTGCATTCAGTTAGACAAATCTTTTCCTTTCTCCACCACCTTTTTCTTCTTTCCTGGGCTACTTCCAAAGCCTCACCAGATAGCCAGTTTGCCTTCTTAGTTTTCTTTATTTTCTCATTCTCTACTCCAAGACCAAACTTGCCAGTTATTCCAGGTATCTTTTGGTTCCCTACTTTAGCATTCCAAAGACAGTAACATATTTTCTTGGTGTTATATCTATGACGTGTTCAAGATCTTCATAGATCTGGAAGCTTCAGTCTCTTCCCCATCCATGATTGGAGCATAGACTTGGATCACTGTGATGTTAAATGGCTTGCCTTGAATTCAAATTGAAATCATTCTGTCATTTATTGGGTTGTAACCGAGCACTGCTTTGGCCACCCTTTGATTGACAATAACGGCTACTCCATTTCTTCTGCAGGATTCTTGACCACAGTAGAAGATTTGGTGGTTGTCTGATGTGGAATGTCCAATTCCAGTCCATTTAAGTTCCCCAATTCCCAGGATATCGATTTGTCTGGCCTCTCTGCTAAGACCTGCCCATCTTGGTTGACCCTTCATGGTATAACTCACAGCTTCATTGAGGTACACAAGCCCCTTCAGCATGACAGCCTTTTGTGGCTCTCTCGGTCCTTGTGGGCCCCCACAAACCTCTGCGGCCCCCTCGGCCCTCTGGCCTTCCGTGGCCCATCCTCACCCCAGGAAGTGTAGTGCAACATCGGGCAGGTAAGAAAGTATTTATATAGGTGTGCATGTATGTATATTTATTTATATATATATATATATATATATATATATATATATATATATAAATGCATATCTAAATATATATACGTGTATATGGTATATATATATAAACATATATATATATATATATATATATAGATGTATATGTAAATGTATACTTTTATATATGTACATAAATATATATATATACTAGCGACTTGTCCGTCAAAAAATTACGGCAATAAGATTGTAAGGCAGGTAATGGTGTTTGGTTGAGACATTAATTTTGTTGGTGTTCCGAGATCCTTCGGTGCTCATTGCGTGGCTCGCAATAAGCGCCTTCGGCACTCATTGCGAGGCTGTTGGTTGTTTGTGTGCTATGAGCAGCGTTGGCGGTGGTTTTTTGTATGCTAATGAAATAATTAATAAATGAATAAATTAATATACTTTACCTATTTTTAAGTAATATATGCAGGAAGCATTGTGTTGAAGAGTTGGCAATCTGTTTTCATGTGTCAGCAATGTGTGCAGTGTGTAGTATAAATAGTGTGCGTGCGCAAGGAAAATCCGTTCGGGTAGCTGTGTACTTCCGCATTGTGTAAGTTAGTGTTGTAGTGGCGGCTAATGTGTGTGGTACGCGGCTGTGGATGATTTTGCGTCCTTGTTAATAGTGTATCTTGGACCTCATACAGCTTTTTCAGAAAATCCGTATGTGTTTTGTGGTGTTTTGCGTGTTTAGGGTCCTGTAGCTTCGTTTTTGTTTTTTTCGGCGGCCATTTTTTCTCTCGCTTAGGGGATTTTCGGGTGTCTAAACTCTTGAATTTGTACTTAAATTGAGGTGTAACTTCACTTGCAGAGGTCCTGGGAAGTCCCTCAGAAGTCCTGCGGCTCGTATTTGTGGTTGCTAAGTCCGTAAATTTTGCGGTGTAAGTCCCATTGTAGGGATGAGCGCCAACATTAGTCTAGTTGAAAGCACTGGTAGTTTGGTAACTGCCACATCTCCAATGTGAAGCATCATCTGCATTCTCCTCCCACAACAGTAATCAAAGTAATAGATTCAACTACAACATAAATTCATATAAAAGACAAAAAAAATGTCTTCATTTCAAGTGTAGTTATTCAAAAGTGTATATTTTAAATATAGGAGAAAAGTGCTCACTTTACATTAGACGCAACTGGAATGTTATCTGCATCCAAAGTTACTTTCCAGATGGCAATCCAGGTTAACAATAACATAATTGCGTAGATAATTAATTAATTAATTACGTTTCTGAGCTTGAGTCCAAACCTGACGATATTGCACCTTCACACGGGTGAAGAATTATTGCATAATAGGGGGCTTACACGTTTACAAGGTTTACAAGCCCCCGTAAAGGGTGACATCTTCAAGGAGTCTTCATGAAGTGAGTCATTGGTGAACTCCATAAAGGAAGACTAATCGCCTTTATTAGTAGAGTTCTAGGACCACAGATACAAATTCTCAGATGTGAACAAAATATTCTTCTGAACTAAGCAATGAACTCAAGCCTAACATCTAGCTCTGCGGGTATGCCATAAAGGCAAAATACTTAACTGTGTACACTAATAGCAAGTTTCACCGGGGAAGGGATTGTCTAAAGAGTTATGCTGCCTTGAAAAAGCTTCTTCAACATTTGAAGCTCAAGTGCCACAAGCCATAACACATTATCAAAGCTGGCATCCACATGCCTGGTCACAAAATGATACAAAATCTTGCTAATCCACCAATGTTCTGGCATGGGAGATCCTATCACCCAATGAAGTAAATCAAGCTGATAATTAAGGTCCATATTTGGTATATGTGAGCCAAGTATCCACTGAAGTAAATGAAGCTAGTAATAAAGGTTAATTATTGGAGGTATCCCCAAAACAGAGAAGAGATAAAAGACAATGGTCTTGAGAATCCCACAAATAAGTTGGATTATTCAGGGAAGTGATGGATAGAAAGTTCTTCTTGACCATTACATGATTGGTCCAAGAAGTATTTTCTAGCCCCAGAATTGAGACCGACCTGTACCTTCAGTGGGGCATATCTAATTAATACATATGAACAAAGTCCAATATCCCATCTGACTTGGGCACTGTACTGGTGCTACTATGTTTAGCTCTGGGTTTATTCACTATATTATAGAGTTGATTGTTTTACTGTACTGTAATACTGGGTGCATTATAATTGTGCTTAACAGCTTGCTATATTGATTATATTTGTGTTAATTAAGCATGTCTGATATTTGTATATATGTTTATATGTATTTTGTAGTAATTCAGGGTAGACTGCAACGTAGTTTATGGAGGGGTAATCAAGTCATTGTTTAGGCAGATCCCAGACAATGGGGGAGTTCATCATTAAGGTCCAATGAACAATGAATATATATATATATATATATATATATATATATATATATATATATATATATATAACTGTTATGGACTGGGATCCGTACAAAATGCATAACTATATTCGTGCACCTACTTATATATCTTATCTTTGCAGTATTATCGTATAACCAAAGTTTTATTAACCATACTGAATCATTGGGAGCTCTAAGATGGAGGATTCATTACTTCCGCATACAAGATGCCGGCGGCACTACTTCCGGTCTAGCAAGGATGACGACAGCTACCACACCTTGGACACTAAGAAGGAGAGCGCCATCTTTCCTTTGTCTCAACTTCTTAACCAATGGGAAGATAGACTCATCCCCTGTGGGATGAGACCTGAAGACTCCCTAAACTCCTGACCCAATACATGTCCAAGGTCCCGTAAAAGCGGACACCTTAGAACCAATTAAGTGCTTAATCAAACCTGATGTTTTGCTTAGTTGCAACTTTTATCTGATTATTAAAAACTATATAAATGATGACTGACGTAATAAAATTAGGCGAGAGAAAGCTTTTTACCAGAACTCTGTGTTGGTGTATTATTTCTCTAAGGTGTGCACACTATATATATATATATATATTGGTAATTTGGCCAGGGGCAGATATCTCTGAGGAATACTTTTGTTTTCCCAAAACATATATATATATATATATATATTTGAATAATCAGAGTATTGTAGTGAATAGTGATACCTTTTTTTATTGGACAAACTTATTCATAATATAGCGACAAGCTTTCGAGAGATAATGCCTCTCTTTATCAAGTCAAAAAGCGATACTGCATTATCTCTCGAAAGCTCGTCGCTATATTATGAAGAAGTTTGTCCAATAAAAAAGGTATCACTATTCACTGCAATTACTGGACATTCACGGCTACTTCACACTTACAGTGCCTTGCAGAAGTATTCACCCCCTTGACTTTTTACCTATTTTGTTACATTACAGCTTTAAGTTCAATGTTTTGTTAATCTGAATTTTATTTGATGGATCAGAACACAATAGTTTAAGTTGGTGAAGTGAAATAGAAAAATATATACATAAAACTGTTTTTTAGAAATAGAAAACAGAAAATTGTCATGTGCGTATGTATTCACCACCTTTGTTATGAACCCAATAAAAAGCTCTGGTGCAACCAATTACCTTCAGAAGTCACATAATTAGTGAAATGATGTCCACCTGTGTGCAATCTAAGTGTCACATGATCTGTCATTACATATACACACCTTTTTTGAAAGGCCCCAGTGGCTGCAACACTTAAGGAAGAGGCACCACTAACCAAACACTACAAGTACAAGTCAGGGTAAGGTTATAAAAAAATATCCAAATATTTGATGATCCCCAGGAGCACCATTAAATCTATCATAACCAAATGGAAAGAACATGGCACAACAGCAAACCTGCCAAGATATGGCTGCCCACCAAAACTCACGGACCGGGCAAGGAGGGCATTAATCAGAGAGGCAGCACAGAGACCTAAGGTAACCCTGGAGGAGCTGCAGAGATCCACAGCAGAGACTGCAGTATCTGTACATAGGACGACAATAAGCCGTACGCTCCATAGAGTTGGGCTTTATGGCAGAGTGGCCAGAAGAAAGCCATTACTTTCAGCAAAAAACAAAATGGCAAAAAGGGAGACTCCCAAAATATATGGAGGAAGGTGCTCTGATCTGATAATACTAAAATGTAACTTTTCGACCATCAAAGAAAACGCTATGCCTGTCGCAAACCCAACACATCACATCACCCAAAGAACACCATCCCCACAGTGAAACATGGTGGTGGCAGCATCATGCTCTGGGATGTTTTTCAGCAGATGGGACTGGGACACTGGTCAGAGTTGAGGGAAAGATGGAAGGTGCTAAATACACGGATATTCTTGAGCAAAACCTGTACCACTCTGTGTGTGATCTGAGGCTAGGACTGAGGTTCATCTTCCAGCAGGACAATGACCCCAAACACACTGCTAAAGCAACACTTGAGTGGTATAAGGGGAAACATGTAAATGTGTTGGAATGGCCTAGTCAAAGCCCAGACCTCAATCCAATAGAAAATCTGTGGTCAGACTTAAAGATTGCTGTTCACAAGCGCAAACCATCCAACTTGAAGGAGCTGGATCAGTTTTGCAAGGAGGAATGGGCAATAATCCCAGTGGTAAGATGTGGCAAGCTCATAGAGACTTATCCAAAGCGACTTGGAGCTGTGATTGCCACAAAAGGTGGCTGTACAAAGTATTGACTTTAGGGGGGTGAATAGTTATGCACATTGACTTTTACTGTTATTTTGTCCTATTTGTTGTTTGCTTCACAATAAAAAAAACACATCTTCAAAGTTGTGGGCATGTTCTCTAAATTAAATGATGCAAATCCTCAAACAATCCATGTTAATTCCAGGTTGTGAGGCAACAAAACATGAAAAATGCCAAGGGGGGTGAATACTTTTTCAATATACACTTATATACACTTTGTCTGACTAAAAGCATAATTCATCATGAAAAAGTCATGCCTTAGTTTTTTTAGAACACTTTTTTGATGCCTCTGCAGGACCCTGGAAGGATCTATAATATATTGGAGGTAGTTGTGTATGAGAGCAGAGAGTTTACATTTATAGAGAGTGGTGGTTGCATTGAATGGTGCAAGGTGCCTGCTTCTGAGCCAGTGAGGAGGAAGGGGTGTGTTTATAATGTTATTCTTATCCTGTTATCAAAGAACTGCACTTCTGCCTGTGCCCTTTGCCCACTCCTTCCGCCATTGATAACAATCACAGACCCCCATCATTCATCTCTCAGGATGTGATGTAGCCCACAAAAAATGGATTCTTATTTTCATAAATAGAGTCTTTAAAAAAAATCAGATTTTCTCAATAGTTTATTCAGCTGTTAATATTGTCATTTTGGTACATACGTGACAAACAATTGTCTTTTTTTTCGTGAACTGCAATGGTCCTTTAAGACATAAGTGGCTGAACTATGTTCTTTTCCTCCATGCTCTGCTTGTAGCTGTCTGATCTTATTAAAGGCCACTTCAGCTGTCTGCTCCAGCTGGTGCTGTGCACGGACAAGGAGTTGACCCTGTTCCATCACACCTGGATACTTGGGACATATATTATATATGGTGGCCATTCATACCACAATAAAGGCAAAGGCCATTATTAGCCAGACTTCTATTCTGCTCTCCATGGAAAAGTCTTGAACAGGCAAACTGCAATAGTTTTTCCCGAGTTTGGCTGCAGAAACTATGGGCTTCTCAGATAATGGTGAAGTTTGACTGGAGAGAAGCTTCTCTATCTCTCTCCTTAGCTATTTGGCATATTATCTCTCCCGACTCAGGATGTTCATTTGTATACACAAGGAGAGGATATCATGCAGAGAGGATGTGGGGTCTTGATATATGAGTTTGTCTTGCAGCTTCTCAGATAAATTGTAAATAAAGGCTGAGGACAGTTCAGTTTAATTACTATCTGTCTTTTCTGCCAATGAATGTAATTCTGTGGCATAAACACCAAAATTATATGATCTTCATTTATGATGATTCAGTGGAGACTGGTTGACCTAGGAGATGAAAGAATTGCTAAACTCTCACAGGGAAGTTGTAGGCTGGGGATGTCCAATTCCAGGGCATGGTCAGTGAGGATGTTAACACCACCTTGTTGGAGGCTTGTATTACATAGTTACATAGTAATTGAGGTTGAAAAAATACTTTCAGCCCATCAAGTTCACTCTTTTAAGATCTCCCCTACAATATGTGGATTATTTGATAATTAATTGATCCAGAGGAAGGCAAACAGAAAAAAAACAAGGGAAACTAAATCGTATTAGAGCTTCTATAAAGAGCTCTTGGCATTGTTGCAAATGCAGTCAGCAGCACAATGTAATGTTCAGTCATTTAGTCTTTTGATTACTCATTTCACATTGAAAACATTTTAAAATTGTGGAAACCACACAGAGACCTCAGAAAATAAGGGTCTGGATCTGTCAAACTCTATTCGGGGACTCAATACATCAAGTCAGGTAGAGAAATTGACTGTTAATTATAGGCCTAGAAGAATCAGGAACCAGGGAGCTTGGAACACATAGTTAATGAGTTACAATAACAAGGCCAGTAGCTCAACAATTACTACCATAATGACCCTAATGGCCATAAAAAACAACTCTGGACTAAAAACTTTATTGCCACAACAAACAGGATTTGTACTGAAAATAATATCAAAATCCAAATTATTATAAACCGGTAAACAGTTTATGATAGACAGGGCTGGAAACATACAAAGGATAGTGGATCGGTGGAACACTATTATTTAGTTAACAATTAAACAATAGCTCAGGCATCTGCCAGTCTCATGCAGATAACAGTCCATTTGTTGTCTCTGACAGCAGGTGATGAATAACCTGAGTATCTGTTACATATACATTTTCATACAAGAACACAAAGCTATATACTTTACACAGTGAACATATGAAGGCCTCAACTTCATCACAATAATGTATAAAACCTGTGATAGAAAAATATATGAGTTTAGTGCTCCTTTAATCTATTAATTGAATAATTATTAATTATTTCAGCTTACAGGTATATTTTTTAATCTTTATGGATGATCACTATTCTGTCTCATATCATATAAAAAAATTGAAAATCAAAATAGTAATGAAACATGTACATGTGTATATGGAAACATATGTGTGCTATGTCATAGCATGACATTTTTATTACTCATTTGTGGGATTTATTGCTATTAATATCTGTATTTTTACGGAGAGTAGAGATGTAAAGCTGGAAGACAGTCTCTGGTGTAAAATGCTATCTTTACAATTATCCCACCGTGTGGCTCATTTTCCCTTTTTATGATATGATGAAAGGGTCTACAGCTTCTTCTGTAAAGATGGATAAAGGAAATCCATGGGGTATAATCCATTCTGCAAAGTAATTTTGTTATATTCTGTTTGCTTCAAACAAAAAGCTGTGTATACTCTGGAGAATATTCAAGTTAAAAGGATTTGTTAATATTTTGAAAATTGTGTTTCCTCTTTGTTAGTTTTTTTAATTTTCTCTCTTGTTATTTTGAAATAGACCATAAAATATAAATTAAATATCTATTAAAACCTATTTTTAATTACAAAAAACAATTTGATATAAAGTTGCACAACAAAAGCAAAAACAAGCATGATATTTTTGTCTAACAACCTAAAGAAGATTTTTTCATTCTAAATTCACATTTTACAAATATCTAGGTAAAGTTCTACCTTGTCATTAATTTTGGATCTTAAGTATTCCATTTCACAAATGTACTTTATCACAGAATAACAACCTGTTTCAGGTCTCCATTCCATACATCCATAAAAACTGAACCAAGCTTTCACATCATACATATAAATCTATCCTCAGAAAATTGCCATTTGTATGCCTGAAATGTCCCTAATAAACTAAGCCCTGAGTATGATTTGAGGTTTGAATGCTAAAATCCAACACAATGAAGGGGTTAATACCACTACCTCCTATAAGCCAGGGACCCTAGTCAATACTTGCTACTCTACATGAGCCTGGCATTGACCTTTCGATTCCGCTATCCATATGAGCCAGGGATCTTCAGGATCCCCTTTCAAACCCACTATCCCCTATGAGCCAGGGGATGCCTAGGACCCCCATCAATACTAGCTTCCCTCTATGAGCCTGAGATTCCCCGTCAATACCTGCTATGAGTCAGGGGTTCCCTGGGTTTGCCCCTCAATATCCGTTACCCCCTCATAAACTATGGGATCCCCCCTTAATACCTGCTGCCCCCTATGACCACCTAATATTTACACCTATACTATGGGAACCACATGGTATAGCAAACCATGACCACTGGGGTCCTCTTAGACCCTCATGGCACATAAAATGAACCACTATATTACACTGTTGTAAATTGTTAAGATTCATCCCTGAGAAAGGCACGACAAGAAACATTGCCTTTATATAAAAAAGTAGTACTGATGTAACGTGTCACAGTGGGTTGTCAGCCCTTTAGTGGAGATGAATCTGAACAATTTGTAACAACAACTCAACAATAATTATATACAAAAAGATAGATCCCGTGTAGTTACAGCAAGTTTTTTTATATATATACATGGTTGAAGAACGAGTGTTTAGCTTTAAATCAACAATTTTAACCAAATGAGTTATTGATGAAGCCGGTATACCAAGTCTGGACCAGTGATGGGTAACGGATAAAGCAACAGCTAAACTTACCGTAATCAAAAATGTGTACATGTGCTTGTCCTAAAGTTTAATTTACACAGTGGTGTCATCAATTTAAGTTTCTACTTATTGAGTTATTTTGTGTGCAAGTCAGGGGCGGCCCGTCCATTGGGGGCGTCAGGGCAAACGCCCCCCCAAATATTTTCTTCACCCTGCAATAAAAAAAACACAACAATGTATTAGTATAACCCAAAAACAAAAAAAATATAAGGTGTACATCATCATTTCAAGTCTAAATAGTCTAAATAGTATTAAAAATGAAGTAAAGTTAGTAAAGGGACACTGTCACTTTAAAATAACCCTTGCGCTACATTAACAAATGCTGTGTATCTATATAGCCCCCTGCCTGCACCCTGTGTGATCAAATTACAATAGTTATACACTGTGTACACTAACCTTAGAGTCTTCTCTCTCTTCAATGAGTCCTGGCCTGGCCCCCTGACCGTTAATGCATGCCGCCCACCATCACAGTGACGATATGCATGGGCGGTCATAAATGTATCAATTAATAACTGACAGTCTTCCATCATTGACCAATCAATGATGGAAGGCTGTCCAGTTACTAAGTGATCAATCTAAACCCACCCAGACCGTTAGCCCTGAGCGCCCGCCAGCAAATAGGGCCTCGAGTTATCATTTTGATTGACTGATACAGTCAATAAAACCACCAGTTCCCTGTCCCTTCCCCCTTTCTGTTTCCTGACCCTGGTCACGCTGAGACTGAGAGACCTCCCTGGCTGAATCTACTCATCTGCTCTGCCTGCCTAACACAGTAAGTCTACCTGCCTCTGCCTGGCACCTGCCCTGCCCCTGCCCCTGGCCAAACCAAAACCCCTAGTAGCCCCTAATAAAAGTTAGGGGTGACCAGTTACCCCCAGTCCCCCACTATGCCTGCCTGGCCTGCCAGTGCCACCTACCCAGCCACCCACCAACTACCACCGACGACCCCAGCCATCACCCCCATGTGGCCTGTGCCACCCCCGATCAGGCCTGCCCTATGCTAGCCTAGCTATGCCATCATGCCACCGCCGGATTACACCGATCACGGGATCGGGGTAGTCGGGTGGTGAGCGGGGTGGCACAGGCCCACATGGGGGTGATCGGATCACCCCCTTGATGAGGCCTGTGCCACCCCTGATGACCTCCATGTTGCCGCCCTATGCCACCCCCGAGGCCCGATCACCACCGGCACCGCCACCACCCCGATGCGGCCTATGCTACCCCGGGTATTCGGGCAGTGAGCGGGGTTGACCAGGCCACATGGGGGTGGATGTTCACCCCCGTGAGGCCTGTGCCACCCCTGATCGTGGCCTATGGGCGACCGATGGGCGCCTGACCGTGACCGACCCCACCCTGGATGAACCAACTACCTACCCCCCCCCCCCTATTTTTATTCCATTTTTAGAAGTAACAGGCATGTATATGTGCCTGTCACTTCTAAAGATAAAATAAAAATAAGGGAAGGGAAAAAAAAATACAGTAAAAACATTATTATTACAATTAAACAGTAAGCTAAGCAAACATTGTTAGTACAGTTAGTAACACAACACATTTTATACAAAAATAAACAGCTTTAAACAAACATTAATAAAAAATAAAATAAACAACAGCACATACTTACCTGTAAAATTGACCCCTCCAGCGTTGGCCTTCTGTCCTCTGGATATAGTCATGAAAAATAAATAATCCAATGTTGATTGAAGCCAATGGTCAAATAAAATAATCCATGTTGATTGAAGCCAATGGTCAAAATAAAATAATCCATGTTGATTGAAGCCAATGGTCAAAATAAAATAATCCATGTTGATTGAAGCCAATGGTCAAAATAAAATAATCCAATGTTGATTGAAGCCAATGGTCAAAATAATCCAATCTTGATTGAAGCCATTGTCCATCCATCCATTCTGGCCCATTGAAAGAGGCCTCCACAAAAAAAAAACGACGCTCTAAAAAAAAAAAACAACACACTAAAAGAGCTCCTCCTACAAGGAGCCCCTCCCGCGATTAATTGTTTTTTTCCCACGGTCTGCTATATATACTAATTTTTGAAGGACTCTGATTGGCTGAAATTTTTGATTGACATCGATTTCAACCAATGAGAGTCCTTAAAAAATTAGCAAATCAGCAAGCAGGTATGGAAGCCTGTAAGGGTAAAAAAGGTTAGTGTGAACTTGTTTGACCCTGTATGTATTATACATATTACAGGGCTATTTTATGTGATATACATGTTACAGGATAATATCCTGTAACATGTATAGCCAAAAAATAGCACTGTAATATGTATAACAAATAATGTGTAATAGAAATGCATGAACAATATAATATAACAAGTAATAAAGAACATCAATTAATCAAATAATAAATATCAATTAATATATATTGTTGTATGTATATGTTTATGTATATTTATGTGTATTTTTTATGCGTATATATATATATATTTGGATATATATATATATATATATATATATATAAAAATTGATATCAATATATCACAATAAATAAATATATATATATATATATATATATATATATCAATTTGATATATATATATATATATATATATATATATATATATATTTATTTATTGTGATATATTGATATCAATTTGATATATATATATATATATATATATATATATATATTTATTTATTGTGATATATTGATATCAATTTTTATATATATCTATCAATATATATATATATATATCTATCAATATATATATATATATATATATATATATATATATATATTTATATATTATTTTTTTTATTATTTTTTTTGGGCCTATATGTTATTTAAGGTTTTTAAGGTGCGGTTGGGGCCTATATGGTCCCAATTTGTTATTTAAGGTTTTTAAGGTGCGGTTGGGGCCTATATGGTCAAAATTTGTTATTTAAGGTTTTTAAGGTGCGGTTGGGGCCTATATGGTCCCAATTTGTTATTTAAGGTTTTTAAGGTGCGGTTGGGGCCTATATGGTCCCAATTTGTTATTTAAGGTTTTTAAGGTGCGGTTGGGGCCTATATGGTCCCAATTTGTTATTTAAGGTTTTTAAGGTGCGGTTGGGGCCTATATGGTCAAAATTTGTTATTTAAGGTTTTTAAGGTGCGGTTGGGGCCTATATGGTCCCAATTTGTTATTTAAGGTTTTTAAGGTGCGGTTGGGGCCTATATGGTCAAAATTTGTTATTTAAGGTTTTTAAGGTGCGGTTGGGGCCTATATGGTCCCAATTTGTTATTTAAGGTTTTTAAGGTGCGGTTGGGGCCTATATGGTCAAAATTTGTTATTTAAGGTTTTTAAGGTGCGGTTGGGGCCTATATGGTCCCAATTTGTTATTTAAGGTTTTTAAGGTGCGGTTGGGGCCTATATGGTCCCAATTTGTTATTTAAGGTTTTTAAGGTGCGGTTGGGGCCTATATGGTCCCAATTTGTTATTTAAGGTTTTTAAGGTGCGGTTGGGGCCTATATGGTCAAAATTTGTTATTTAAGGTTTTTAAGGTGCGGTTGGGGCCTATTTGGTCCCAATTTGTTATTTAAGGTTTTTAAGGTGCGGTTGGGGCCTATATGGTCAAAATTTGTTATTTAAGGTTTTTAAGGTGCGGTTGGGGCCTATATGGTCCCAATTTGTTATTTAAGGTTTTTAAGGTGCGGTTGGGGCCTATATGGTCAAAATTTGTTATTTAAGGTTTTTAAGGTGCGGTTGGGGCCTATATGGTCAAAATTTGTTATTTAAGGTTTTTAAGGTGCGGTTGGGGCCTATATGGTCACACTTGCTCTTTTAAGGTTTTAAACGTTACGGTTTGGGTCTTAAACGTTCTAATGTTTTTTTTTTTGTTTTCTATAACTTCCCAGGTGCAAACTATCTGTGGAATCAGATTTCTTTGGACTCGTTGGTTGACTTACTGGACGTGAATACCCCGAGAAGGAGAGTCAACTGTTGGTGAGTATATGGTCACACTTGGACTTTTAAGGTTTTAAAAGTTACGGTTTGGGTCTTGAGATTTCTAATGTTTTTTTTGTTGTTTTCTATCACCCCCCAGGTGCAAACTATCTGTGAAAGCAGATTTGTTTGGACTCGTTGGTTGACTTACTGGACGTGAATACCCCGAGAAGGAGTCAACTGTTGGTGAGTATCATTGCCTTTAATTTTCTGTCCATGTGTATAGGTGCAAATTTGATGTTGATGTAGTCTTGTCACATGAGGGTTTGCAATCTGTAATGTATACCAATGAAATCAACACACTGTTATTTTAAAGTAATTTTGTGACATAATATAAATTAATATACCGTGATCTCTTTCTTTTATTGGTATCAATATCAGAAATGAATACTATTGACTCTCTACTTGTGAAGCCTTTCGCCACCCTAACCTATGAGGAGAAGGTGGAAGTAAAACGGTTAGGAGCTGACCAACCAGAGATAAATCTGCAGCAAATCGCAAGAGATAGAGGGAAGCAATATGTCCGTAATTTCAATACTGAATGGTACAAGAAGAACGACTGGCTTTCTGGAAGCGTTTCTAGGAAGTCCTTATATTGTTTCCCATGCATCCTATTTGGTGGTGACGCTGCTTGGACCAAAACTTGAGTGACTGACGTCAAACATCTAGCTGACAAATTGGCAAAACACAAAAGTTCAAAAGCTCACTTGGATAACAGGATCAAGTTTGAGATGCTTGGACAGGCGAACATTGCTGTTCAACTGGACCAAGGATACCAAGTCAGCATTCAAAAACACAACGAAGAAGTGGCTAAGAACCGGTACATCCTTTCGAAGATAATTGATTGTGTTCGCTTTTGTGGCGCTTTTGAACTGGCATTAAGAGGACACGACGAGAGTGAAACATCGCTAAATCCAGGAGTGTTTAGAGGCCTGGTGGATTTGGTTGGCAGTATCGATAGTGCAATGGAACAGCATTTGAAGACTGCAACTGTGTTTAAGGGCACTTCCAAAACCGTGCAGAATGAGCTACTGGACTGCATGCATGAAGTTATAAAGGAAGTGATTCACCAAGAGCTTAAAGAAGCCCAGTTTGTGGCAATCCAAACGGATGAAACAACCGATATTTCCGCTAGGACACAGTGCGTTGCAGTCTATCGCTACATTGACAAGAAGCATCAAGTGGTGGAAAGATTTGATGGCTTCACGGAAATGAAATCAACGGATGCAGACTCGATTGCTGCTGTTGTGCTGGAAACACTGAATACTGTTCTCCCAGAGCCAGAAGACAAGAAGAAACTCATAGCTCAAAGCTACGATGGTGCCAGTGTGATGCGTGGAGATCAAGGAGGAGTTCAAAGAAAAATAAAAGACGTGTACCCGAACGCACACTACGTCCATTGCTATGCTCACCAACTGAACCTAATAATGGAGAAAGCAGTTTCAAGGATTGGAAGAGTTCGAGTTTTTTTTTCCAACATAGGCGGCATACCATCTTTTTTTTCACGCTCTCCAAAAAGGACTGGAGTTCTGGATGAGGTAGTTGGTAGAAGACTTGCAAGAGGTGCACCGACACGATGGAACTTCAACGTTAGGACCGTGAACGTAATCTACGAGAACAGAGATGCGCTACTTGAGTGTTTCCAGACAATTGAAGCATGTCTAAACTTTGATCCAACATCTATACGGGAAGCCGCAGGTTTCATTGGAATGCTGGAAGACAGGGAGTTCCTTTACTTCCTTAAATTATTTCATTTAATAATGCCACATGTTGACATCCTCTATAGTCAGCTTCAGAAGCGAGACACGGATACTGTTTATATCAAAAAAGTCACAGAAGACTTTGTCGCCAGCATCCAGAAAATCCGTAATTCTGTGGAAGAGATAGAAGCAAGTTTGCCGAGCGATCTAACAGTCAACAGACGGAGTGCGGAGATCTCAACCTTGAGACAACTTTCAAGAGAGGTATGTGACATAGTGGTGGTTCATGCAAAAGAACGTTTTTCATTTTCAAATCACCTAGTCAGTGCCAAACTTGTTCAAAGTGACTTGTATAAAACCCATGGCACTTGCTTTCCAACCCAAGCTCTGGAAGACACCGTGCAAGCATATCCAATACTGAAGAAGGAACAATTACGCACTGAGCTGTCACTTCTGTATGGGAAGACAGAGTTTCATACTTGTACAAGTGCTGTTGCTCTGCACAAACTTTTCCATCAATTTAATCTGCAGAATGATTTCACAGAGACAGTAAAATTATTAAGAATCCTGATTACAACACCAATGACCACTGCAGAATCAGAAAGATGCTTCTCAACATTGAAGAGGATAAAAACCTTTTTAAGAAGCACCATGTCCCTGGAGCGGTTGAATGCATTGGCGATGCTCTCAATGGAAAAGCAACTGATTTCCGAGATCCCAGACTTCAATGAAAAAACCATTGAGAAGTTTTCTTCTTTGAAAGATCGCCGTGCAAAATTAAAATACAAGTGATTGAAGCAAAGAAGAATGCATACCCCCAAGGTGTGCAAAGATAAACTGCGTTAAGCAGCACCACCTCACACTACCAAACATAACTAGTGGTAAGTAAAGTATGAACGGTGTGTGGGTGTGCATATGGAAGGAGCTATGAAAGGTGTGTGCATGGTCAGTAACAATTGTTGAAGCCTTGGCGTGGTTTGAAGGAATTGGAGGCACTTCCAAGGGTAGCTGTCACTTGTGTACAGGAAGCAAGAATTCCATGTCTGTACAAGTGCTGTTGCTCTGCAGCAACTTTAGCATCAATTTAATCTACATATTTTAACAGAGTGAGTGAAGCTATAAGGAATCCTGCTTACAACAACGAAGACTACTAAAGAACCAGAAAGATGCTTCTCCACATTGAAGAGGATCAAAAAAGTAATTAAAAAGCACCATGGTCCTGTAGCGGTTAAATGCATTGGTTTGAAGGAATTGGAGGCACCTTCAAGGGTACGTAAAGTTCTCAGAAATGGCACCACCTCACTACCAAAAATAACTAGTGGTAAGTAAAGTATGAATGGTGTGTGGGTGTGCATATTGAAGGAGCTATGAAAGGTGTGTGAATGGTCAGTAACAATTGTTGAAGCCTTGGTGTGGCGTTACTGCTCATATGGTTATCCATATGCTAATTCAACGTGTTTGTTTGACATTGATTATTGTGTTGTCTAAACAGAAGTGAAATGTTGTTGTTTTCTTGAATCCCAAGATCCACTGGTTTGGGCCTATGCAGTGCTGATTGGTCTTCTAAGGTATGTTTGAGGCCTATATGGTCCCACTTGGTCTTCTAAGGTATGTTTGGGGCCTATGGTCACACTTGGTCTTCTAAGGTATGTTTGAAGCCTATATGGTCACACTTGGTCTTCTAAGGTATGTTTGAGGCCTATATGGTCCCACTTGGTCTTCTAAGGTATGTTTGGGGCTTATGGTCACACTTGGTCTTCTAAGGTATGTTTGAAGCCTATATGGTCACACTTGGTCTTCTAAGGTATGTTTGAGGCCTATATGGTCCCACTTGGTCTTCTAAGGTATGTTTGGGGCATATGGTCACACTTGGTCTTCTAAGGTATGTTTGAGGCCTATATGGTCACACTTGGTCTTCTAAGGTATGTTTGGGGCCTATATAGTTCCACTTGGTCTTCTAAGGTATGTTTGGGGCCTATGGTCACACTTGGTCTTCTAAGGTATGTTTGGGGCTTATATAGTCACACTTGGTCTTCTAAGGTATGTTTGGGGCCTATATAGTCACACTTGGTCTTCTAAGGTATGTTTGGGGCCTATATAGTCACACTTGGTCTTCTAAGGTATGTTTGGGGCCTATATAGTTCCACTTGGTCTTCTAATGTATGTTTGGGGCCTATATAGTCACACTTGGTCTTCTAAGGTATGTTTGGGGCCTATATGGTTCCACTTGGTCGTTTAATGTTTTTTAAGTATGGTTTTGTTCTTGAATGGTATGATTGATTTGCTTGTTTTCTTTCAACCCCAGGTGCAAACCCTATGTGGCTGCAGATTTGTTTCTACTCATTGGTCAACTTAATGAACGTGAATACCCTGAGAAGAAGAGCCGACTAATGGTAGGTGTCACTCCTTTAATTTTTCTGTTAATACGTATAGGTGCAATTATGATATTGCTGTAGTCTTGTCACATGAGTTTTTTCAATCTATATTGTATACTAATGAATTTAACACATTGTTACTTTACTTCTTGACATTTCTGCATTGCAGATCATGTATTTCAATGGGCTTTACAAGCATAAGGTCATTGGGCGGAGCTTATAAAGGTCATTATGACGTCAGGGGGAGGAGTTATAAAATGGGTGTGGGTTGAAAAAGGGGGAGTGGCTATGTTTCGCCCTGTCGCCCCTCCAACTTGAAAAGTCACCAGCCGCCACTGGTGCAAGTAAAAAATAAAACATGTTTTGTATCAAAAAAGGGATAATATTTTTAGAAATTATAATAAAAGTTAAGTCTCAATAGGTCTAGAAAAATACAAAGATCCCATAGTCAATTCTTTAATTTCTCTTCTTCATATATAGTCATTTAGATTTATACCAAAAGACATTTTATGAAATTGGGTTTTAATAATGTTGTATGCACAGCATTAAATCAATAAATTAAACATTGTGTTCTTTACATACATGATATATCATAGTTGCCAAATATATTTTTTGGCATCCTTTATAAAATATTTTGTATAATTATACTACAATATTCCTTTGTGAGATTGTCGTTTCTAGTATAAATCTGACAGTCCACTTTTAAATTGAAAAAAATACATGCCTTTATTTTTTTTTGAAGCCATCATTTGTCTGTGCCAATTTAAACATACATGTTGGACGTTCTCTGCGCAAATATGAGCAAAATGTATTGTGCTTAAACCCTTGATTAAACCAGCAGGGGTTTCCTTAAAAGCCTTTTTCCATTTGTCATAAATTACATCCACTATACAGTATTCCCTTGAAAGTAAATTGTATAGATCAAATAGGCTGCCTAATAAGGCCCCTAGAAAATATACTCTCCCAAGGATGCCCATCAGCCTGTGAACGTACTCCACATGTAGGTTCAGAGAACAGAGAATGTCATTATATTATTGTGCCAAAAGACCATGCTCCGAAAAATGGTATGTGATAAAAATATATAATTTAGAAAATACATCTTATATTCTTAATGTTTCTCATTATATTGTGTTTTATTTGATGTACATCTGGATTAACAATTTGGAAGAATACGGTAATCTGCAACAGATATGATCCCTAAGTTATAAAATAAATAAATAAAAAAAAGATGTGCCTTGCAGGTTCAGTAGATAACTGTAGGGGTTATTATTATTTTATTATTATTTTTTTTTTTTAAATAAAATGGAATACATTAAATTAGACTAGATAATAATAACTCCAATAATAATTAATTCTAATAATAATAATTCTAGAAACTAGAATACAAGGGGCATTGATCCAGTTAATAATATGATTGCCAATTTGGGGCACTAGGATTTTTCTCTTATGAGACAATGGGCAATGTTTCAATTGTTTGCCTACTTTTGGATCAATAATTAATCTATTCCAATCTATCACATATATTTTTATACTATATAGGTATATAACACATTACATCATATTAACCATAAAAAGGAGCAGGGAATGAAAGTGTTGAAATTATTTATCTTATGTTATTACTGTATATACTAACCTTCACCATATCCAAAAAGAAAACCCTCTTTTTGCTAAAAAACCCCAAACAGTCTCCAGCTGTCTCCTTGTACTCTCAGAATAAAGAGACAAAGGACAACATAGATCGGAAATACATAGTTACAGAGGGCCTCATTCTATTAGCGGCCGTAAATCGGCCGTAAGGCTGCGATTCCTTGCGGGGGTTCAGTTAACTCGCGATTCTATTATACGGCCCCGCAAGGATCTCCTTTTACGGCCGGCCGCATATCTTGGAACCGGCCGTAATCTCAGAAATATAAAAACTGAAAAATAAATTCAAGCCTGCACTGTACAGCTCTGTAAATGCTAGGGATCATATTGGGGGACATGAGGATTAAAAGTAACCCACTCTCAAGCTTGCACATCTGCCCAAACCCGAGTTCAAATTAACTGTTTATTTTCCGGCTGCGGCGTGGGCGTGTCTGAGGTGCTCCAAGCACTCTGGACTTTTTACATGGATATTTTACGGATATTAAAAATAAAATATTTTACGGATTTGAGTACAGGATAATTATGTGCTATTTTTTCTAACACCTAAAATCCCTTTATAGTCTTCGCAAAGTGCAGGATGGCTTTATTTGAGCTATTTTATGTGCTTAATTGGTGCTAGCGAGACCTCTTTCCTGCAAGTAAGCAGCGGCTCGTTTTTAGCCTTGCAGAGAGGTTTCCCGGAGGAATTGAATTGCAAAACTCTTGCGGCCGTTTTAGATCAAAGGCTTTCCTCTGGCGCGAGCGGCCGCAAGAGATAGCAAGGCACCGGCCGCAAGCCTGCCGGAGCCTCCGGCCGTAAGGGAATAGAATAGCCGAATAGCTTGCGGCCGGTCCTTGCGGCCCCGCAACGGCTGCGGCCGCTAATAGAATGAGGCCCATAGTATTTAAGGTTGAAAAAAGACTTTTAGTCCATCAAGTTCAACCTTTTAAGATCTCCTCTGATCTGCAATATGCGGATTAACTATTAATTAATTAGTTGTATATAAAAAATAAATAAAAAATAATCAATTTCCTCCTGATCCCAGACACCGTCGACCGGACTTCTCCCTGGATCAATACTGCCTCTCTAATTATCCATGATAACCCTGAATTCCCTTTTTAATTAGAAATAAATCCAGTCCCCTTTTAAAGTTATCTATCGAATCCGCTGTCACCACCTTCTCTGGTAGAGAATTCCACAGATTAACCGCCCTTACTGTGAAGAACCCTTTTCTTTCTTTAAAGTGAAATCTTTTTACTTCTAACCTCAAGGGATGTCCTCTTGTCAGTTGAAAACCTCTTGGCACAAAAAGCTCTCTTGACCCTGGATGTATTTATATAAGGTAATCATTTCTCCTCTTAGATGCCTTTTTTCTAGAGAAAATAAGTTTAATTTGGTTAGTCTTTCTTCATAACTTAGCCCCTCCATTCCCCTTATTAGTTTTGTGGCCCTCCTCTGTACCTTTTCCAGCTCTAAAATGTCCTTTTTATGAAGTGGTGCCCAAAATTGTACTCCATATTCCAAATGAGGGCATACTAGAGATTTGTATAGTGGCAGAATTATGTCTGCTTCCCTGGCTTCTATACCCTTCTTAATACATGCTAATATTTTATTTGCCTTTGTAGCTGCTGCTTGGCTTTGAGCACTGTTATCTAGGTGGTTGTCCACAAGCACTCCCAAATCCCTTTCAATATCCCATACACCTAGATTTTCTCCATTAAGATTATAGATTGCATGGCTGTTTTTCCTTCCCAGATGCATAACTTTACATTTATTCGTATTAAATCTCATCTGCCATTTAGATGCCCATTCCTCAATTTTATGTAAATCTCTTTGGAGGGAAAGCACATCACTATCTGATTTAATTACCTTGCACAACTTCGTGTCATCAGCAAAAATGGAGACACCACACTCCAATCCTACCTCTAATTCATTAATAAATATGTTAAAAAGGAGAGGACCTAATACTGAACCCTGAGGAACCCCACTTACCACATTAGTCCAATCGGAGTATGTTCCATTTACAACAACCCTTTGCTTCCTGTCTTTTAGCCAGCTCTCAATCCATGAGCAGATATTTACTGCAACTCCTGTATCTCTTAGTTTGCTCAATAGTCTCATATGTGGAACTGTATCAACAGCCTTTGCAAAATCCCAAAAGACTACATCCACTGAGTTGCCTTGATCCAGGTTCCTACTAACCTCCTCATAAAAACTAATTAGATTTGTTTGACATGACCTATCCCTCATAAATCCATGTTGACTCCTACTTATAATCCTGTTCAAATAGACATATTCTTGTATAATATCCCTTATTAACCCTTCTAAAAGCTTCCCCACTACAGAAGTGAGGCTCACTGGTCTATAATTCCCCGGATTTGCTCTTACTCCCTTTTTAAATATAGGTATCACATCAGCTTTTCTCCAGTCATCTAGAGACCCTGGGCCTCATTCTATTACCGGCCGTAGGCGCTGTGGGGCCGCAAGGACCGGCAGCAAGCTATTCGGCTATTCTATTCCCCTCCGGCCGGGGATTCCGGCAGGCTTGCGGCCGGCGCCTTGCTATCCCTTGCGGCCGCACGCGCCGGAGGAAAGCCTTTGATCTAAAAGGGCCGCAAGAGTTTCGGCCGCAAGAAAGCCCCGTTTGCTATTCTATTGCTCCGGGAACCCTCTCTGCAAGGCTAAAAGCGAGCCGCAGCTTACTTGCAGGAAAAAGGTCCCGCTAGCACCAATTAAGCACATTATAAAGCCAAAATAAAGGCATCCTGCACTCTGAGGAGACTATAAAGTGATTGCAGGTGTTAGCAAAAATAGCACAACATTCCCCTACCCTCAAATCCGTAAAAAATATATTTTTTAATTTATGTCAAAAATCCATGTAAAAAGTCCAGAGTGCTTGGAGCACCTCAGACCCGCCCACGCTGCGGCCGGAAAATAAACAGTTAATGTAAACTCGGATTTGGGCTGATGTGCAAGCTTGAGAGTGGGTTACTATTAATCCTCATGTCCCCCAATATGATCCCTAGCCTTTACAGAGCTTTACAGTACTGTCTTGAATTTATTTTTACTTTAAAGATTTCTGAGCTTACGGCCGGTTGCAAGATATACGGCTGGCCGTAAGAGGAGATCCTTGCGGGGCCGTTTAATAGAATTGCGAGGTAACGGAACCCCCGCAAGGAATCGCAGCCTTGCGGACGTTTTACGGCCGATAATAGAATGAGGGCCCCTGTGTTGAGTGAATCTTGAAAAATTAAATATAATGGTTTGGCTATTACAGAACCCAGTTCCCTTAGTACCCTTGGATGTTTCCATCAGGACCCGGGGCTTTATTAACATTTATTTTTTCCAACCTCTTTTGGTTTACTTCCTGTGTTAACCAATTATTTTGCCGTTTCCCAACCACTGGTACCTCCCTTGTGTATACCGAAGAAAAGAACCTATTTAGCTCATCTGCCTTTTCTTGGTCACTAATTACCAAACGGCCTGTGTCACATTGTAATGTTCCTATAGCTTCCTTCCTCGCCTTCTTCCCATTAATATACTTAAAAAATATTTTAGGGTTAGTCTTACTCTCTTTTGCAATTCATTTTTCATTTTCTATTTTAGCCAGTCTAATCGCCCTTTTGTAAGCCTTGTTGATTTCCTTGTATTCCCGTAAAGCAGTCTCTGTCCCCTCTTGTTTGTATAATTTAAATGCCTGTTTTTTACTCCGTATCTTGATCTTTAAATCATTGTTAAGCCACATTGGATGGGATTTACTCCTTTTACTTTTATTCCCACACGGTATATGCCGATGTGTATGTATATTTAGTAAGGATTTAAATGTTGTCCATTTATGTTCAGTGTTTTTACCTATCAGTTCTCTGTTCCAGTCTATACTTTGTATTGCTGCCCTTAGACCGATAAAATCTGCCCTTTTAAAATTAAGAGTTTTTGTTGGCCCCTTAAAAAAATTTTTTTTTTATTCAATCTCAAACGAGACTGTGTTGTGATCACTGTTTCCCAAAGGTTGCCCTATTTCAACATTTGATACTATATCAATATTATTTGTGATGAGTAAATCTAAGATAGCTTCATTTCTAGTAGGCTCTTGTATAACCTGGGCCAGATAATGATCTCTGAGTGTACTCAAGAACCTGCTCCCCTTAGATGAACTGCTGGTCTCATTTATCCAGTTTATTTCAGGGTAATTAGAATATCCCATTATTAATAGAACTTGACTATGCCTAGCTGCATTTTCAATCTGTAACAATCACTGTATTTCCTCACTTTCAGCTTTATTTTATACAGTACCTTGCAAAAGTATTCACCCCCTTGGCATTTTTCGTGTTTTGTTGCCTCACAACCTGGAATTAACATGGATTGTTTCAGGATTTGAATCATTTAATTTACAGAACATGCCCACACCTTTGAACATATTTTTTTTTTTTATTAGTGTGAAGCAAACAACAAATAGGACAAAATAACAGAAAAAATCAATGTGCATAACTATTCAGCCCCCTAAAGTCAATACTTTGTAGAGCCACCTTTTGCGGCAATCACAGCTCCAAGTCGCTTTGGATAAGTCTCTATGAGCTTGGCACATCTTACCACTGGGATTTTTGCCCATTCCTCCTGGCAAAACTGCTCCAGCTCCTTCAAGTTGGACATGCCTTTTCGTAAAAAGCAAACAGCAGACAAGAGAAAATTTTATAAATAAGTTGATGGTCTAAATCCAGAGATCAAGAATAGTGAGATGAAAGCAAAGGTCAAACACTACAAAGATCCATAAAGAAATAAAGTGCTGAGTTGGAGCTTTAAAGCAGAACAACTGAGCACTCCTCAGTTGCTACTGCTGTAAATAGGCCCTGTATCAGGCAAGCTGAATTAACAGACTGGATTAGTGCATCAACTGGAATGGAGCTAGTGCAGAAAAAATCTGGTCCAGGTCAGACCTTTCTGGCCTGCAATTTATTCAGACTGTGTCTCCAGTATTACAATACATTGCATATTAAAAGTAACTAAAATTGCAGGCACATATATCCGAGCTTAACAGGTACGTGAACATAAGGCGGTGCACCCTCAGAGGTTGCACAAGGGGGGTGATAGAAGCCACAGAGTAGTCAGGTGCTTAGAAATTCTGACAATATATAACCATAAACAAGCGAACAAAGTGAGATGTGCTCAATCAGAGAACAAACTAACCTTAAAAGGTTAGTTCTATGGACATGATAATCCACTCTGATAGCAACCTCTTTCAGCTCACTTGTGCCCTTCACAGGGAGAAATATCCTTGAGTATATCAGTCTGGTCCCACTAACTAGAGTGACCCAGCCCCGAAATACCAGGCAATTCTACCCTGAACAGAAGAAATAGCAAACCCCAGATGTACATTTCGGGTTTCATTGGGCCTCATTAGTGAGGTGTAGCTGAACTCCCTAACGCACAGTGAGCAAGGGGTCCACACCTGGAGTTCCCTATACGTCTTAGGGAGATTAATCCCTAAGGGTAATTTGCATAAACAAAACAACAAAGTTAGAGGTGCTCAATCAAAGAACGAACTAACTTTAATAGGTTAGTTATATGGCCATGATAAGCCACTCTGAGAGCAACCTCTTTTTGCTCACTTGTGCCCTTCACAGGGAGAATTATCATGTCTGGTCTCACTCACTAGAGAAACCCAGCCCTGAAATACCAGGCAATTCTACCCTGAACAGAAGAAACAGTGAACCCCAGACGGACATTTCGGCCTTCATTGGGCCCTGTCAGTGAGGTGTAGCTGAACTCCCTAAGGCAGTTTAAAAAAAAACATCCAACAAATACTTCCGATTTCTTGTCTTTGGTGGTATCAGTACTAAACAATATAACCTACTGCAAAATATTAAAGGGATAACCACAATAAATAATATTACATGATGTTAAATTACTTCCAATTGGCCCCATTAAATTTAGTTTTGAGAAAAGGCTGTTATGCCCCCCCATGGATTGACCAGTGAAAGGCATCCTTTCACCTACTGACCTTAAGTTGACCGGGTACAACCCACAAGAGGCAGCAATTTAGCCAACTCCTAACCCAGGACCCTGGTCTCTCCTAAACTTAGGCTCGTGGAAGCAAAGCTCCTGCCGCTACCGCTGTGACAGTTCATAGAACAATCTATTAATGTTATATGGGAGGGTTGTCCTTTACTCTACAAGCTGTTACATTATTTGCTGTTGAGGGTTGGAGTTTCTCAAGGAAAACAGAAAGAGGAAGCTTAGGGAAGTCTTTAAATTACCTCCCAGCTCATCCTTCCTCCATTTCCCAGTTTAGCCATGCTCCTTTCTGTCCATTTTATCCACCAGGGGTTGCTATCTATATGTGACCTGCTCAAATTGCTCAAATAATACTCATATTTTATGCTCATCCCTATTTGAGCAAAGGTGAGTTAATCAATTATCTAGCAAATGACTAATACAGCCGCTAATCAGTTGCTCATTCATTGGGACTAACTCATTTGTGCTCAAGTAGGAATAAGCATGAAATATAACCTGTTCACAGTGAAGTGGTGACTGAAGATTGCCAAGCTTCATTATTAGTATACAGGTATACCCCGCTTAATGTTGCCCCTTAAAGCTCTGTTTAACTATAGTGCTCTTTTTTCTGTAATTCCCCGCTTCTTCTTCTTATTGTTATTAACATTCATTTGTAACGCGCCAACATATTCCATAGCGCTATACATGTATTGTGTTCAAAGCAAAACAGTATTAACACATTGCAAGTCTTTGAGTTTAGTATCCAGAGTCCAAAGTGCATCCCCAAAGCACCTTGCAAGATTGGAAACTCGCAGACTTACAATCTAAAGGTTTTGGGTGTGGTACAGGAGGGTGAAAGATGCATTGTGGATGTTAAGGAGGCAGGTGATAGGCTTCTTTAAACAGATGCATTTTAAGTGAGGTTTTGAAGGATTTGAGGCAAGGATATTGTCTTGTGGAGCGAGCCAAGGAGTTCCAGAGAATAGGGGCAACGCAAGAAAATCCTAAAGAGTGAGAGGAGGTGATGAGAGAGGAGGTAAGAAGAAGGTCATTAGCAGAGCGAAAGTGCAGTTGGGGAGTATTTGGAGATAAGAGCAGAGATATAAGGGGGTGCGCTGTAGTTGAGGGCTTTGTAAGTTATAGTCATGATTTAACATTTTATTCTGGAAGTGGGGGAGGAGCTAACATCCAAGGAATAAGGATGTGTGTTACCACATAAAATCATATATAAAGTGACTTATCTATCACCAAATCGATATATATGATTAGGATTGTTCACAGTAGGACCCAGCTGGCTTTAAAAATCAAGTTTGGCATTTTTTTCTCCAGAGATTTGCTGCTGAACCAGAACAAGAGACTCTGACAAACACCCTACTCAAGATTGGTAGAAATTAAAAAGGCTTGTCTTACTCAAACCTATACAGTTCTAACCTAGATGCCTTATACTACTGGAGACATATTTTATGCAACAATTTGAAGATATTGAATGTTATCTGGATTGGACCCACAATAAGTTGTTTTGTATTTCACCCAACATCAGGATATAACATGTGCCTTTTATGAGGGAGACTGTGAACAATACAGACTATTTTTGCATTGCTTTATAAGGTGATAAATTCACAATTACTTTGAAGGGGAAATAACTGTTGAAAAAAAAAACACACAGAGTTAATCTCTTTGTTTACTACTTCTCTGAGTACTCTACTGCCATTTAGTGCCAACTGCAATTATCTAAAGAAAAACAGAATTGAATTAAGAAAGATGGCTTGTGCCTCTAAGAGAGGATCTTCAAAAACGTTTTCAAAACAAAATGTGCATTCTTCTCAACACTATGTTACTCCAGATAAACAATTACCAACAGGTGGAACAAAAACTTCTGCACCCAGCACTAAAGCAGATATCCAAGACTTGAAATAATTAATCTCCTCTTTCAGATTAGAAATTACAGCTGAGATACAGAGAGTCTCAGTGGAACTAACAGCAGAAATAAAAGCATTGAACACCAAAGTTCTCGAATTGGAAGACAGTTATAATAACCTTCTTAAGTCACACACAGAAATGGAAAATTATCTGATTGTGCTTAAAAAGGAACAAAAACAACTTAAAACCATACAAGAGGATCTAGAAAATATATCTAGGAGGTCCAACATTCGAGTTTGTTACTTTCCAGAGTCAGTACAAGACCTACCTCTATACATGAAAGATTTATGTTCCAAGCTCTTATCAGGTCTAAGTAAAGAAGAACTTAGAATGGATAGGATAATAGAGTCCTAAGAGCGCCGCAATCCTCCAATGAGAGACAAAGAGATGTGATTATCAGATTCCATTATTCTTCTACAAAAGTCTTACTCATGAAAGCAGCTACATATGATGTTGCTGAAATTGAAGGAGGTCAACCAGCTGTCTTCTCGGACTTGTCACCCACTACCTTATACAAAAGGAAACTCCTGAAACCCTTTATTTTTAGGGGTTAATACAAAGAATGGATACAAATATACTTCGGGTTTTCCTTTTAGCCTGAACATATCAAAAGAAGGTAGACATCACACAATCCATACCCCTGAGGAAATTGAAGAGATGCTCCATTTGTGGAACTTATCAACTCCAAACAACCTGGAACAAAATAAAAAATTCCCTAATACAAAGCGGTGCAAGAAGAAGAAAGTTCCACAAATTATCAAAATAGAGTGTGCAGAAAATCTCATGGACTCTTATAAGTGATAAGCTGAGATAACCATGCTCCTCTTCTGTAAAACTGTTGAAAATATTCTTATGCCATTGCTTTTAACAAATGTTATGTTTTACCCCCCCCCCCCCCCCCCCGAATATTTTCTAAGAGCTAATTGCTCCATACGCTAATCAGGTGAACCGCCTCTGTATCCAATTTTAGGATACAGTCCGTCTCACCATAAAAAAAGAGGACAGAGATCGCTCTCCTCTCCCCTGATTTTATTATATCAATATTTTAAAACTATGCTAAAGTAAATTAGAGAGTTTATTAACTCTTGCAAGATACAAGTTACAAAGCTGTAAATATGTTAAGAAAAAGGAGAAATAAATAAGGTTTATGTGTTATTTACTTACTATATAAAATGCTTACAATATTAGACTTAATATTTTGTTTTGCTACGTAAAATATCTGACTTAAATAGCAGAAGAAAAAGATAAATAGGGTTCTGAGAAATATTATTCATTTACTATATGAAATGTTTATAATCATAGATTTGTGAATGTTAGAATTAAGAAAAGGTGAAAAAAGAAACAAGGAGAAAAAAATTACAGTAAAAAGATATACTGTAGTAATGAGAAAATGTTATGGTATAAAAATAATTTTTATTTTCACAATAAAAAAAAAATATCTGACAGAGATGAGCTGCAGATACTGAAAAGACAATATTTTGTTTGGTGACTGTATGTAAAGAATGAAAGACAGGGCGGGGTCCAGTAGAACCCCAAGACAACGGGCGTGGGAGGTGGGAGTGATGATGACGTTGTTGACAATGAGAGAGATGTGAGGAAATGATGCTGAAGTCCAAAAGATTGAATTAGGGTGCCAAGTAAGGATGTATAGATAGATAGGTAAGCACGGGCAAGTTCTAATAATGGGAGATTTTAATTACACTGAAATAAACTGGATAAATGAGACCAGCAGTTCATCTAAGGGGAGCAGGTTCTTGAGTACACTCAGAGATCATTATCTGGCCCAGGTTATACAAGAGTCTACTAAAAATGAGGCAATCTTAGATTTAGTCTTTACAAATAATATTGATATAGTATCAAATGTTGAAATAGGGCCACCGTTGGGAAACAGTGATCACAACACAGTCTTATTTGAGATTAAAATAAAAAACAAAACTGTAAGTGGCCAACAAAAACTCTTAATTTTAAAAGGGAAGGTTTTAATGGTCTAAGGGCGGCAATACAAAGTATAGACTGGGACAAAGAACTGATAGGTAAAAACACTGAACATTAATGGACAACATTTAAATCCTTACTAAATATACATACACATCGGCATATACCATGTGGGAACAAAAGTAAAAGGAGTAAATCCCATCCAATGTGGCTTAACAATGATTTAAAGATCAACATACGGAGTAAAAAACAGGTACTTAAATTAAACAAACAAGAGGGGACAGAGACTGCTTTACGGGAGTACAAGGAAATCAAAAAGCTTGCAAAAGCTCTATTAGACTGGCTAAAATAGAAAATGAAAAATAAATTGCAAAAAAGAGTAAGACTAACCCTAAAACATTTTTTTAAATATATTAATGGGAAGAAGGCGAGGAAGGAAGCTATAGGAACATTACAATGGGACACAGGCCATCTGAAAATTAGTGACCCGGAAAAGGCAGATGAGCTAAATAGGTTCTTGTCTTCGGTATACACAAGGGAGGTACCAGTGGTTGGGACACTGCAACATAATGGGGCTACACTACCTTCACCAAATAACTGGTTAACGCAGAAAGTAATCCAAAAAAGGTTGGAAAAAAGCTTTTAGAAGGGTTAATAAGGGATAATATACAAGAATATGTCTATTTGAACAGGATTATAAGTAGGAGTCAACCACGATTTATGAGGGATAGGTCATGTCAAACAAATCTAATTAGTTTCTATGAGGAGGTTAGTGGGAACTTGAAACAAGGCAACTCAGTGGATGTAGTCTTTTTGTATTTTGCAAAGGCTTTTGATACAGTGCCACATAGGAGATTATTGTGCAACCAGGAATTGCAGTTAATATTTGCTCATGGATTGAGTGCTGGCTAAAGGACAGGAAGCAAAGGATTGTTGTAAATTAAACATACTCCGATTGGACTAATGTGGTAAGTGGGGTTCCTCAGGGTTTAGTATTAGCTCCACTGCTTTTTAACATATTTATTAATGAGTTAGAGGTGGGACTGGAAAGTAGTGTCTCCATTTTCGCTGATGACAAGAAGTTGTGCAAGGTAATTAAATCAGATAATGATGTGCTTTCCCTCCAAAGGGATTTACATAAAATTGAGGAATCAGCATCTAATTGGCAGATGAGATTTAATAGGAATAAATGTAAAGTTATGCATCTGGGAAGGAAAAATAGCCATGCAATTTATAATCTTAATGGAGCAAATATCGGTGTATCAGATATTGAAAGGGATTTGGGAGTGCTTGTGGACAACCAGCTAGGTAACAGTGCTCAAAGCCAAGCAGCAGCTGCAAAGGCAAATAAAATATCAGCATGTATTAAGAAGGGTATAGAATCAAGGGAAGCAAATATAATTCTGCCACTATACAAATCTATAGTACCCGCTCATTTGTAATATGGAGTACAGTTTTGGGCGCCACTTCATAAAAAGGACATTTTAGAACTGGAAAAGGCACAGAGCAGGGCAACAAAACTAATAAGGGGACTAGAGGGGCTAAGTTATGAAGAAAGACTAACCAAATTAAACTTATTTTCTCTAGAAAAAAGGCATCTAAGAGGAGATATGATTACCTTATATAAATACATCCAGGGTCAGTATAAAGATTTGTCAAGGGAACTTTTTGTGCCAAGAGGTTTTCAACTGACAAGAGGTTAGAAGTAAAAAGATTCCACCTTAAAGAAAGAAAAGGGTTCTTCACAGTAAGGGCGGTTAATCTGTGGAATTCTCTACCAGAGGAGATGGTGACAGCGGATTTGATAGATAACTTTAAAAGGGGACTGGATTTATTTCTAATTAAAAAGGTTATTCAGAGTTATCCTTGATAATTAGAGAGAGAGTACTGATCCAGGGAGAAATCCGATCGCCAATTTTTTTTCCCTTTGAGACGATTGGCTAAGTCTCACTTGTTTTTTTTTTTCTGTTTGCCTTCCTCTGGATTAATTAATAATAAAAAATAATTAAATAATAATAATTAAATAATTGATTAATAGTTAATTAACAACTAATTAATTCATATTTAATCCGCATATTGCAGATCAGAGGAGATCTTAAAAGGGTGAACTTGATGGACTGAAAGTCTTTTTTCAACCTTAATTACTATGGGCCTCATTCTATTAGCGGCCGCAGCCGTTGAGGGGCCGCAAGGACCGGCCGCAAGCTATTCGGCTATTCTATTCCCTTACTGCCGGGGACTCCGGCAGGCTTGCGGCCGGTGCCTTGCTATCTCTTGCGGCCGCTCGCGCCAGAGGAAAGCCTTTGATCTAAAACGGCCGCAAGAGTTTCGGCCGTAAGAAATTCCTATTTGCAATTCAATTGCTCCGGGAACCCTCTCTGCAAGGCTAAAAACTAACCGCAGCTTACTTGCAGGAAAGAGGTCCCGCTAGCACCAATTAAGCACATAAAATAGCTCAAATAAAGCCATCCTGCACTTTGAGAAGACTATAAAGGGATTTTAGGTGTTAGAAAAAATAGCACATAATTATCCTGTACTCAAATCCATAAAATATTTTATTTTTAATATCCGTAAAATATCCATGTAAAAAGTCCAGAGTGCTTGGAGCACTTCAGACCCGCCCACGCCGCAGCCGGAAAATAAACAGTTAATTTGAACTCGGGTTTGGGCTGATGTGCAAGCTTGAGAGTGGGTTTCTTTTAATCCTCATGTCCCCCAATATGATCCCTGGCATTTACAGAGCTGTACAGTGCAGGCTTGAATTTATTTTTGCGTTTTTAGATTTCTGAGATTACGGCCGGTTCCAAGATATGCAGCCGGCCGTAAGAGGAGATCCTTGCCTGGGCCGTATAATAGAATCGCGAGTTAACAGAACCCCCGCAAGGAATCGCAGCCTTACGGCCGATTTACGGCCGGTAATAGAATGAGGCCCTATGTAACTATGTAACTATATATAACCAAACATTTTGAAATTTCAATTGCTTGTATGTATTTTTTTTTTTCATGAGTTCCCCTATCCTTATCTACGCTATATTAAAATTACCCCGTTTAGTGCTTTTTCACTTAGAACTTTGATTGCCTGCAATCCACAGCATTAAACAGGGTATAGCTGTAGACTGAATGAAAAGAGGTAAATTAAATATCCTCTAATACATTGTTTTCACTCTTCTACACAGATAGACACTGGAACAATACGCCAGAGAACGTATCAAATATAGAGCTCAATTTTCGATTTAGAGATGACAAACACATATAAAACTAGAGGTATTTCTGGCAAACGATATGCAAGCAACACATATATATTAAAACATTGGATTTATAAACATTGGTTAAATTACTGCAATAGAGCTTTCAAAGCTCTATATGTCTTATACATGTTCAAAGCTTTGCTGGGAATAAAATAATAAATATATATTACTAGCGACTTGCCCGTCAAAAAATGACGGCAATGAGATGTGTATGTTAGGAAAGTTGTTTAGTTATTAATATATATATGTGACAGTTGTGTTGTGATATTAAAAGATGTTTAGTTTTGTAAAATGTTGTCTTGGTGAACAATAATTTGTAAAGCATTTTCTATTAACATTTGAATGTAATAATAGTGGAACTTGAAATTAATCATTATTGCAAACTTTAGGCAATGGTTTTTTAACATGCAAACAAGTATGTGAAGAATTGTTAACTTCAATATACATGAAAATTCGGAGGAAAGCAAACAGTAAAAACGCTTGTTGAAACGTACATAATTTTATCCTGAACTTTGTAATATATGTAAGTAAGAAACTTGAAAGTATATTTTTTAAAACTTTAACTTTATTATTTGTGTAACTTTGGAACTTGACAAAACATTTGTATAACTTTGAACATTATAAACAGTAACATAGTGAATACATTTTTTAACATAATTTTGTATTAAAAGTATTAACATTTGAATGTAAAAACATTTTAACTTTAAAGTAATCAATATTTTAAACTTGAGACAATGTTTTTTTAACATGCAATTTCTATTTGAATAATTGTTAACTTCAATATACATTGAATGCAGAGGAAGGCAAACAGTGAAAACTCTCTTTAAAATGTACCCAATGAAATAAATTCCTTCCTGACCACATGAACTGTCGATAAACATTAATACAGGGAGTAATCTTAACATAACAGACAATATTAACATTGTGTCTTAAAATGTGGTTGAGCTGTTAACATGAACTTTGTAATATGTTGAAGTAAAGACCGTTAAAATATTGTTTTCACAACTTGTAACATTAGAAACAGTAACATAGTTAATTAACATTTTAACATAATTATCACACATATAGTTGCAAGGCAAGTGTTTTGTGAGGTGAATCATCCATAAAGAGTCTTTCCATAAATTATGACTGAAATTGTTTCTTGTTTATTATTTTTGAATGTTTTTCAATTTGTTTTCCTTGTGTTTTCTTTCTTTACTGAAAAGTTATAGTACTTCATAGTAGACAATGTTTTTAGTAAAAATACGTCCATCTTCTAATAAATCACCTTGACTTTCATTCTTTTCAATGTAAACTTTAATAGCCTGTGGATTTTTGCACCGTGACAACGCAACGTACAATTGACCATGTGCAAATACAGTTTCTGTCAGGAAAATACCCACAGATTTGAAAGTTTGACCTTGTGATTTATTGATGGTCATGGCAAATGCCATAATAATGGGAAATTGTCTTCTTTGAAGTATAAAAGGGAGACTACTTTCACTTGGTGCTAAATCTATTCTTGGTATGAAAACTCTCTCTCCTTTATGGGTCCCAGTTAAAATTTCAGCATCTATAAAATGGTCCTTTAATTGTTGAACAATTAATCTTGTCCCATTACATAGGCCTTTTTTGGGGTTCATATTTCGCAGTAACATAATAATTGCACCTTTCTTTAGCTGCAAAATATGTGGTGGCATTCCAGAAGGAGTTAGTGAGTTTATGAATTCAGTTGAAAAGTTGGCCTGACTTTCATTATCATCAGCAAGTACAGAATCAGCAAAAACGTTCAACATCTCTTGGACTGACTGTGTAAATTCTTGGAATTATTTTATTGCCTCTGCTTTTTCTTGTTCTCCATAATCCATTCAAAAAACATAGTGATATGGAATTTCATTATATAAGTATTGTGTTGCTTCAGAATCAGTGGAATTTAATTCAAACCATGCATTTAGTGTAGTGTGACGATCTTCACTTTGGGCCAATGCATTCATTTCATTTCCAGCATGGAAATAGAATAAATGTCGTTGGGGCAAATGTACTGCTAACCTATATACTGCATGTGATCTATCATGCATTTCAAATTTTAAAAGCCGCCACATAGCTTCTGGCGCACTGACATAGCGAGCATCTACATGAGATGCAAGTTCATCATGTACTAACTCACTACATTCAGGGTTGTCTGCACTTTTGACGACTACAGTAGCTGCATCGTAGCCTTTGTAAATATATTTGTAGACATATTTAATGGATTTGATGGAAGTGCAGGCTTCTACGTTGATGTGGGCATTGTACTTCATGAGTAAATGTGGATTGTAGGGTACTACATATCTATTGTCCACTTTTTTTCCACGAATATTGGCACTATCTCCTTCTCTTCTTTTATAAAGTGGATATCCATCACAATTGGCATAGGTTTTGTCTCTATAATCTTTTGGAAATTCTTTGGAACATTTATTATTTTCCATACATGGTGATTGTGGATTAAGGTCACCACAGGGTCCATGAATCTTGCGATGAGTAATAATCTCATATAGTCTACCATATAGTTCTGGATCTGGTAGTTCAGCAACAATGACTGCATCCACTTTGTCCGAAGTATCTAATTTATCTTTTTCTTGAAGTATTATTAGAAGATGTGCATGTGGAAGGCCTCTTTTTTGAAATTCAATGGTATATACATAAGCAAGACATTTGCCAAATAACTGATTTATAGTGAAGTCACGTATTAATTCATTTAATTTAATCTTAAAAACTCTGGCTACTAAATCTGGTCGATCTGAAGCACTTTGTCCAAGAAGTAGATTTTGTGTAATTTCTGGCCATTGTGGATTACATGTAAATGTCAGAAATAAATCGGGTTTGCTAAATTTGGTTCACAATAGCCATAGCATCATTGTATCTTTCTCTCATATTTCGAGGAGATCCTTGAAAGGAAGATGGTAAAATGATGGCTTTGCCAGCTGTCATGTCTCTGCTTGTAGCCACGTCAGCAACATAGTCCATGAATCCAGAATATTGTTCTACACAGAGTTTATCTTGTTGATATTTGATAAAGTTTAAATTATTTGCCTCAACTTGCAAATAAGAATCAATAATCCATTGTTGGGTTAGTTTTCCACCACATAAAATTGGATTAAATCCATCTCGAATGGCAATTTGAGCTACTTTAAATTCAAGTATAGAAACATTATTTCGGATTCTGGCTTTAGCATTTGGATAACTGGGAAGTGTTAATTTTGGTTGCCAACCTGCTTCTCTGTGTGGGAAAAAGATGGGATATGTCATTGGATCTAAATTTGGACTTAAGATACTCATATTAATGAACGGTTGCTCCTCATTTCTGGGATATATTCTAATGTCTCTTTTAAATGGTGGTTCTCCTTCATCATTCTGAAACACCATTGCAACCTCATTTGATGTTGGCAAGTTATAACGACGTTTATCAGTATGTCTGTCTCTTTTAAGCACCATATTAACCTTGGGCATTGGTAATTGATGTCTTTGTGCATGAAGTAGTTGTTCATTTTCTACTTCTGCCAATTTTTTATAAGCTTTACTGTAGGGATTGTTGTCCATAATGTTATTAAGCTCTATAAAAACACTGTGTAAGCATTTTTTATTTTCTTCCATCTGCAAACGTTGGTCAACAGCTTCCATTGTATCTAGGACATATAGTTGAGCAAATTTTCTTTGATCTCCTTCCTCTGGATGTAAATGGGAAGTGCGATGATAAATTTGTCCTTGAACTTTAAAACAGTAAGGACCATGTCCTGGTACATTAGCAGCTAATGTTGCCCCCATAGATGCAAAGGATATGGCACTATTGTAGGATCTTATGTTTGTTTTAAAAATTTTGTAGTTTGGAAAAGTAGGTTCAGTCATAATGTTTTGTAAATAGATAGGAAATTCTTTCCTTTCTGGAAGTTTGAACTTGCCTTTTTGACAGCAACTAATAAATTGGCCATCTCTGGGTCTCTCTTGTTTAAAATAATAAGCCTCACAAAACTGACATTGAGTAGTCATGTCCCCACAACTATGAACCTCTACTGCTAAAGACTTGAGTAAAGGACAATTTGCAAAGCATATTGGATTTTGACTTTCATATTCATCAGGTGAAATGTCATATAATGTTTCAACAGGTTCTAAATGTTTAGTTTTTTTGTGTGGCTTTTCTTGGTATATGTAGTATTGTTTGAGGTAAAATGTCATGTAATGTTTCATGAACCGGTTCTAAATGCTTTGTTTTTTCTTTGCTTTTTTTTTGTATTCCTTGTATTTTTTCAGCTAAAATGTCATCTAATGTTTCAGCAACAGGTTGTAAATGCTTTATTTGCTTGTTGTTTTTTTTTGTCATATCTTTAATTTCTGCAGATGACAGTCTTTTGCTTGCAATTCTTTTACGTTCTTTTTCTCGTCGAATTTCCTTCTTCTCCGGTGTCTCCTGGCTGTCTGCTCTCTGTCGTCGTCCTCTAGCTTGGCGTCTTTTCTTTTCTTGTTTACTCTCGTTATCAGCCATGTTAATCTGTAAAAATAAAATAATGTATCTTTAGTTTTTTTTTAGATGTTAAGTTTGTTTTCATCAAAAATTGTTATTAACAGTGTGTTTACATTTCATACGTAATCAATTTCAATTTGGTCAATTGAATAGAGATCTAAATAAGGTCATCATATAATTTTTTTAATAATTTTTTATTTAGTAAACATGTATCCAAAAGCAAGGTTTTCACTAACAAAAAAGTTTTTTTAAACAAAATGTTATGGTTTTATTTACAGCACTATTCAATTTGTCAAATGGCAATTCAATGAGGGTGTAGGACTGGAAATGTCCAATGAGAAATTGTATAGAGTCTGTGTTTAGAGCCTTTTTTGGAGTATGCATTATTTTTTTCTGGCTACATTGAAGTTTGTATTTACTGTTAAAGATTATTGGCCCTAAAAGACAAAGAAGAGATAGCAGAAAAATGTGTTAGTTATATTTTTTTCAAAGTTATAGTTACTGGTGGTTTTTTTGAAAATTTATTTTCTGTTGACATTGATACAAAGCAAAGATATTTATTTATTTTTCTCTTTTTTTACTTGTTATACTGTACCTTGGTTGAAGTTTGATTTCAAGCAGAAACTTTGTTGGTCCTGTGTTGAAAGCCTTCGTCCGATGGTCTGGTCCTGTGTTGAACGTCCTCGTCCAATCGTCTTGTCCTCTGTGGAAAGTCCTCGTCCGATGTTGTAGTCCTCTGTTGAAAGTCCTCGTCCGATGGTCTGGTCCTGTGTTGAAAGTCCTCGTCCAATGGTGTAGTCCTGTGTTGAAAGTCCTGGTCCGATGGTGTAGTCCTCTGTTGAAAGTCCTCACCCGCTGGTCTGGTCGTCAGTTGAAACTCCTGGTCCGATGTTCTTCACACAGTATCTGTTGTAAAATAAAAAAGAAAATGTTATTTGATTTGAATGTATTTGTATTAACTAAAAAATGACATTATTTCTGTGTACTGTATCTGTTATGGTGAATTTTTGGACTATTTATTTGTTTGTGCAAGCTTTTCAAAATACTTTAAATGTATTTTTATATTGCATAGATATTTTTTTTATACTGTAATTATTTTTTTGTGAATTATTTTGTATATGATTGCACTGGTTTTAGCATTATCCTATTTTCTGTTCCGCACTTTTGGTATACTTATTTCAGCTTATTTGTAAGGCTTATAGGTTCTTAAAGATTCTTAAATATTAAAGAAGAATATTAATTTAGTTTGCTATGTGTTTGTGTGAGTTTTTTTAAAATCCTGTTTTGTGCCCACCAAAAGTGGTATGCTTATTTATGCTTCTTTCTAAGGCTTATACGTTCTTAAACATGAAATAAGAATATCAATTTAGTTTGCTATGTGTTTGTGAGAGTTTTTCTACAATCCTGTTTGGTGCGCACCACTTTTGGTATGCTTATTTAGGCTTCTTTGTAAGGCTTATAGGTTGTTAAACATGAAATAAGAATATTAATTTACTTTGCTATGTGTTTGTATGAGTTTTTGTACAATCCTGTTTGGTGGGCGCCAATTGTGGTATGCTTATTCAGGCTATTTTCTAAGGATTATAGGTTGTTAAACATTAAATAAGAATCTTAATTTACTTTGCTATGTGTTTGTGTGAGTTTTTGTACAATCCTGTTTGGTGCGCACCACTTGTGGTATGCTTATTTAGGCTTTTTTCTAATGCTTATAGGTTGTTAAACATTGAATAAGAAAGTTAATTTAGTTTGCTATGTGTTTATCTGAGTTTGTTACAATCCTGTTTTGTGTGTACCACTTTGTGTGTACCATATGTTGCATACTTTGGGCCTCATTCAATTGCAGTTTGGCCAATTCAATAGGGTCCTCATTCAATTAGAAGTTTGTCAATTGAATAGGTCTGTATATAAGCACATAACATTTTTTTTTTACAGAAGTTTTTAGTTAGTGAAAACCTTGGTTTTGGATAGAGGTTCAGTAACTAAAAAGTTTGTTTACATTTTTTGTATGTGCTTATATAGAGCCCTATTCAATTGGGCAACTCGGAATTGAATGAGGCTTTAGGGGTCTAAATAAGCACATAACATATTTTTTTTAAAGAAGTTTTTAGTTTGTCAACATCTATCCAAAATCAAGGTTTTCACTAAGTAAAAACTTCTTTAAAAAAAATATGCTATGGCCCTCATTCAATTGCAATTTTGCCAATTGAATAAGGCTCTAAATAAGCACATAACATTTTTTTTTAAAGAAGTTTTTAGTTAGTAAACATATATCCAAAAGCAAGGTCTTCACTAACTAAAAACTTCTTTAAAAAAATATGCTATGTACTTATTTAGAGCCCTATTCAATTGGCCAAATCGCAATTGAATGAGGCCCTATGTGCTTATTTAGACCGCTATTCAATTGGTCAAATAGCAATTGAATGAGGGCCTTTGGTTGCTGCATTTGTTATATTGTCGGGGCCTGATTCAATTGCGTTTTGGGCTATCGAATAGGGCTGAATATGACGACAGAGCATATTTTTTACAGAAGTTTTTAGTTAGTGAACTTGTATCCAAAAGCAAGGTCTTCATTAACTAAAAAGATCAGTAAAAAAATATGCTCTGTGCTTATATAGAGCCCTATTGAAATGGGCCAATCACATTTAAATGAGGCCCTCGGCCATTAAAGATATATAGGTCCTCATTCAATTGCAATTTTGCCAATTGAAGAGGGCTCTATATAAGCATATAACATATTTTTTGACGGGAGTATTTAGTTAGGCCCTTATTCAATTGCAATTTGGCCAATTGAATAGGGGTCTAAATAAGCACATAACATATTTTTTTAAAGAAGTTTTTAGTTATTAAACATCTATCCAAAAACAAGGTTTTCACTAACTAAAAACTTATTTTAAAAAAATATGTTATGTGCTTATTTAGAGCACTATTCAATTGCCCAAATCGCAATTGAATGAGGGCCATAGTGAAGACCTTGATTTTGGATAGAAGTTCATTAACTAAAAAGTTCTGTATAAAAAATATGTTATGTGCTTATATAGAGCCCTATTCAATTGTCCAACTCACAATTGAATGAGGCTCATAATAGTTTGTTTCTTTTTTTATACTTAATACTTTACCTTGATTGAAGTGTCGAATGACAGAGGGTCCCCTCCTGCCAATCTTAATCCGCCGGTCTTCTTGTAGTGTCTGTTTGAAATAAAGTGAAATGGTTAATTGTATATTTCTTATTTTTTATTTAGCAAAGCATGGCCTTTTCAGCATATAATGTCTTGTTCTATCTTACCTGTTCTTCTTTGTTGGTGTTCTTTAAAAGGGATTGTGCTTCACAATGCACGGTGCAAATTGTTGAGTGACGCTGTTGATGCAGAGTCTGTTTGAATATTAAAAGAAGTAGAAAGATTCAGCTTTAGGTAATATATTGAATTGCACTAAATTAATGTCATTTAAATATACTTCTGTAATTATTTTCAATTAACATTATTTTTTTGGGGGGTCTACACACATATGTCACATACATGAAGCACATTTTCAGAGTTCAATGTAATTTTTTTCTGTGCGTGTGACATATCACTATACATAAATCATATTTTAATTGTTAAATGAACGTTATTTTTTGTTTTTGCCAAGACACATAAATGTGTATGTGACATGTCACTATACATGATACACATATATGTGTGTGTCACATATCAGTATACATGACTCATATTTTAATATTACAATTTTTTTTTTTTTGTAATGTCATTTAAATGTAGTTGTTTAATTAGTTTGTTTTAAGATCATTTTGTTGCAGGGGTAATACACATAAATGTGCAGGGGCAATACACATAAATGTGCATGTCACATGTCACTATACATGATCCACATATATGTGCGTGTGACATGTCACTACATAAATCACATTTTTTTTTGTTAAATGAACCTTATTTTTTTTGTGGGCCTACACACATAAATGTGCGTGTGACATGTGACTATACATGATAGACATAAATGTGCGTGTGACATGTCACTACATAAATCACATTTTCATAGTTCTTTTTTTTTTTGTGTGGTGTCTTTATAATAAAATGTAATATATTATAGCTTACCTCTCAGTTGTAATTTGCACAATGTAAAGTAGTAAATTAGGAAACAATTCTCTTCTCAAGTAAGAGCAGCAGTTAACTCTGAAGTCACTTTGTTCATCACCTGAGGAGAAATGTAGAAATTTCTGGAAATTAGGCAGTATTTATAACCTTGTAGAAATTTCTGGAAAGTAGGCAGTATGTTTTTAAACTTTCAAGTGCCTCAGAACGTTATAACGAAATACGCGTGCGCTATTTGCGTTACAGCTTACAGTTTGCGTTCCATCTGCCATTTTGTGCGTAGTAGTGTTCAAAATGGTGTGTTCAAACTGTGACTGTGGTACGTTCCGCATAGTATGTGTTTCATTTTTCCGAGTTACTGCAGTGTAGTTACGTCTGAAGCCTCGTTTTCGTTTTGTTTGGCGGCCATTTTTTCTCTTGCTTAGCCGATTTTCGGCCTTTTAAACTCATTTTTTTAACTTAAATGGACGTGTAAATGAACTTTGCGAGGTGCCTGATGCCCCCCCTTGCTGTAAGTAATCTTTTTATGTGTTCGTTGTGTTTATTTCTTGTGTTTGTGATGTTTTGATGCGCAGCGTTTGTAATGGGCCTTTCGCGGCCGTATTTTTTTCCGATGCGGCTGTATTTTGTTGCAATGTTGCCGTATTTTTTTGCGATATACGCAGTTAGCTTTTACGTGTACGACGCAGTGTATTTGTTTCTAAGTCGTGCGTATGTGTGTTAAGAGCGTGTGAAGGGCCTTTATTACTGTTTTTTTGTTAAGTCTTGCTTGAGTTTTTTTTTGTTAAAAAGTCGTGTATGTGTATGTGTGTGTTAACACAGCCGACGTTGGGATGCTCCCACCACCGCATTTGCGGGGATCCGCATTTGCGGGGACGTTGTTGGGTTTTTGTTGGCTGGGAGGTTGGGTTTATTTTGTTAAAAAGTCGTGTGTGTGTATGTGTGTGTTAACACAGCCGACGTTGAGCCTCCACCTCCGCAAATGCGAACCCTCGCTTCGCGAGGATCCGCATTTGCGGAGACGTTGGGATGCTCCCACCACCGCAAATGCGGGCCCTCGCTTTGCGAGGACCCGCATTTGCGGGAAACAGCGTCCCTCGCTTTGCGAGGGACGCAGTTCTTGCTCCTGAAGTGCTGTCTCTTGCAGTCTCTGCACAGTACAGAATGGGCTCAGTCTAGACGTGTGACGTCTGAGTTTCAACATTCATGCTGCTCAGTAACATCACAACTTTGGTGATCTAAACTCCATTGTGACTTCTGTTAAGGGTCCAGTTTATTCCAAGATGGCTGCTCTCCCGTTATGAAGATACTGTTATGATTTTCAGTTTATTCCAAGAAGGCCGCTCCAGTCATGTAGATCCTGTTATGGTTTTCAGGTTGTTCCAAGATGGCTGCTCCCATTATGTAGATCCTTCCTTCAGGGGAGCTCAGCATCTTGTTTAAATGACATTCCTGACTCTTGAAGAATGCAGCATTTTCATTACTCTATTTGGAAAAATAAAATATATATATTTTTTCAACTCAATGAGGCCAACATAGAATATATTTTATTTCTAGTAAACCTTCCTGAAAGAATGGATTTTATGCTTAAACAATAATACAATATGTTGTTATGGATCACTTTTAAATTAACATATAGGCTTTGAAAAGCTTTCTGACTCCTGACGCCAAGACCTCAATGGTTTCTATATTATTCTGAGCAGCCTATTCACTTGACTAAAGTATGATATTTCGTTGTGTTATTTCATTGAATGATGTAAGGATTTGAGAGGTCTCTCTTAACTAGTTTTAAACTCTCACCTTATTCAATATAACCCTATGTACATCGGTGAAATTGTATCCTGCGTTCTACTTATAGAGCCATCCACCCTTAAACAGTTGTTCCAAGATGGTTGATCCCATAATGTAGATCCTTCCTGTGCACTCAGCATCTCATTTTATGATATTCCTGACTCTTGGAGAACGAAGAATTTAAAATCTCATTAATATAATTGGATAAATAAACAATATTTACTTTTTCAACCCAATTAGACCAAAGTAGAAGATATATTTTTTCTGGTAAACCATCCACAAAAACGGGAGTTTATGCTCAAACAATGATACATATATGTGTTGTTATGAAACACATTTAGCAATCCACAAGGAGACCAGGGGAACATCCACCACACTAATATAAATTGATTAATAGCAAAACATAATGGGAGGTCAACAAATTGGAATGACTATACATCTTGGCACATGGCCACAAGCAATGGCGTGGGACTTTCCAGGATTCGCGTAGCGGAGATGGAGGTGAGTTGGCTGTTGGTCCACGTGCCTCTGCACAGCCTCCATGTTTTTTTGCTGCCCTTCCTGATGGGTTAGAGTAGATTAGTGTGGTGTATGTTCCCCTGGTCCCCTTCTGGATTGCTAAGTGGTGGTGGTGAGGGGGCTTGTGTACCTGAATGAAGCTGTGAGCTATACCATGTAGGGCCACTGTAGGTGTGCAGGTCATAGCAGAGAGTTCAGATAAATCACAGTCCACTAGAGAAGGAATTGGCAACCCACTTCAGTATCACCTGTCATATTCCTATCAGGCCCTCAGGGGAATTTTGCTATTCCACAATATAACTAATTGGACTTTGCATGTGTATTAGCCCTTTATTTTGATTATATATGATATCTATTATGATATGATACCTAATGCTATTATGACTATTAATATTGTTACATGTATTGATCTATTGCATAGTAACTAGGGCTCATTAGTTTACATATATAGGAATGTGACATAAATGTGATGTATGTGAATGTCCCATAACCCCAACAATTAGAATGGTATAACAAAGCTTTATTTCATACACAGAGCACAATCAGAAATGGACAAGGCTGTGCATTAATATCATGGGTGTGGTGTGGGCAGTTCCTGGGAGAGCAATAGGCTTGTGGTAAAAAAGGGATACCTACAGGGGGTAATGTCATAGTCTAGAATTAGCATGATGCATAGCACCTGCTAGGGTCACATGTGGTCACTACACCACTGCAACTGGAATCTGATGAAAAAAAGGATCATCACAAATCACTCCATTTAATTGAAGAAACCATTAATGTGCATAGCACTTACACCTTGTCTAGATCTGCTCAATAAAACAAATGATTCAACCTCTGGACTGTGTAATCCAATCCAGTTTCACACATACAGTGTAAGGACAAAAGAAAAAACTAAAAAAAAGGAGGAGGATAAAAAAAATAATCAACATGCATGTAAAGTACAGGGCTAAATACTGTAACTGTAAAAATATACCAACTCACCTGATTCCCATCTGCAAGCATTACTATTAGCTAGGTCTCTGGATAATCAGCAATATGGGAAAATACCCATTAATATTGAGAGGACACAAAGGTCAGCAGCCAGATTCAATGTTACTTACATGAGAACCAAGGATCTGTTCTCAGACTGATATTGAGGTCAGAATCACATTATTCACTAGTTCATATATACATGCTGGCTGTCATTAACATGCCATTGTGAGACCTTGCAAGTCCACTGCCATAGCGATATTAGTCTACATTTCAGCTAACAACAATCATGTCTTAGATATCTGGCTATATGATAGCTTTAAGATTATGGGAGCTACATGTTAATGGGGAAAGGGGGGCTGTCATTGAAGGAATGTCTACCTGGGAGGCACTGGGAAATGCGTACACCTCATACATTCCCTCCACAATGCTTACAGATGCAGAAGATGCCTACATGGACCTAAAACAAAAATAGAAAAAAAAAATACAAAACCTACAAAATAAGGCCGGGAAGCAGCGTCACCTGCAGTGGTGGAGGCATAGCGGGAGGAGAGGAGGGTCCGGGTTGCGGGTGGCCGGGGGATGCCTCTGGGGTGGAGGAGGTGGGGCTGGGGACCAGAGCTTGTCGCATGCCCTCTGCGGTGACTCCCTGGAATGCGCTTTGGCCCGCCCCAATCTTGGGCAGCCTAGCCAGGTAGGACTCATTAGAGTCATTAGATGATGCCTTCTCTCCTCCCTGTTGCACCTTGCCAGGCATTACCTCTGCATGATTGGCGAAGATGCTGGCCCGGATCCCCTGAAGACAGTCCACCTGCTGACGCATGAGGGCCAGGCTCCACCTGTGCAGCCTGGCCTGATGTTGGCGATGGAGATCCCTGGAGGGTGGCGTGGTGAGGAGGTGGGAGTGGGGAGGGTCTGGGGCCCGGCTGGAGGGTGTTGCAGATATGTAGATGGTGTGGTTGGGCCCGGTGGTGGTGGCGGCTAGTCAATCGTACTGCTGTTGGGGGGAGGAGGTGGTTCTGGCTTGTTTCCTCACTCCAGTTGGAGGGCCCTGGTGATAGCCACAGTCTCTGGAGGAGGGGGATAGTGAGGTTGAATCCCGGCGGTGTGGCCACCAGTCCTATTACATCCTCCTCCTCCGAACCAGTGCCCCCGGCTCAACTTGTCTCTTCCTCCCCCTACGCTGGTTCCTGCTGGGCGGGGACTTGCTCCTCCACACCCTGCTCCGATGGAGCTGACGCCCCAACCGCTGGCGCGCCACTGGACCCAGACCTACTTGATGCTGAAAGACAGAAAAGAAAGGTATGTGTCATTAGTATGATAAATAATATATTGTTTTGTGTGCATTCCTAGCTATGATTTGCTAGATGTGATTTATTCTTTGGCTCTTGGTCTTGATCGTTCTTGTCTCCTAACACTATCTTGATCCGGCTGCAGTCTATAACTGCATAGGCTGCAGTGGGCACATCAATACATGGACTATCTATTGGTTGATTACTGTTATTGTGCCCAGGAATGACAGTGATTTGTCAGCTTCATGGATTTATTGATGCATCCATCTATCCCTTGTTAATTCCATAGAGCTGACATGTCACTATACTTGTTGGTCATCATGTACATGTGTAGTGTGTGTGATGTACATGTGGTGGCATGTTGCTGTATGTGATATTCACCTGACATGGAGGCTGGGCCCTGCTGGGCCACCAGGCCCGAAGCTCCAGCGGTGGGCACCTGTCTCAGAAGGTTCTTGGCTACCCTCTCCCACTCATTATAAGTCAAGGTCTGTTTCATGTCCTCCTTGCCATCATCCTCCTCACCTTGGCCCTGATGTTGTCAAACCGATGCTTGACAGACCTCACATATGTGCCTACTATTGTCACCTCATCTGTTACCTCCTTCCATGTCGGAGCCCCAAGAATCACGGGGTGTCCACAGATAGCACAGAGGAGGACCACATTATCCTGGAGTGTGTAATTGCGGGCCCTGTGCTTGCCCTTAGCCAATTGCCCTCCCGATTGTGGATGGGGATCCTTGCCTCCCTGACCTGTCCCTGAGGCCTGTTCCTTCCCCAAACTACCCCACTGGGACCAGGCCCCTTCCCCACTGTGCCACTCCTAGGTGTTCCTGCTTCTCTGGCCACCCTGCCACTACCCACCTCCTCCTCTACACTCCCCTCCTCCTCCTACTACTCCCCACCTCCTCCTCCACTTGCTCCTCCGTCACCTCCCCAGCCACCTCCTCCTCCAACTCAACCTCCTCCTCCACTACTCCCCAAGGCCACCTCTCTCTCCTCTCCTCTCTCTCCTCCTTGCCTCTCCTCTTCTCTTCCTCCCCACCTCTCCTCTCCCCTCCTCTCTTCTCCCTCCATAATAATCCCAAAAATAATATAAGGATAAATCAATCACAAATCTCGAATCAACCACCAACTCCGGAACCTGCGTGCTACTTCATCAGAAAATACAACACAGTCAACGCATGGGCGGGTGGAACGCAAATTTATAATCTCTCTCTGTTAATCATCTGCAGCTCGACTGCTTTCTATTGGCTGAAAGGCCTGTTTCGCACTACATTAATAGCTTGAGTGCGCAGAAAGGGTTTACGGGCTTGCGTCTATGGCCCGTAGGTTGCAGCATGGTTGAATGTAATAGCCCTGTAACGCAGCAGAATTTCAAGCCTGCAGGCTTTGGGGTGTGCAATTGCAGCTACGGGCTTGATTTTTAATGGCGCTGTGTGTCTAGGATATTAATAGCTTAGTAAAAATTAAAAAGAGGGCGATTAATTGCTGCATGGTCTAAAATCTATAGATTTAAGGATGAGAAAGGTTCCTTTTAAGCATATGTTTACTGTATTTCACAGCTTTAAGCACAGCACCGGATGGATTATGCACAAATCAGAAGACCTACCCAGAGACAGAACTGTTTCACGGTTACTGCTTTAAAGGAGTCATGTATAAAATGGTTTTGGATTTACAGAGTGACCATGCATTGTGGTCTCATTTGCATGTCCCCGCCTCCTATCTCCAAAAGTGCTGTGTAACAACTATATTTCTGAGAATCTGGAGCAGGAAAAAAGTTTATTAAAGTATTTGTTAGACCTTCAAATGGAATCACCAATGGCACAATGAAATGCAATGTAGACAATACATGTATACCAAATAAAGCTAACAACATAATTCACATTTTTCCGTTGCGTTCTCTGACTTGGTAAAAGCTATTTTTGGACTTTAAGCAATTTTACTTTGAGATGGAACACATGGATTGACTTAGCCCATGTGTAATGAAAATAATATGAAAAATATCCTGCTTAAGACAAGTGATGGACAAAGCTCTAATTTCAGCACTTTGGACAGAGACTATTCCTGGATTTAAAGGCATATCTTATTTTTACCTGTTTTTACATTTTTCGAATCTAACACATGCTGCTTTTATCAGACACACACATCACATGGAGTCATTCTATACATGTAAAAACATATTATAACTAGCGAAGGAATATTGATCCAGGGAGAAATTCGATCGCCAGTTTCTGGGGTCAGGAAGGAATTTTGCTTTTTTTTCCCTTATGAGACAATTGGCAAAGTTTCAATGGTTTTTTTCTGTTTGCCTTCCTCTGGATCAATTTACAATTATTAACAAATAGTCCACATATTAATGGGATCAGAAGAGATCTCAAAAGGTTGAACTTGTTGGACTAACTCTTTATTCAACCACAAATACTATGTAACTATGTAACTTGTTTTCCACACCCCCAGATCTGCTTACATAGGCACAGTGCACCTACTAATAGAAACACTGCATTCAAGTATGGATTTTAACCCTTTACTAACTTTCTAGCTCAATGAAGAGATCTACAGATCAGTGTATGACTCATCGTGCTTAGTTCTACAGGGGGACTACACATCCCATGATTCCTTCCTGCACAAACTGTCATCGCTGATTGTTACAATGCATCAAAATGTATAGCTGCCTGCGATTGGCCACAACAAATTATGAATTGTATGCTAATTTTAGCAAAGATATCAGGGGTGTTAACTCACAAAAGCAACTGCTTGCAAACTCCAGAGATTTTGTAAACAACAGGGTGAGCTTGTAAATGTTTATTTTAATATTTTCAATGCATCAGATGCAATCACAGTCCAGGAAATGTAAATATGCCTTTAAAAGACATGGAAAGCTATTTTTTCTATCATCTATTTTAAAGAGCATGTTTTAAACAATGCTTGCAAAATATTAAATGACCAATGTAATGCTCATACAAAAAGTGTTCATTAGTTTATTTAATAACTCACAAGGTACTAAACAAGTATTTGAAAAAAAAAATCAGTGTACTTTTTATATCTTTATTATAACTTACAACAGACTTCTACTTTCAACTAGTCCTAATTTAGCATTACTGTTTTATATCCTATTATTAAAAATGAGAATATCAGTCACTGAAAAACCCTGGGAGAGACAAAATGTGATTGCATTTCTGAATTCAGCATGCAAAAATATATAAGGAACAATAAAAAAAATATACTTGTGACAAAATCTTTTTTTAATATTGTTATCACATTCACATTAAAATGCTTTACGACATCGTTTAAATCCCATCGCCCGTGATACCCTCCCATCAGGGTCTACTTTGATTGCTGTAGTGAGAGTGGTTTTGCTTAGGGAGATATTTTGATATTATGAATTGCAATAAACTAATAGCTGAGTAAGTAGTTTATATTTCAACATTATGCTTTAATATACTTATATAATTAAATCTTCTATTTATTTACTCTGAATTAAATGCCTGGGTAGGAATGAAAAACCCTGATTCTCCCATGAGCATTAAACAGATTTATTATGCTAGACAAACAATTTCCATGCAAATCAGAAATTTTACAGTTACTTTATCTTTTAAACCTACAGTGTTATGAAGGACCGATCTCTGAGTGTTATTATCTGGCAGATAGAATATGGAGCACTTAACTTGCTAGAAAAATAAATTTCACTTTAAAGGCAAAGCAATTTGTATTGCACTTAATCGTAGCATCAGAGATAGAGATATAACAAGACAAAATACATGGAACAAGGGAGATAAGATGATAATTGCATTTTGCTCCGGTACATCATCAACTATCAGACTTATTTTGCTCTCGTGGTTTATAATATATGTCCTTCCTAACTCAAGATAATTATGAGTCAGGGAGTATCAATTATTCTGTCCCCCTCCCCAATCACTGGGGGTGTCAGAATTATACACATGGGCTATAATAAATAAGCAAGACTGAGACAAAGAGCCATCATCACTAGGCTGTCCCGGTATTATTGTGCGGGGCGGAACATCCTTTCTTTCACTCAATCATCACTAGTATCTTACATTGCTGAACCATGCAGAGGGCATGCTATGGTCGTGTCCGACTCTCCATGAACCTATGGACCACAACACCCCAGGCAGATCTAGCATTATGTCTCTAGTTGAGCTTTTTTTGTTGCTTCATTAAGTTGTTTCCGACTCTCCGTGATCTTATGCACCGTAGCACACTACACATATCTTTATGTCCATGGTCATGCTGATCCACTTGGTATTCATGGCAGAGATACTGGAGCGGGTTATCAATTCCTTCTCCTGTGGGCCACAGCGTACAGCTCCTGGTATTACTAGATGGTCTCTCATCTATAATAAAAAACATTCAGTCAACCAGGCTCAATTTGGTTGATTAATATCTGAGATTGCATTTAGATTACATGACATAATTTGTATTACCCTCTGACTATTGATGCTTGTAAAATAAAATATATACTGCAATACTCTGATTATTCATCTGGATTACTGGACACTCATGGCTACCTCACTCTTCATATATATATACATATATATATATATATATATATATATATATATATATATATTCAAACCTTTGGCGCTCATTACCAGCCTTTTTTAAAGTCTTGCGGGGCTCGTTCATCATAGGCCTGGCAATGGGCGCCTTCCGGGGTCTTTTTCAAAGTCTTGCTGGCCTTGCATTGCACATGCTCAAGCCCATAATTTTTAAAATATCCTAAGCGGCAAATTGTAACTACCACAACTCTATATATATATATATATGTGTGTGTGTCTGTGCGTATATATATATATATATATATATATATATATATGTATAAGTGTGACTGTGTGTATATATATATATATGTGTCTGTGCATATATATATATATATATATATATATATATATATATTAGCGACTTGCCCGTCAAAACAATAATAAAATTGTAAGGCAGGTAATACTGTTTGCCAGACAATGCAAGGCTTTTAGTCCTCTGAGTACCTTCGGCTCTCATTGCGAGCCTCGGGCTGAGCGCCTTCGTCTCTCATCGCTTGGCTCGCAATGAGCGCCTTCAGCAAATCGGGCAATTGAATAGGGCTCTATATAAGCACATAGCATATTTTTTTTTACAAAAGTGTTTAGTTAGTGAACTTGTATGCAAAAGCAAATTCTTCTGTAACTAAAAACTTATTTTTAAAAAAGATGCTATGTGCTAATATAGAGCCTTATTAAATTGGGCGAATGGCAATTTAATAAATCAGGCAATGAGCTCCTTTGGCTGGGAGTGTTGTGCGTGGTAGTGCCTTAACGGCTCACCTCACTATGAGAGGCTCACAGGCGAGGGGGCAACAGACACAGGGGAGTGAGAGGAGGGGGAAGAGACACAGGGGAGGGAAATGGGGGGGGGGAAGAGACATTAGGGAGGGGGGAACAGACACAGGGGGATGAGGGACAGGGGGGAAAGAGACACAGGGGAGGGGGGAACAGACACAGGGGAGGGAGAGCGGCAAAGAGACACAGGGGAGGGGGAAAGAGACACAGGGGAGGAGAAAAGAGACAAAATGGAGGTCGAAAGAGATGCATGGGAGGGAGAGGGGGAAAGAGACACAAGGGAGGGGATTAGAGACACGGGAGGAAGAGGGGGGGGAAACACAGGGGGGGAAGGAGACACAAAAGAGGGAGAGGAGGGGAAAGAGACACAGGGGGGAGGCGGGAAAGAGACACAGTGGAGGTGGAAAGAGACACAGGGGCGGGAGAAATGACACAGGAGGAAAAGAGAAAGAGGGAAGGGAGAGGAGCGGGGAAAGAGACACAGGGGGGAAGGGGGGAGTGAGACACAGGGGAGTGAGAGGAGGGAGAAGAGACAGGGGAGTAAGTGGAGGGGGAAGAGACACAGGAAGATATTTATTTATATGAACAGTGTAACCTCCAAATTCATCATTAATCCATTCCTGGGGGATGGATGAATACTGAATCAGAAGAATACAGAATTTTCCTAATTAATATTGGATTTTTGGACAAATATTGGAACAATTTCTCCCTGAAATAGAATTTGACGAATATAGGGGTTGACCAATAGAGGTTTTACTGTATATATATATATATATATATATATATATATATATATATATATATATATATATATATATATATATATATATATATATATATATAAATACTGTTACTATATATACAATTAATCTAACTTCATGTTGAAGAAAATTCCTATGACAGCATTTTTACCTTCAGATAAAAGTGCACGTACCCATTGGTTTACTGATTTATATAATGCATCGCTCTAAAAATCCAGTTTCAGCCTAATTTGCCACTGGTTTGAGGCACATTATATCTTAAATAAACTGATTTCATATAACTGTCAAAAATACTATGGAATCAAGTCTCAAGAGAATGTGCACGGGTCTGTCCTCATTTTGCAAACCGTGGTATGAAACTCCCGGAATCCACCTAACGAGGTTACAGCCATGACAAATGATTTATATACACATGGATGTGAACAGACACCCCTGTAACATTGCACTTCTGGCGGCATCTGTAAATGTGATCAATAAAGTGGTGAAGATGTTTCATGTCATGTTAGATGAACTACAAAGCCGGGTACAGGTTTATATAATCTAAAATGGATTATATTGTAATGAAACCATTGGCGGGATTTTATGTACTTTGCAGGATATATTTCTATAAAGCTCATAATACTATCCGGTTACTAGATGGGGGCAGAGTCTAGTTATGTCTAAAACTAAAGTGACAGCTTAACCTTACAGGAAAACCCACTATCTATCTCAAGAAATATATTGAAGATATGTGTTGCCATCACTATCGATCAGTTGCAATATACTGAGAGCTTGCAATCTAAAGTCTTACATGTTATACTATAAATTTTGATTTATTTTTGTGTTTTTCCAAAAAAATTAAATGAATGGAAGACAATACATTAAGAAAGACAATGTATGGACATATTGGAAATATAGAACAGTTTACAAGTGGAAAATGTTCAGGATTTAAATATTATTATTATTAATATTATTATTATTATTATTATTATTGCTATTATTATTTTTTATTAGTAGATATGGTACCACTAGAGGTACAGTTGATACAGTGCCTTGCAAAAGTATTCACCCCTCTTGACTTTTTACCTATTTTGTTACATTACAGCCTTAAGTTCAATGTTTTGTTAATCTGAATTTTATGTGATGAATCAGAACACAATAGTCTAAGTTGGTGAAGTGAAATAAGAAAAATTGGCATGTGCGTATATATTCACACCCTTTGTTATGAAGCCCATAAAAAGCTCTGGTGCAACCAATTACCTTCTGAAGTCCCATAATTAGTGAAATGATGTCCACCTGTGCGCAATCTGATCAGATGATCTGATATTACATATACACACCTTTTTTAAGAGGCCCCAGAGGCTGCAACACCTAAGCAAGAGGCACCACTAACCAAACACTGCCATGAAGACCAAGGAACTCTCCAAGCAAGTAAGGGACAATGTTGTTGAGAAGTCAGGGTTAGGTTATAAAAAATATCCAAATCTTTGATGATCCCCAGGAGCACCATCAAATCTATCATAAACAAATGGAAAGAACATGGCACAACAGCAAACCTGTCAGGAGACGGCCGCCCACCAAAACTCACGGACCGGGCAAGGAGGGCATTAATCAAAGAGGCAGCACAGAGACCTAAGGTAACCCTGGAGGAGCTGCAGAGTTCCACAGCAGAGACTGGAGTATCTGTACATGGGACGACAATAAGCCGTACCCTCCATAGAGTTGGGCTTTATGGCAGAGTGGCCAGAAGAAAGCCATTACTTTCAGCAAAAAACAAAATGGCATGTTTTGAGTTTTTCAAAAAGGCATGTGGGAGACTCCCAAAATGTATGCAGGAAGGTGCTCTGGCCTGATGAGACTAAAATGTAACTTTTCGGCCATCAAAGAAAACGCTATGTCTGGCATAAGCCCAACACATCACATCACCCAAAGAACACCATCCCTTGGAGCTGTGATTGCCTCAAAAGGTGGCTCTACAAAGTATTGACTTTAGGGGGTGAATAGTTTTGCACATTGACTTTTTCTGTTATTTTGTCCTATTTGTTGTTTCACAATAAAAAAAAATAAAAACATCTTCAAAGTTGTGGGCATGTTCTGTAAATTAAATGATGCAAGTCCTCAAACAATCCATGTTAATTCCAGGTTGTGAGGCAACAAAACACAAAAAATGCCAAGGTGGTGAATACTTTTGCAAGGCACTGTAAATAAAGAAAATGTAATTGGCATATAAAATGTACTGTTCCCTTACTTCTAAGAAGCACCCCAGTCATGTTCTGGAAACTCCCATCTTCCAGTTTTCTATCATGTTTGGTGCCATGCTTCACAGCTGTGAACTAAAGTCATGCCAACAAGCAGGGGCTTCACACAAACAGTGTCATACTGCTCTCCTGCAAGCAGACAATGACATGCTGTGTGTCTGAACATCAAAATACTCTGATAGTGTGAAGCACCTTCCTCACAGCTGTAAAACATGCCATGCTACATGAAAAGGAACTGGAAAACAGAGGGAGACTCTTGAAGATGAGAAACTGTTACTCTTGGGCTTCTTAGTAGTTAAACATTTAATATAATAATTCCATTGAATTAATATACCTAGTTGAAATAGTTATACATTGTTAATCCGTTCTGGACAGGACGGTGTAAACCGAAAACGGTGTAAACCAAAGTAGCATTTCCCATAGGAATCAATGTAAATTAAATTAATACATTCTGGACCCCAGATTTTTCACATTTTAGTTTGAACTGATAGTTACATCAGATAACTTTTATTTAATTTCTCTTTAACTGTACTGAGAGCACTTGAGGGCCCAATGGGATGGTGGCAATGTAGGGGAAAAGAAGGAGGAGACAGGTTATTGTTTGGAAGGGGGTTCATCTTCCATTGCAAAATCAGGCACTTGCACAGGGGATGTTTGTCCTTTATTTCTCTTAACACCACTGCAACCTGCTGGAGACTCTGCAGGAGACTGTGTTGTAGGCAGTTTCACTAGAAACTTGCTTCTGCCTCTGTTTCAAAATGTTTCTGAACTGAGACATTGCTTGAGCCCATTTAGCACACAGAGTTCAGTAGGCTCTTCCTTCCTTTCCTCCTCTTCACTTGAAGAAGAACGTTCCTCATCCACTCCCTTGCTACTCTCTCTGAATTTCCTGCAGCTTTTCTATGCTCTTCCCCTCTAATATCTTCATTAGTCACCTCCAGGCGCATGGACTTGCCCAGAGACACAATGTCCTCCCCTATTGGGGTAGATCCTGCCTCCAAGTTTACCGCAGCTACAGTTTCTAGCCACAATTTCCTCCAGCCACAGTTCATGGTCTTGTGAGAGACCTCAGGCCAGGCCTTATCTATTAGAGTGACACAGTGGAGGATGTCGAAATAGTCCTTCCAGAACTTCCAGAACTGTCTTAGTGTCAACTGAGTTACCGAGGTCACCTCAAAGCACCTCTGGAAGAGGGCCTTGGTATACAGCTTCTTATAGTTGGAAATAACCTGCTCGTCCATGGGCTGGATCAGAGTAGTTGTGTTAGGGGGCAAGGTATGTATATAAAGCATATGTTAGTACTTATATAAGGCATATGTTAGATTAACAGCTATAATTGATAAACATGCAGTTATAATTGATGTGGATATTTGTAGGGAAAGTATAAGAATGCACTATATTCATAGTATGTAAATAAAGCATATGTTAGATTAACAGCTATACTTGATATGGATATTTGTAGGGGGCAAGGACTTTACAGTTATGAACTGGAAGTCTTCTAGCAAGTTTCCTCCACGTCTTCATTGTTGGGCCAAAAACTTTGTTCATACATCCTGTGAAGAAGATTCTATTCTGGTTACCCAGGCTTTTCTGTTGGCTCTTCAAATCACAATTAAGTTGCTTTTCGGGACGTTTTCCCTCTTGCTGTGGTACACTAGTGGAAGCCTGATTTTTTAATCCCCACTAGCATTCCCGCACACCAACAGAGTTAGCCTATCCTTCATCGGTTTGTGCCCTAACAATGACTTTTCTATCTGGGTGATGTACTGTAGGTTCTGGAAGGCATGTTCTCCCAAAATAACCCAGTCTCATCACAGTTGAACACTTATTGGGGAACAAGGTTTCAGCGCTGCTTTGTCAGGACTGGCTGTGTGTCCATGCCTCACCATTCTGTGAATGCCAGTTCTCTTTCTGAATTTATCAAACTAACCGTGACTGCCTTTAAATACTTTTGAGCTCTCACCACTTGTTGTAGTCTTTTATCAGCATGCCGTTGTTTGGCTTCCTTGGGAAATGCTATCACCCGCTAATTGTTTCTCAGTTATCCAAACGTACAGTAATTTCTCTACTACCTCCAATGTTTCACAATGGTAGTGATTGCGGAACTTGGCAACACGATCTCAGATGTGGTTACCACCATCATGCTTGGCTATTATCTCTTTTTAGCATTTCTCTTTTTTGTGCTGAGTGGTAGCCTTCTTTGAAGTCATGATGTAGGCACAAGCTGGACTTGGGCTCTGACAGGCGTAGACTGGACTTGGGCTCTGATACGTGCAGGCTGGATTTGGGCTCTTAACGGCACAGGCTGAATTTGGGCTCTTGCAGGCACAGGCAATTTGGGCTCAATTTGTGTTTCTTAATGGCACAGTCAATTCGGCACAGACATTTTAGGTTAGGCACAACACTACTGCACGACCACGATTAAAAAGCACTTATGTTTTAGATTGCATCGTAACCCCATATAGCATTGTAATCCGAGGGCGAAAATTGTTGAGGAGACGCGACGTAACCTGAAATATGATGGACACATATTTGACCCAATCAGAAGCCTTGAAAATGGTATATAAGACAAGGGCCCGGTCAGAAAGCAATTAGTCGGAGTGGTAGCTAATCAGAGGAGGAGCTCTTTTAGTTAAGTTCATTTTTTTGTGGCACAGTTTTTGTGCTGTAATTCATATGGTCATGGAGAGTCGGGCACGACTGAATGATTAAACAACAAAATGATTGAATACAAAACATATATTTTTTTTACATTCTAAAAACATTTAGTGTATTTTAAATGTAGTTCTGTTTAATTATGAGAATACAGTGGTCTCTATTTTGTAACACACACTTGAATATAAAACAGGCGCACTATCTATGGAAGCTAAATTGTATCAGGTACAGAGATTTAAACCACATACTGGTCTGAGTTAAAAATTGTTTATTTTAAATAGAATTCAGTAGGATTTAATTGGCTTTTGAGAAAAATAATGAGCATTGCATGAGGCATTGCCAGAGGCTGCTGTGTTTTTGCTAATGAAGTGTATCCAGGCTCTGGATCAAGGCTGACTATGCCATTAACCAGCCTATGCCCACACAGCATACGGTATGAGAAGCTAAGTCTTATCTAGATACATTGTATCTACTCGGGGCTGCACAAATAACTTTTCTATGTGTAAAAGGAAGATGATGAGAGATATTCTGATGTCATATATTTTTATTTTAAAGAGCAGTTAGTTTAGTGTTGCTAGTGACATTTAATGTAAAGGGGGATGCGGCTGAGAGCTGATATGTCACTGTTTGGGCGAAAAAACCTTATGCGCAGAAAAGGGCTATATAAAAACAGATTAAAAGGCCATTTACCTTACTGTAAGTGCTCTTCGTAATGTGACAGAGCATAAGATTGTATATTAAAATTATCTTTTTTTTAAAATTGTACTAATAACAGCTTAAAAAATCTAAAGTTTTAAGTCTCTGTTTACATACAAGTCTATCCTGCCCACTGGCTGTTGCATGAGTAATAACAGATAGCCGAGTGCATGTGCATGCTGTGTGATTCTCTATGGGGAAGGCTGTTATTGATAGCAGATTTCACCTGGAATCAGTTTACACTGCACTGACCAGTTAATCCATAGCTGTCCTGTTTTAGGTGAGCAGCATCACCAGCGAGCAGCATCACTGGAGCAGAGAAATAACCTCCTGAGCTGGTCTGTATTGCTCAAATTCCAGAGAGGTAAAAGAGCAGAAACCTGATTTTTTTGCCATAAGAAAAAAATAAACAAGGTCTGGTCCCTTCATCCTAAAAATATAAGCAGTTTTACCATTGACTTGAATGGGGGGACACTGCTGTAACCTGATTGGCTCCAGTGGCTGCAGTAATGCAAAATCATGTTTGCAGTCTGTTACACATGTAAACATAAATTTGATTTTATTTAATTTCCCAGTGAAAAATGCAGGTATTTCAAAAATTCAAAAAAGTATTTTGACGTGTTTTAGGAGAAATTTACTATTATGTGATTTAAATTTTGGCCCTTTTACTACACTTTTGGACGACAGTATGTTTTTCCTAGACATGCTTAAATTCCTCAAAAGGATGTGTAAGTTTCCCTGTTTTTAATATTAAAATAAACAGCTTGTTTGCATAGTTACAAATCATTTTAATAACAAGTGATTAAAACCTCTGTTTTCACTCACTCAAACCTTCCAAATAGTCCCTGCATAGGTCTGCCCAGAAGCTCATACACACAATGTTTCTATTGATAATAAATGTGCTAGGGGCTCTGCATGTCTCTGCACAGGTTCCCAGAATGCAATGCAATAACTGTATTTCCCGAATTCTGAGCAGGAAACAATTTTTTAAACTTGTTTTAGACATTAAAATGTGAACACAAATGTACTATTTATTTACTATAGGAAGGGAGGGAGAGAGGGAGGGAGGCAGAGAGAGGAGAGGGAGAGAGAGGGAGGGGAGAGAGAGGGAGGGAGGCAGAGAGAGGAGAGGGAGAGAGAGGGAGGGAGGGGGAGAGAGAGGGAGGGGCCAGAGAGAGGAGAGGGAGAGATAGGGAGGGGGAGAGAGAGGGAGGGGGCAGAGAGAGGATAGGGGGAGAGAGAGGGAGGGGGAGAGAGATAGTGGGAGGGATGGAAAGAGATAGGAGGCACAGAGAGAGAGGAAGGGAGGGAGAGGAAGAGGGAGAGAGAGGAAGGGAGGCAGAGAGAGGAGAGGGAGAGAGAGAGGGAGGGGGGCAGCGAGAGGAGAGTGAGAGAGAGGGAGGGATGGAAAGAGAGAGGAGGCACAGAGAGGGGGAAGGGAGGGAGAGGGAGAGAGAGGGAAGGAGGCAGAGCGAGGAGAGGGAGCGAGAGAGGGAGGGAGGCAGAGGGAGGGAGAGAGAGAGAGAGAGGGAGGGGGAGAGAGAGGGAGGGGAGGGAAAGAGACAGTAAGCATACAGAGTGCAGAAAGAGGGCACATAGAGAGAGAAAGAGAGAGGGCACAGAAAGAGAGCACACACAAAAAAAGAGAGCACACACACAAAGAGAGGGTGCACAGAGAGAGAGAGGATGCACACAGAAATGGAGGGTGCACAGAGAGAGAGCACACCAAGAGAGAGGGTGCACAGAGAGAAAGAGGGTGCACAGAGGGAGAGCACACAAAAAAAGAGAGAGAGAGATAGTGCAGAGAGAGAGAGGTGCACAGAGAGAGAGAGTGCACACAGAGAGAGAGAATGCACACAGAAATAGAGGGTGCACAGAGAGAGAGCACACCAAGAGAGAGGGTGCACAGAGAGAAAGAGAGGGTGCAGAGAGAGGATGCACAGAGAGTGAGGAAGGGAGAGGGAGGGGGAGAGAGAGTAGGGGGGCAGGAAGAGGAGAGGGAGAGAGAGGGAGGGGAAGAGACAGAGAGCACACAGAGTGCAGATAGAGGGCACAGAGTGAGAGTACAGAGAGAGAGTGCGCACACACAAAGACACAAAGATAGAACACACACACACAAAGAGAGGGCGCACAGAGAGAGAGAAAGAATACATAGAGAGACGAGGTATAGAGAGAAAGAGGGTGCACAGGGAGAGAGGGTGCACAGAGAGAGAGAGGGTGCACACAGAGAGAGGAAGGGAGTGAGATGAAGGGGGAGAGAGAATGAGGGAGGCAGAGAGAGGAGAAGGAGAGAGAGGAAGGGGGAGGGAAAGAGACAGAGAGCACACAGAGTTCAGAGAGGGCGCACAGAGAGAGAGAGAATGCACAGAGAGATAGACAGTGCACAGAGAGAAAGAGCTCACCAAGAGAGAGGGTGCACAGAGAGAAAGAGGGTGCACAAAAGCATAGGAGGCTCCCACGTCGACCGCAAAATTTACGGACTTAGCAACAACAAATACGAGCTGCAGGACTTAGAAAAAAAAACATTACGAGCTCGCAAAAATACGACCTTAGCGCCCGCAACACGCATACATGAAAACATTAGAAACACAATAAATACACACAACAAACACATAAAAAGCTTTCCTACAGCAAGGGGGGGGGGGGGTGCACCCAGGACCTCGAAAACTGAACTTACACCTCAATTTAAGTCGAAATATAAGAGTTTAGACACCCGAAAATCCCCTAAGCGAGATAAAAAAGGGCCGCAGAAAAAAACCAAAACAAGGCTACAGGACTCTAAAGACGCAAAACACCACCAGACACCTACAGATTTTCCGAAAAAGCCGGACGAGGTTCAAGAACAAGCACGCCAAATCAGCCACAGCCGCGTACCACACACATTAGCCGCCATTTTACAACACTTAACTTACACAATCCGGAAGTACACAGCTACCCTAACGGATTTCCCTCGCGCACACACACTATTACACTACACACTGCACACATTGCTGACACTTACACAGCAGCTCCACTGCAGTGAAAACCGACATTGTATGCTGCAGCAACATCAAAACAGATTGTCAGCTCTTCTGCACAATGCTTCCTGCATATATTACTTCAAAATAGGTAAAGTATATTAATTTATTATTCTATTAATTATTTCATTAGCATACAAAAAAAGACCGCTCATAGCACACAAACAACCAACAACCGAAGGCGCACAGCGCAAGGCTTGCAATAAGCGCCGAACGATCTTGGAACACCAACAAAATGTCGCAAACAAACACCATTACCTGTCTTACAATCTTATTGCCGTCATTTTTTGACGGGCAGGCTGCTAGTTAAATATAATAAGCACATAATACTTTTTAAAATAAATAAGCTTTTTTACCATTATAAAAATATAGATTATTTTCTTCTATATAGAAAAGCCACAGTGGCTGCAATAATGAGGATTAAACTATGCAGATCTAAACAAATATTGTTTTAGATGTTTGGTGTTTCTATTTAATTGTAATTATGTAAGATCTTACGTACTGTGACAGGTTTAATCACATCTAGCACCTTGACGAATGTGAGATAATCTCTTTTAAGGCACTGTGTTTGCAATTATCCTGCAAGATACATATATAAGAGCTGTCAGTGTAGACAGAAAAGCTCATTAAAAGGGCAAATAAGGTTAATCGTACTGAGAGCTAATCTGTGATGGGATGCTGCTGTGCACTTTAGCCAGTCGCTCTCAAGCTTTTTTTGCTTTCTAATATTTTTACCGATTTTTGGAATATATTTAAAGGACCACTGTAGTACCCTAACAACATGAGCCAGATGTTTTAATTAGACATTCATTATTAATAAACGTAATTTTAAATGATTACAAACATAATATTCAACATGTAACTTACCGTCAAAGTTCAGACTCAAATGCTGCTGGTATCCACCCTCTGTAAGGTCAATGGGGGAGGTGCTTGTACCAGGAAGCCGCTACATTTTCAGGCATACAGCCTTGTTAAATTGTGATTCGGCCAATTGAATAGGGCTCTATATAAGCACAGAGCTTACTTTTTTTTACAGAAGTTTTTAGTTAGTGAACTTCTATCCAAAAGCAAGGTCTTCACTAACTAAAAACTTCTGTAAAAAAAAAAATGGCTATGTGCTTATATATAGCCCTATTCAATTGGCCAAATCACAATTTAATAAGGCTATTTCTCTATTATATTTGATTGTTCTTAAAACCCTTTAGATCTGTCTCTCAGTAAAAATCTCCACACTGCCCATAAAGGGCCATTTTTGTTGTTGTTGTGTCGTTCAGTCGTGTCTGACTCTCCGTGACCCTAGAGTTCACAGCAAACCAGGCACGTCTTGCTTCTAGTTGTGCTTATCCATAAGGTTTTCATGGCAAAGATACTGGAGGGGTTTGCCAATTCCTTCTTCAGTGGACCATGATTTGTCTGACCACTCTGATATGACAGCCCATCTTCGGTGAACCCACATGGTATAGCTCACAGCTTCATTGAGATACACAAGCCCCTTCACCATGACAACGTTGCGATTCAAAAGGGGCCATTTAACTCACTGTAATTGCTTTCCATGGTGTGAAAAAGCACAGATATATTTAATTTGATTTCTCAGTGAAAAATGCACATATTTCAAAACTTCAAAAAGTCTATCAACATGCTTTTATATGATCTTTACTGTGATGTTGTCCAATTGTGCTGCATTATGTGGCCTTTTAATGACATTGTCAGGGAGGAAACTAGCACTCAGCTGGAGGCAGAAACTCGAAAATGTAAAAATAAATATAATACTGAATATTAGATATCAATTTTATTAATAATCAATACATAATGAAAAAAATTAGCTCCTTTTGCTACGGCTTTTGGGGATCTGCACTGCAAGTTAATAAAATGTCAAAGTCAAAATTGGAACTTTATTTGTTATAAATGGTTTATCAGATTGATCGTTCCTGCAGTGTCGTGGAGAGGCTAGTAGGTGGCGTATTAGTGACATGACGAAACTTTGTTCAATTTGTTCTTAGGGTTAGGTTTAGGGTTACAGTTAGTGTTTAGGGTTATGGTTAATGTAGTGGCAGATGATAAGCTTCACATAGTAAAGTAGTGGCGCTGTGCACACCAGTATTTTACTATGTAAAGCTTATCATCTGCCACTATCCTAACCCCTAACTATAGCCCTCACTTTAAGAAAAAAACGGAATAAAGCCTCCGTGCACCACTGTTGCGCTACCTACTGGCAGAAGCACGCCACTGCTGGTGGGGACAAAACAGGATTTACTTTATTACATTTGTTTTGAGCTGCTATGTTTCATGTATAACATTGTCTTTTTCAATAAAAAAAAAGTGAAATCTGAGACGGATTGCAGGCAGGAAAGGTGAGCTGGTTGCTCACTTCCTATAGTATCTATATAGGGTAGAATGATTAAGGGCTGTGCAGACGGCAATAAAAGTAAGTGCAGAGGACACTGACTGATCATGGATCTGGCTGTATTTGTTAGGACAAGAGGGATACACATCTGGGAGCACTTGTGAGTGAGAGGCGGTGTACAAAATGCCATTGCTAGTAATGTGGATGCTGAACCACAAATTACACCAGACAGCAACAGCTGCCAAGCTCTTAATGCTTACAGCCTTATTAAATTGTGATTCGGCCAATTGAATAGGGCTCTATATAAGCACAGAGTATTTTTTTTACAGAAGTTTTTAGTTAGTGAAGACCTTACTTTTGGATAGAAGTTCACTAACTAAAAACTTTTTAGTTAGTTATATAGAGCCCTATTCAATTGGCCGAATCACAATTTAATAAGCCTGTTAAATTTCCACTCCTACTAGAGCATCACCATAGGCCAAGGCCCTAAACTCACCTAGAAACATATATTTAATCGCAAATATGAATTGAAATTTCTTAGTCAATCAGTCCATTTCATCTACCTAAAAGCTTGGCTTAATTAGCCTTCTGGATGACCTTGTGCTTATCTCAGCTACCAATTCAAACTGAAGGCTTATTTTATACCATTTATGTAAATTAGTATGTTCTCACCTTCCAGCTTAAAATTCTAAATTCTAAAACTCTTGCAATTATCTTTTCTGATAGATACATCATCTTGAATTTTATTAATTCATTTGATTTTTTTCTTATTTTTTATCATATCACCCCTCTGCCCTCTAATCCATATATATAACAAGGCCATTAAGTCTTATCTTATTGGTCATTGGTAATTTTATTGAATCAGTATTTAATAACTCCTTTATTAGTGGCCTTTGTTTTCTGGAAATTAAACATCTTTTTGAAGCAAGGCCACAGCAGAAGTATTTTAGTAATAGAAAATTACTTTTTAATTTACTACATTTTGACTGTCACTCGGCTCAAAAGACCCTCCCACCAGACTGGTATTATGATCCGTACATATTTACTTTATTACTGAATTAATGGCTTTCTTTTGCATATGGCTTTGAGATATTTGCTTATTCCGAAACAGACATTCCTGAGGTAACATGCAAAAGGAAACCATTAATTCAATAATCATTAATTACTAGTTAAGCACTTAAGTAATGATACAAGATCAGCCTGGTGGGAGGATCTCTTGAGCTGAGTGACAGCCAAAATGTAGTAATATCAAAGCTATTTTTCTATTACTATATAATATTTTTTAATAACTTCCAATTGCAGATATGCATGTCCTTATTGGTACAGTACTTTACAATCCTAATATAATTGGGACTTCTACGGTGTCCCTATAATCTAAAACACAATATAGATGTTTCATCTGTCCAAAGTCATCTCATTGTCAAGTAATAGTCAAGGACAACATGATTTTATTTCTGATTTTATTGATTTCCTGTCTCTACTTCTCTCAAGTAATACCTGGAGGAGAAAAACAAGTTATTTAATATCTAGTCTGTATTTTACATTTCTATTTTGGCAGACAGTGGTCCCCGACTTATTATGGGCTTTCATTTAATGGGAGGCCTAGGGCAATTATTTATGTCATAGTTTTAACTAGGTTTAATTTATTTTATCCTCAACAGTTAATTTGCATATACAATTTACACTTCACTTCTTAGTAGCCAACAGCCTGTAAGCTTCTGGAACAATCCTTTTTATTCCTGTTTACTCCAATGTGTGCTGTTATTTTTCAGACCTGTGACCAAAAATTATTGTATGTCTAGAGCTATAGTACGGTCATATCTAAGGGGAATGTCTACAGGGGAGAGGATTCACAATACCAGAAAGGTGGCAGCATTCACATGAAGAAAGGGGTTGGTTCCAGAAGCTGTCAGGCTGTTAGCTTGTTGATTTCTTAATAAAGTAAAGTGCAAATTTTATATGAAAAATTACATTGAAGAGGATGAATTTGATTAAATAAATCTAGGCAAAACATTTTTTATAAAATAAAAAATACGCAAAGAATCTAGTTAAAAACATTGACATAACTTTGGGTACCATGGATAGTTAAAACTTGCTTTCTAGGATTTTCTTTATTGTCATATCTAAAAGTGGAAGACAACTCCACAGGCTTGTTTAGAAAGTCATCAAGAAGATGTTGTGTTAGCTCCCACTGAAGAGACAAGGAAATAGATAAAAATTAGCCTATAGGTAGGCTTTTTTATGCAAATTTAAATCTTAGAGTATGATTAGGTGGGGAAAATGACATAAAGCTATTTTTTAGTGACAGGAAAAAATGACGTCTGATGACTCTGCTGGTCCCTGGATGATACTTTGGTGAAGTTTCTATGTTGTGTAAGAGGGGCTTTTATATTTCTAGAGAAGCAGGACTTGCATCTATTGTTGCAAACTGCATGTGTCTGAGCATATGCGGTGGAACAGTGGACATGTAAAATACTGTAAGCTTCAATACTATAAGTTTCAATGATAAAATCGATTCCTCTCCATTCAGTATATAAGTACATGCCCTCTAGACAGAAACAAAGGGCCATATTCAATTTGAAACCCGCAACTTGATCGCAGACAGCTGAGTTGAGGGCTCCCATTGGTCTCCGATTACGATGCTATTCAATTGCTCAAGGCCGCAAGTTACGGGTCCCAAGCGAAAACCGTAAACCATGCACTGGTTTGGAGCACTTCAGGGCAGGAACCTGATCAATTCAGTAAGCCCGTAACCGCCCATTTCGAATCAGCCAATAGAAAATGAGACTGTCATTATTACGGCAGTAAAACATGAATGTTACATGTCAATCAATTAGGTTCGGGGGTCCGATATACAATGGGAGAAAAAAAAACCACACGAAATAAAGAAATATGAAAATTAATGCCATTACTGTTCTAGTCCATACGGGTGGCCTGATATGTATTAACTCATTAATATCCGAGATCGATTTAACTCCAAAAGGACATATAAAAATAAATCTTATGTCCTGCAGATTTGCGAGCTTGAGACTGTTGTGCAATTAATTCTAATGTCTGTCATCACTTTCCCGTTATTTAGTGCAGTAGTGATTTTTTATTTGCATTTACAGTGCTACGAATAGGTGTTTAACCCCCTTGCGGGTCCTCTCTAGCACTTGTACGATTTTCTCCTTCATTTGCCATTTACGGGTATGAAAACATTTGGGTGCTTGGGGAAATTGAGCAATTGAATAGCGATTTGCGATTTTAGCCTTGCCAAAGTGAAAGATGAAAGGCTTTTGGAGGCTGTAAGTTGCAAGGTTAAACACCGCTATTTTTTCAAGCCCGTAACTCGTGAGCCGTTCCGAGCCCGCAAAAAGACCATGATTGACTAGCAAAGTAGCTTGTGACCTCAGTTACTGGCTTCCAAATCTCCCGAAACCTCAATTGAATGGGGGCCAAAGTCTGCAAATATTAAAATTTTCTCCAAAACAATTTTGTGCTCATGGCTTGCACAGCTGCTAATGTTGTTATCTTCTTAAAGATGCCACTGATTCAAATTTATTTCCTAAACTATAGTGCTCCTTTTAAGGGCAAGATTCATCTAAAATTACATTTCTTTTATATTAACGATCACTCTTAGAGAAGATTAACTATCTGTGTAAAAGTTATGAAACTTTCCAGTTACTCCTCCATGGAGAGCAGGAACTGCCATTTTTAAACTTGATTTTTGTAATTAACGCTGAGCTCTGGGATTGGGTCAAAAGTTCAAGAGCTAGTGCAAGCACTAATCAAACCGCAGCGTTGAGTTCTAAGCTGTGGCAATTAATTCCATGTCCCCCTATCTTGTAGCAATAAAAGTTAACTTTTACAGATTTATTTGAACTTCTAAAATGATCTCTTTCATGTAAAAGTAACGTAAAGTTTACTTTTTTAAATGGCAAATAAATGTGCTGTTCAAGCATTTACCATTTGTGGCAACCCACACAGCATCAGAATATTCCAGGCGCAGCCGCCTACTCACAAAAGTCAATTGCTCAAAAATCCGTTATCAAAGGTGAACTTCTCTGTTAAAATATAAGCATTGCTTACTTGGGGCCTCATTCAATTGTGATTTGGCTAATTGAATAGAGCTCTAAATAAGCACAAAGCATATTTTTTACAGAAGTTTTTAATTGGTGAACTTCTATCCACAAGCAAGGTCTTCACTAACTAAAAACTTCTGTAAAGAAAATATGCTGTGTGCTTAAATAGAGCCCTATTCAATTGGCAAAATCGCATTTGAATGAGGCCCTTGGTTTGGAATTCAGGTTTAAAAAAAAAAACACTGTAGTTTAGGTAAACTTCACATGTTGTGATGTGTTTTTTGAAGTATGTAACGTCAGTAGCTGTGTAGGTCATGAGCATAAAACCAATTTTGGAGAAAGTCTTAATGTTGGCAGGCCATGTTTGTGTACAGATAGTTCACTCGTGTCTGACTTCCTGGTAGCGTGGATCCTGTTTGTGTAAAAAGGGGTATGAGGAAGAATGATGAGTATAATATCACTTTTTCCTTTAGGATTTCATACCCATCCCTTTCCCCTTGTAGAGAAAAAGTATTTTCTGTTATGTTATGTATTAAGGTATCATTAATTTTGCACTTTTGTTATGCAGCTTGCCTTGCATATAAACTAATGACTAACAGCCTTATTAAATTGTGTTTCGGCCAATTGAATAGGGCTCTATATAAGCACACAGCATATTTTTTTTTTAAACGTTTTTAGTTAGTGAAGACCTTGCTTTTGGATAGAAGTTCACTAACTAAAAACTTCTGTAAAAAATATATGCTATGTGCTCATATAGAGCCCTATTCAATTGGCCGAATCACAATTTAATAAGGCTGTAAATGTCCTTGGCACCTTGTCAGATGCAGGCGAGGAGCTTGTCCAAAAGCTGAGAACTATCTCACTAACCAGATAACAGTTTATTTTCTTATGTTTCTTTTCGTAAATGTCTTTTGACAGACAATAGCTACAAACAAGAAGATGCAATATAATAATTTTCCAGTAAATTCTACCTTTCTAGTAATTTTCCTTTTGGTGAAAGAACAATCAGAACAATTAAATTAGAAGCCCGTAGCGGCATGGGGAAGGTCGCAAGGGCTGCGGGCTTGAAATGTGGCCGAGTTACATAGCTATTAAATTAGAAAGGGCTGTGAGTTACGAGCTTGAGACACAAACCTATAAATCATTTGTCGACCGTTGGATGCGCGGCCTTGAACGTGATCAACTAGTCAAACCCGTAGTTACGGGTTTAGATGGAGCCAATGGAAACTTCATTATTGCGTCACTGAAAAATGGTTTATTTCAAAATGACACATAAATATAAATCTTATTTCCTGCAGATTTGCGGGCTTGAGACTGTTGTGCAATTAATCCTAATGTCTGTCATCTCTTTCCCCGTTATTTACAGTGCAGTAGTGATTTTTTATTTGCATTTCCAGTGCTACTAATAGGTGTTTAACCCCCTTGCGGGTCCTCTCTATCACTCGTGGGATTTTCTCCTTCTTTTGCCATTTACGGGTGTGAAAACATTTGGGTGCTTGGGGACATTGAGCAATTGAATAGCGATTTGCGTTTTCAGCCTTGCGAAAGTGAAAGATGAAAGGCTTCTGGAGGCTGTAAGTTGCGAGGTTAAACATCGCTATTTTTTTCAAGCCCGTAACTCGTGAGCCGTTCCGAGCCCGCACAACTGACTAGCAAAGTAGCTTGTGACCTCAGTTACTGGCTTCCAAATCTCCCGAAACCTCAATTAAATGGGGGCCAAAGTCTGCAAATATTACAATTTTCTCCAAAACAATTTTGTGCTCATGGCTTGCACAGCGGCTAATGTTGTTACCTTCTTACAGATGCCAATGATTCAAATGTATTTCCTAAACTATAGTGCTCCTTTAAAGGGCAAGATTCATCTAAAATTAAGTTTCTTTTATATTAACGATCACTCATAGAGAAGATTAACTATCTGTGTAAAAGTTATGAAACTTTCCAGTTACTCCTCCATGGAGAGCAGGAACTGCCATTTTTAAACTGGATTTTTGTAATTGATGCTGAGCTCTGGGATTGGGTCAAAAGTTCAAGAGCTAGTGCAAGCACTAATCAAACCGCAGCTGAGTTCTAAGTTGTGACAATTAATTCCGTCACCCTATATACAGAGATCTTGTAGCAATAAAAGTTAACTTTTACAGATTTATTTGAACTTCTATAAATGATCTCTTTCATGTAAAAGTAACTTAAAGTTTACTTTGGCAAATGGCAAAAAAATGTGCAGTTCAAGCATTTACCATTTGTGGCAACCCACACAGCATCAGAATATTCCAGGCGCAGCCGCCTACTCACAAAAGTCAATTTCTCCGTTATCAAAGGTGATCTTCTCTGTTAAAATATAAGCATTGCTTACTTGGGGCCTCATTCAATTGTGATTTGGCCAATTGAATAGGGCTCTAAATAAGCACAAAGCATATTTTTTTACAGAAGTTTTTAGTTGGTTAACTTCTATCCACAAGCAAGGTCTTCACTAACTAAAAACTTCTGTAAAGAAAATATGCTATGTGCTTAAATAGAGCCCTATTCAATTGGCGAAATCGCATTTGAATGAGGAACTTGGTTTAGAATTCAGGTTTAAAAAAAACAAAACACTGTAGTTTAGGGAAACTTCACATGTTGTGATGTGTTTTTTTTAAGTATGTAACATCAGTAGCTGTGTAGGTCATGAGCATAAAACCAATTTTGGAGAAAGTCTTAATGTTGGCAGGCCATGTTTGTGTACAGATAGTTCACTCGTGTCTGACTTCCTGATAGCGTGGATCCTGTTTGTGTAAAAAGGGGTATGAGGAAGAATGATGAGTGTAATATCACTTTTTCCTTTAGGATTTCATACCCATCCCTTTCCCCTTGTAGAGAAAAAGTATTTTCTGTTATGTTATGTTTTAAGGTATCATCCATTTTGCACTTTTGTTATTCAGCTTGCCTTGCATATAAACTAATGACTAACAGCCTTATTAAATTGTGATTCGGGCCAATTGAATAGGGCTCTATATAAGCACATAGCATATTTTTTTACACAAGTTTTTAGTTAGTGAAGACCTTGCTTTTGGATAGAAGTTCACTAACTAAAAACTTGTGTAAAAAAAATATGCTGTGTGCTAATATAAAGCCCAATTGGCCGAATCACAATTTAATAAGGCTGTAAATGTCTTTGGCACCTTGGCAGATGTAGGCGAGGAGCTTGTCCAAAAACTGATAACTAACTCACTAACAAGATAACAGTTTATTTTCTTATGTTTCTTTTCGTAAATTTCTTTTGACAGACAATAGCTACACACAAGAACATGTAATATAATAATTTTCTAGTAAATTCTACTTTTCTAGTAATTTTCCTTTTGGTGTATGTGTAAGAACAATCAGCCCTATTAAATTAGAAGCCTGTATCGGCATTGGGAAGCTCACAAGGGCTGCGGGCTTGACATTTGACAGACATACATAGCTATTAAATTAGAATGGGCTGTGAGTTACGAGCTTGAGACACAAACCTATAAACCATTTGTCGACCGTTGGATGCACGGCCTTGAACGTGATCAACTAGTCAAACCTGTAGTAACGGTTTTAGATGGAGCCATTGAAAACGCCATTATTGCGTCACAGAAAAATTGTTTATTTCAAAATCTTACGGGGTTCAATTGCGAGTTACGATCGGACCCTCATTCCAGATGTAATTCAATATTGATAAAGCCTTAAATATGATATTCTATTACATGTGAGTTACAGTATATGTATTAACACATTGACTTGGCTCCATTTGTTACTGGGTTGCAGGCAAGTGAAATCGTTGCAATTTAATAGCATGATTGGAAACGTAGCGGTTACAGGCTTGAGAGAAAAAGAATTTGCAGCCGCGAAGTTCCACGTTCCACGTCCCATAGGCTTTTTTTGCTCCAAACACGCAGATCGGGGGAATGTAATAGGGCTGCAAATTTCCACAGTCGTATCTGAAAATTATTTAAGGTTGTTGCAAGTGTTATAAGACCAGATCACTGCACATATCTTTTCGTGAGATGTTGCTGTGCTCTCCAAGCTTGTAATAAAGAAACTTGATTGACGTCACTGGTTTTGACTCCTTCCTTGAGTAAAGCTTACAGAGATGCACTGACAAGGAATTTATTTCCTCTAACACCCCACTTATGCATAGAATTAGACAGATGCAAAGTAAACTACAAGCCCCGCTCCTGCAAAAATATGAACACCTTTCCCACACATGCACATTTCACCAAAGTATCATTGATGTCTCCAGGGCATTTGAATTTGAAACCAGCTTTATGCTCTTAAACACTCTCAAAAGTTTCAGACATGTATTTTGCATCATAAAGCAGGTCCTTTAAAGCGTGTATACAGGTGATATATCTACTAACAGTCAAAGTGCTGGTGCTGAGTAGATGATGATGTTGTATTTCAGACTGAACCTATGCTATGATAGATAAGGGTAAAGAGACACTGGCACCCCAACAACAAGTTGCTTTCAAAAAAACACTAAAAACTAACTGTACACTGTAGCCCCCTTTTTTTCTCCACAGTAAATTATTACTAATACAGGGGAAAGATGGGCCTGTTTTCGTAATAGAGTACAGCATAATCTAGAAGTTAAGGATCATAGGGATAAGAGGAGTGAGACTCTTTAGTTGTTTCATCTTAGTATCTGCATCAGGACATATACGTCTCTGAATAGGTGAGTATTTAGAGAGAGAGAAACGGACTGCACAAGCTGGGAGAGAATGGACCAGAAAGGAGGCTGCAAGTGGGAGTAAGAAGAGGTGATGAAGGAATAAGAGAAGTTTAGGGCATTGGTGGAGCAGAGGGAAAGTTTTGGAGAGTATTTGGGAAAAAGGAACAGATTAGAGAGAGGGGTGTTGTTGTTAAAGGACCACTGTAGTGATCATCCAATAGGGCTTACTTTGCTTATTTAAAAACAAATTATCAATAAAATTAGTATTTGAATGACATAGATTACTAAAACTAACATTTGAACGTTCATATTTTAGACTCTAGTCAAGCATATTCTCTTCATCCCGTATTAGGTGTCCAGAGGGAGGGAAGGATCTGTCCAGTAGGCTGTCCTAAACATTCTACAAGACTAGTTTAGGTTTGCCTGCAGGACAAACAAAGATAGGCAGCCTCCTGCACAGATTCTCTGGGCCCCTGATAGGGAGTGGAGAGAAACTGAAGTCTGAAATGCTAAAGTTCAAATGTAAGTTTTAAAAGCTACATTGATTTTCATGAACACTGCATTGAAACACGTTCTCTGTTTGCAGGAATATGGAGTAAAGTGACCAGTAAAGAGGTATTATGAGAAGGTGAATGGGAAGTGAGATCAGTCTGGCTAAAGAATTTAGATTGAATAAGATTGGGTTGAGGACAGTTGTGTTGCAATTTATGTTATTACAATATTATTCTCTATTATTATATATTTTATTATAATATATATTAGGATATTATTTGTTGTTAATTAAATAATAAATAAAATATCATATTATTGTATTATAGTATACATTCACGTGTTATATGTTGAATATTGTGATATCTAAATTCCAATCAGAGCTTTAAAGTCTTTTAAACTGATTTTATACATTTTATTGCATACATGGTCCATTTATAGCTAGCAACTTATTTTATAACAGAATTGCATGCAATTAACTTCTGTTTAGAACGTAATTATGTTTTGCATCAGTGGGAGAGGGGTCATTATGATTTGTCAACAAAAGGGGCTGCTGTAAATCCTTTTTCTTGAGGTATTGCCAAAAAGAGAATAAGATGAAAACTTTCTAATTAGCAATCACTTAGGGGATATTTCTAGGTCAAAATCATTATTAGATAGCATAAAGCCAGTATCGCCTGGGGTGATGTGGGAAGTATTTAGAGCCCACGAGTCGTACTGCTGATTATTTTTTTGACTTTCTTACTAGAACATTTTTTTATCTCCTTCTAAAAGATTAGTGCAGTGTTTTAAAATAAATAAAGTAAATAAATAGTATATTTGTGTTCACATTTGAATGTCTAAAACAAGTTAAAAAACTTGTTTCCTGCTCAGAATTTAGAGAAATACAGTTATTGCACTGCATTCTGGGAACCTGGACAGGGACATGCAAAGGCTTCGCTCTTGGAATCCATAACCATTTTAAACATTGCTTCATTACATTTTTGGGCAAATGTAAAATACAGTGATTTGTAAGTATCACAATGGGTTAATGGACCGCTGGGGTAATGTTTTCAGGGTATTCTAAGCCCCCTTTGTGTCTCTACCCCCCCCCCCCCCCAGTGTCTCTCTACCCACTGTATCTCTTTAGGAGGGGTTGAGGATGGGTCGTTGAGGAGAGAGGATGAGGATGGGGGGTTGAGGATGGCGGTTGAGGAGGGAGGTTGAGGAGGGGGTTGAGGAGAGGGTTGAGGAGGGTGGTTGAAGATGGGGGTTGAGGATGAGGATGGGGGGTTGAGGAGGGGGTTGAGGATGGGGGGTTGAGGAGGGGGTTGAGGATGGGGGGGTTGAGGAGGGGGGTTGAGAATGAGGATGGGGTTTGAGGAGGGGGATTGAGGATTGGGGGTTGAGGATGATGATGGGGGGTTGAGGAGGGGGGTTGAGGAGTGGGTTGAGGATGGGGTTGAGGATGGGGGGGTTGAGGAGGGGTTGAGGATGGGGGGGTTGAGGAGGGGGGTTGAGGAGGGAGGATGAGAAGGGAGGTTGAGGATGAAGAGGGAGGTTGAGGATGAGGAGGAGGGGACGAGAAGGGGGTTGAGGAGGGGGGTTGAGGTTGAGGAGGGGGGTTGAGGATGGGGGTTGAGGAGAGAGGATGAGGATGGGGGGTTGAGGATGGGGGGGTTGAGGAGGGAGGTTGAGGAGGGGGGATGAGGAGGGGGTTGAGGATGGGGGGTTGAGGATGAGGATGGGGGGTTGAGGAGGGGGGTTGAGGAGGGAGGTTGAGGAGGGATGTTGAGGAGGGGGTTGAGGAGGGGGTTGAGGAGGGAGGATGATGAGGGAGGTTGAGGATAAGGAGGGAGGTTGAGGATAAGGAGGCAGGTTGAGGAGGAGGGGTTGAGGAGGGGGGTTGAGGAGGGGGGTTGAGGAGAGAGGATGAGGATGGGGGGTTGAGGTTGAGGATGGGGGGGTTGAGGATGGGGGGTTTGAGGAGGGTGGTTGAGGAGGGAGGATGAGGAGGGAGGTTGAGGATGAGGAGGGAGGTTGAGGATGAGGAGAAGGGGTTGAGAAGGGGGGTTGAGGAGGGGGGTTGAGGTTAAGAAGGGGGGTTGAGGATGAGGGGTTGAAGAGAGAGTACAAGGTTTGGGGGGTTGAGGATGGGGGGTTGAGGAGGGAGGTTGAGGAGGGGGGTTGAGGAGGGGGTTGAGGATGGGGGGTTGAGGATGAGGATGGGGGGTTGAGGAGGGAGCATGAGGATGGGGGTTGAGGAGGGAGGTTGAGGAAGGGGTTGAGGATGGGGGGTTGAGGAAGGAGGATGAGGAGGGAGGTTGAGGATGAGGAGGGAGGTTGAGGATGAGGAGGGAGGTTGAGGATGAGCAGGAGGGGTTGAGGAGGGGGGTTGAGGTTGAGGAGGGGGGTTGAGGATGGGGGGATGAGGAGGGGGTTGTGGATGGGGATTGAGGAGGGAAGATGAGGAGGGTGGTTGAATAGGGGGTTGAGGATGAGGAGGGAGGTTGAGGATGAGGAGGGAGGTTGAGGATGGGGTTGAGGATGAGGAGGGAGGTTGAGGATGAGGAGGGAGGTTGAGTATGAGGAGGGAGATTGAGGACGAGGATGGGGTTGAGGATGAGGTGGGAGGTTGAGGAGGGAGGTTGAGGATGAGGAGGAAGGTTGAGGATGAGGAGGGAGGTTGAGGATGAGGAGGGAGGTTGAGGAGTGGGGAAGAGACACAGGGAAGGGAGAGGGGAGAAGAGACACAGGGAAGGGAGAGGGGAGAAGAGACACGGGAGAGAGACGGGGACACAGAGGGCACAACGGGACACGGGGGGCAGCACATTTCCCACCCTCGGCTTATACTCGAGTCACTAATTTTACCCAGTATTTTGGGGTAAAATAGGTGCCTCGGCTTATACTCGGGTCGGCTTATACTCGAGTATATACGGTAATCATTAGAGGGATTTTTAGATATTAATAAAAATAAAATGTTTTATGAGGTTTGCTCCATACATAAAGGCTGCTTTTGCTTAAGGAGTACAGAAATGTATTAATCCATGAAACTTGGATATGCCTTTAAGTGTTTTAAAAAGCCCTTGCGAGTCCTATTCAGAACTCATGACATTTTTGACAGAAACTTTTTTTCAGGCTTAATTTGCGAGCTAGCGTTATGGGTTTTATAGAATATTGTTTTTGTGTAACTTTTTTTTTTTGAACTGTTAATTCTTCTAATCCACTGACAGCACCCACAAGATTCAAAGAACAAACTCTTGGACAATAAGTTGTGGCTGGGTGCCACTGTTGGCACCTTATCTGAAAAATCTGCAAATCTTTCAGTAGAATTAATGTGGACCACAGGGTAAACCTTTTTATTTTATAGGACCTCTAGTCATAAGTAATCTGTTATTCTAAACCCAATTAAACCATGATGGAAATATTATTTTAAACACATTCATGTCTTCAATAACCATCTCTACGAGTTTACAGGTTTATTAGTTATGCCATGAAACACAGTCAAACTGGAAATAGGACATGTTATATAGGCCATGTTACATGGACAAAACCTTTCCATCTTTAGGACTATTGTGATTCTGTCAAACCCACTGCTGTAACCTGGTCAACCTACATATTGTTAAGAACCTGCTACTGTGGGTGCACATTAACTGGACTTTGAATTGGATTGTCCCTACTACTACCTTTGTACATCTGTCTGTATCTGATTTAAAAAAATAATTTAAAAAATTGATTAATAATTAACAATTCATTAATTAATATTTAATTCGCATATTGCAGATCAGAGGAGATCTTAAAAGGTTGAACTGGATGGACTGAAAGTCTTTTTTCAACCTTAATTACTATGGGCCTCATTCTATTAGCGGCCGTAAATCGGCCGTAAGGCTGCGATTCCTTGCGGGGGTTCAGTTAACTCGCGATTCTATTATACGGCCCCGCAAGGATCTCCTTTTACGGCCGGCCGCATATCTTGGAACCGGCCGTAAGCTGTGAAATATAAAAACGCAAAAATAAATTCAAGCCTGCACTGTACAGCTCTGTAAATGCTAGGGATCATATTGGGGCACATGAGGATTAAAAGGAACCCACTCTCAAGCTTGCACATCAGCCCAAACCCGAGTTCAAATTAACTGTTTATTTTCCGGCTGCGGCGTGGGCATGTCTGAGGTGCTCAAAGCACTCTGGACTTTTTACATGGATATTTTACAGATATTAAAAATAAAATATTTTACAGATTTGAGTATAGGATAATTATGTGCTATTTTTTCTAACACCTAAAATCCCTTTATAGTCTTCTCAAAGTGCAGGATGGCTTTATTTGAGCTATTTTATGTGCTTAATTGGTGCTAGCGGGACCTCTTTCCTGCAAGTAAGCTGCGGCTCGCTTTTAGCCTTGCAGAGAGGTTTCCCGGAGCAATTGAATTGCAAATAGGAATTTCTTACGGCCGAAACTCTTGCGGCCATTTTAGATCAAAGGCTTTCCTCTGGCGCGAGCGGCCGCAAGAGATAGCAAGGCACCGGCCGCAAGCCTGCCGGAGCCTCCGGCCGTAAGGGAATAGAATAGCCGAATAGCTTGCGACCGGTCCTTGCGGCCCCGCAACGGCTGCGGCCGCTAATAGAATGAGGCCCTATGTAACTAGGATTACTGACCTGTGCCATAAAGGATTGTACTGTCAGGATCTGCTCCTCCATCCTCATCTCCACCTATGGCTGTGTCCAGGATTAAGTCAGACTCAGAATCCCAAAAATGTAGAAAACAATAAAAATCAATAAAGCAACTGTTCTAGTACATGCAGGTTCCATGATATGTATTAACTCCTTGATTCCTGGGATCAATATAAAACGGAAATAAAACATTAAAAAAAAAAAAATTATTGCAGATTTCCGAGCTTGACTGTTGTGCAATTAATTTGAATGCCTTTAAAAGCTTTCCCTGTATTTTTAAGTACAGTAGTGTGTGTTTATTTGCTTTTGCAGTGTTACCAACAGGTGTTTAACCCTAGCACTCGTAGGATTTTTTGATACATTTGTCATTTACTGGTTTGAAGGCAATTGCGGGCTTGTTGGATTGTTGTAATTGAATATGGATTTTGCGTCTTTAGCACTGGTAACATTTACGGGCTTCAAACATCAGGAGGAGATACAACGTCATAACGTTTTTGACAACCGCAGTGCTTTAGAGCCTGTATGTCACAATTGGAATGCGAGCAGATAAAAGCAGCCAATTGAATATCAGTAACATTTACTGGCTTCATTACGGGCTCATGTAATTGCGATTTGGGCAATTGAATAGGGGCCATTACCTTTAAATAATATTATAAGATTGCTTTTCAAAGTAAGCTTATTTATCTAACTTCCTCATTAGGAGATTGCTAACTCAGTACTAAAATGCAGAGGAATTAGAAGAAATATATAATTTTGGTTGTTAATTTCAAGCAGCTGAGACCCCCAACATGAATGCTGGAAATAATCAACATGAACAGTAAATGTCCTTTGTCATTATAGAATGGGAACTTCATTCATTGTGTTTCACTATATCAAAAAAGGTCAGTCGTGATCAATATGTCTTATAAGAAAGAAGGATCAATAAAAGCAGAGAAGCTAAAAGAAAAAAAAGAAAACATGAACTTCTAGAACCGAATTAAACAAGAAATCCAATTTTAGTTCTTTGAAATTACTGCTTCATAAGATGTTCTTTTTACACATCTTTCAGAAGTTTTACAGTGAAAATGTATTTTACTTATTTTATTGTCATCTTACAGTAATGATAAATTGTGGTTATGTCATTTCTCCACAGTTTTAATGCCAGTGAAATAAGGATATAACATTTTCGCAGAACTGTATGAGTTAGATTTAGCACATTATTAAAACCATTATTGAAACATCAGATTGAAGTAATACAATTTTTAATTAGATTATTATAATTTTATAGAACGGTCTTCCTTTAGTTAGGCTCATAGAACTTTTGTTCACGGATGTTCTGAGATGTAGTTGATAGTCTGGATAGTCTGCCTCTTTTGCCCTTTCACCTCACTTGGCAGCTTTCACAGTGGTTCAGCTCAAAGCTACAATGTGGGCCCTTTGTCTAAAATAATCTTCAATGTCCATTGAAAATACAGAGTTCACTTCAGTGGTATTGACACTGAGGGCCTCATTCTATTATCGGCCGTAGGAGATGCGGGCCGCAAGGACCGGCCGCAAGCTATTTGCCTATTCTATTCCCTTCCGGCCGGGGATTCCGGCAGGCTTGCGGCCGGCGCCTTGTTATCCCTTGCGGCCGCACGAGCAGGAGGAAAGCCTTTGATCTTAAACGGCCACAAGAGTTTCGGCCGTAAGAAAATCCTGGTTGCTATTCAATTGCTCCGGGAACCCTCTCTGCAAGGCTAAAACCGAGCCGCAGCTTACTTGCAGCAAAAAGGTCCCGCAGGCACACAATTAAGCACATTTTAAAGCCATAATAAAGCCATCCTGCACTCTGAGGAGACTATAAAGTGATTGTAGGTGTTAGCATTCATAGCCCAACATTCCCCTATACTCAAATCCGTAAATATATTTTTTTTAATTTATGTCACATATCCATGTAAAAAGTCCAGAGGGCTTGGAGCACCTCAGACCCGCCCACACTGCGGCCGGAAAATAAACAGTTAATGTAATCTCGGATTTGGGCTGATGTGCAAGCTTGAGAGGGGGTTGCTATTAATCCTCATGTCCGTCATTATGATCCCTAGCATTTACAGAGCTTTACAGTGCCGTCTTGAATTTATTTTTGCATTTTAAGATTTCTGAGCTTACGGCCGATTGCAAGATATACGGCCGGCCGTAAGGGGATATCCTTGCGGCGCCGTATAATTGAATTGCAAGGTAACGGGAGCCTCACAAGGAATCGCAGCTTTGCGGAGGATTTACGGCCGATAATAGAATAAGGGCCTGAGTGTGTTTGCATTGCTCAGTTGTGTCTGACTCTCTGTGACCTGATGGACCGCAATACACCATGCTGATACACTTGGTATTCAGAGCAGAGATACTGGGACGGGTTGCGAGTTCCTTCACTAGTGGGCCATAGTCGACAGCTCCTGTTATTCCTAAGTGGTCTCCCATCCAAGTTTTAATCAGGTCCAACCTTGCATGGCTTCAGGGTGGTGTGACCTCTTGGAAACCCCATTGACAGTGAGTACACAATAATAGATCCAAGTGGTAGGATAGGAGCAGAACACAAGAAACCAGAACCACAAGCAGAGTTGGTACAGCAGTCGGGACAGGAAGCGGGCGAGACAAGTCCATGTGAAGCCAAAGGTTTGGGGAGCCAGGGATTAGGGAAGTCCAGAAACAAAATCAAGGGTCGAGTCAGAGCATAGAGTAACCTATATAACAAGCCATGGGCCACAGCAGATATCAGAAACAAGAATTAAGGATGCTTTATCAGAAGCCATCTGTTAAGTGTGCTGATATGAAGTTACATATATGAATAATTACATTGACCAGAGTTTTTTCACTGTGACTTTTGTGATTAATCAATTAATTTAACTTATATGCATATGCAAAATTGATTGTATGCACTATAATATGTCTATACTATTACATATTGATCTGGGAAATATTGTCAAGACATCTAGAGATGGCAACATGCATTTTGACAAATATTATCCACCTTGCGTAGGTCTCTGATCTTCTGGAATATAATATGGAACTGTGCCAGAGAATCATTTAATGAAAGCATACCTAATTTGAATAACAACTTATGCATGTATGGACATTGTGGGATACCTATACAAAATGTTACTGAAAACTCTGAACTTCCAAACTATCAGGAACAATCACTTGGGCCCCTATTTAAGTGAGCAGTTGTTGGTTACTGGAGCCTGTAATGTAGCCTATAAACTAATTTGCTAATCAATTGGCGGGTTTTAGTGAGCAGCAAGCGATCTACAGATTACAGGCTAAAAATCACTGCGGTTGCCAAAACCGTAACTCCAACCCATCTAAGCCTTTGATCTTTCAAGCCCGTAAATGTTATAGTTGCAAATCGCTATTCAATTGCTACAATTCTGCAAGCCTGCAAATGTTTTCACACCCGTATATGGCAAATGTAGAAGAAAATCATATGGGTACCAGATAGGACTCACCTGATCGTAGCGCTGTAAATGCAAATAAAACATCACTAATGCACTTTTAAAGATGCGGAAACCAATGAAAGACATTAGAAATCTGCAATCAAAAAATATTTTTTTGATGGTTTCATTTCTGTGTTATATCTTTCCTGGGAATCAATGAGTTAATACATATCAGGCCACCCACATGGACTAAAACAGTATCGTCATTCATTTGTATTATTTTGTACATTGTCGGATTGGGAGTCGGACCTCTAAACGCTAACTGATTGATGTGTAACCTCCATCTTTTACTGACATAATGATTTAATATTGACTGTTTCTAAATTGGTAGTTACGGCCTTCCTTAATTGATCATGATCACTCTCTGAAATGCTTTTTATGATTGCATGGTTTACGGTTTTGGATTTTGGCCCGTAAATTGCGTGCTTGTTCAATGGAGTTGCTCTTTAATTGTAGCAAATTTTAAGCCGGCATACGGCCTGTATAACGTAATCTGCCGGCTTGCAATTGAATAAGCCCCTTAGTATACCTTGAAAAAGAGATTATAAACAGCCCAAGAGTAAACTGAATTTATTGAAGGTAGTCCAGTGATTCTGAGTAAAAGAGTTCCAGCATGTTTCTTAAGGTGGATGTAGAGAATCATTAAATCTGGTTACTCTGGATAATGTAATCTGTGGGCTTGCAATTGAAGAAGGCCCTTAGTATACATTGAAAAAGAGATTATAAACAGCCCAAGAGTAAATTGAAGTTATTGAAGGTAGTTCAGTGATCCTGAGTGAAAAAGTTCCAGCATGTTTCTTAAGGTGGATGTAGAGAATCAGTAGTTACTCTGCAAACACATTGAGAGTAAACTGGATTGGCTGAAGGTAGTCATATGATCTTGGGTAAAAACATTCCAGCATGTTTCTGAAGGTGGTCCTACACAACTTGGAAATTTGCATACTCTGCACACATTCATATAATATTGGATGAAATATGAAATTGATTGTAGTAGGTGTAGTCTTCATAGATGAAGTTCTAAGCATTCAATACACTAACTTTTGAGATTTTTAAAGTGAATCTATGAAGAATGATCTAAAAGTTTAATACCAACTACTACAACCTACTTGGAAAAAATATTAGTCATGAACACATTACATTTTATTTGTTATCGTTTAAAAGCATTGGACCAAATAAAAAAGGGCAGTCAGTGCCATCATTTCCTGAAAAGGTTTATTGGCAGTGCTTTGGAGGAGGTGAAGTGGGCATTGTAAATATTATTAAGTCTCTGCTGTATTTATGGCTGTTTTCCCTCTGCATTACAAACCATAATACTAGCAACATGTTTAGGAAGTAGCACAGATGTTTATGCAGCTCAGAGCCACTGAAAAATGAAGGATATGAACAATGCTACAAACTAAGGATCACCGGGGTTAGAACATATTTTCATACATCAATGAATATAGCAAATGACTTGCCTGAAAATGCACCAAGATCTGTTCCTATTCCTCTACTGGGAAGAAAGAAAATCAGAGCAATAAAGCTTCACAGATGCAGCTTTCTAGTTTCTTACACAGTGGAATTGTGCAAATCAGAAATGCTAAGGCACAATACCTCCCTGATTTACTCCATATTGTTGGCAATAATGCTTTTAGAAATTGGAAATTTGTAGCATTTTATATACATTTTCATAGCTGATCTCATATGTCCCCAAAGCTATCCTTAAAGGCATATCTAAGTTTTCTGGATTCTGAATAGATCTGATAGAGGAGAATCGGTAGTGTATGTAAACATTTTTTTGCATGAAAAAATACCAAAATAAACATTTACAAACTTACCTTGATGTTTACTAAATCTTTTGAGTCGGAAAGCTGCAGCTTTTGTTAGTTGACACCCCGAAAATCCCTGCTAACCTTAGCATAAAATTCATAATTCATTTTGACTAATCAGGAGAAAGCAGAGGTTAGCTAAAACATGTGTATTAAACTCTGGTATTCCTGTGTTGCAAAGCAGCTTGGGATATGTAGTCTCTTTCTCTCTCTCCAACCCTGTGATTCCACCCTTCAGCAAGTATTTCCTGTGGTCTCTACCAGAAAGTTCAAACTCTTTTACCTGGCTGCCTCTCCTCTACATACTTGTTTTTTTAAGCTTCCTGTGGGTGTGCGAAGCTGGATTTTACTTTTCTGCCTATAACTTTGTGAGTACATTGAACTTATCTATATAACACATATTTTTCTTATAATCACTGCCTGTTTCTTACCAAATATTTGAAACCCAGGAAACTTATATATACCTTTAATGGTTAACTCATGGTAATACAGGTTTCGCCTACACCCCCCTTTCTTATCGTTTCATATGTATAGTTGTTGCATTTTATTATACACATCAGTTCCATATATATTGGTTTCTTAGGATTTATTTATTGCGGTCAGGCAGGTTTGTCTTGTAAGATAAAACTTCTAAAGTTTATTTTATGTGAGGTGCTCCATTCATTTCTCTCAGAGAGGAAGATTTTGACATTGACTGATTGTTATGCCACATGTTCAGTAACACTCAGATTTTATGCATCTTCAATCGCTTTATATTACCATGATATGAATGTAAGATTAGTTGACATAGGGAAAATCGGGGTTTGACAAAGTACAAAAGAAGTAACAAAATATGTATAGACTATCACTTTAATTATTATATTTAATGTTGCTTTATCTGAGGGTGGTATTTATTTTCTTTAGGTGTAGATAATATCTTTATTCAGTTATACTGAAAAATATTATTTTGGGGAAACCAAGATTAAATTGAAGAGCAACTAACGATAGGAAAACTATGATGACAATAAATAAAAATTGTATAATGCAGTTAATAAATTAAATACTGCATTTTTTACTTTCTGGCACTTATTTCCCATTGTGTAAACTAGATATTCAAAATGGTATCTTACAAATATAGGCCCTCATTCAATTGCAATTTGGCCAATTGAATAGGGGTCTAAATAAGCACATAACATATTTTTTTAAAGAAGTTTTTACTTAGTAAACATCTATCCAAAAGCAAGGTTTTCACTAACTAAAAACTTATTTAAAAACAATATGTTATGTGCTTATTTAGAGCACTATTCAATTGGCCAAATCGCAATTGAATGAGGGCCATAGGATTTAAATGGTTTATGTAAAAATAAATCACAAATATATATGTCAATATACTTTGGGAATAGTAAATCATTATTTACACAGATATCAATGTTGCTATATTAAAAGCAACATTTAACGTCTCACAAGTCACTTATTCAAATATAGTTAGTGTAGCAATCTATAGAGCAACTCTAACCAATATTTGTAAAACACTAATATCACCAGCTATATTCACTTAGCAGCTATAGAGAAATTGTAAACATCTTAAGGGACAAAAATATATTTGTTATAAGCTGGTATTAAAAATAAAAAATATTTCACATTATATCTAAACCAATTACTGTAGTGACATCATTGTATTCTCTGAAGAATAAATTCAGAGATCTGTTTGTATATATTTTTTGATTTAAACGATCAAATTTTAATTATAAAAATTCTTATAAATGATTTTCATTAAAGATTGATTTTTTTTAAATTTAGTATGAGGCAATTCATAACATATTTAGCCACATAAAAATATTCCCCCCTTTTTTTGATTTTTTGTTATTTCTCTCTGTGCCCATCCTCATGGACACCGATAACAAAAAGATCTATTATCTAAGGCCCTCATTCAATTGCAATGTGGCCAATTGAATAGGGTCCTAAATTCGCACATAACATATATTTTTTAAAGAAGTTTTTAGTTAGTGAAAATATTGCTTTTGGATAGATGCTTACTAACTAAAAACTTCTTTAAAAAATATATGTTATGTGCGAATTTAGGACCCTATTCAATTGGCCAAATTGCAATTGAATGAGGGCCTAATTGTTCACACTTTGGCTATAACCAAACAAAGGATAAACTCTAAGATAATTGGAGGATTTAAATGGCGCTTTAGCTGTAATATGCTTATAACTGCATGCCACAGAAGTAGAGCTATTGCTAACAACTTCCCACGGAAACAATTTAACAGCGATTTCTCTGAAAAAGTATTTGCATTTTTACATATGTAAATACATTTTCAGAGAAATAGTTGGTTCAAATGTATGAAAGGTAATTTAAAAATTGCATTAAACAATGCCCTTATCTGCTGAATAAAATTTGAGTGTTTGCTCAACTGAACAACACAATACTTTATACATCATTTTAAAGAGTTTTAACAAATCACTTTAATTATATACACATAATGTGCATATATTATGTGGGTAAATATGCAGGTTTCAGAGTTAAACATATATATATAATTTGTTATGCTTAATACTTTAAACAGAAATAGTTTTCATGAAATTTAAAGCACCACTGAATTCAGAATTTCTTAATAAAAAACAATTATACTTACATATATATATATGTATATATATATATATATATATATATATATATGTGTGTATTTATATATATAATATACATAAATATATGTATATACTGCCTACATGTATAAATATATATCCGTGTGTAAGAATAATTGTAAGTATGTGAGAGCTTTGTGTGCTGCACAAGAATATGTATTACACTTTATTACTTTAAAAAAGTCCCTTTTTCCTGCTATGAGTATAAATTATGCTTACACCTGACTATAGGGAGGCTCCCCCTGTCATTTTGTAAGTGGAAATCTGCCATCACTGACATCACCTGTGCATATATAGTTGCAATCATCAGCTAAACAAGATGGAGGAGTATATCATTAAGGGAGAATGTGAAGGGCAAAATAGGCAAGTGTTTCTTATAAAAGCAATAAAATAGGGTTTTTGACATGTCAGTTGTGATTTTAATAGATCCATAGATACAAGAATTCAAAACCTTGGAGCATTTGTTTTTGATGCAGGAAGTGGAAGATAACAATATGAACATTCCTTGTCCCCGACGATCTAATTATAGTTTTTAAATAAAAAGGACAAAGGCTTAGACTAAATGGTGTTAAGTCTCAAGATCCATTCATAACTCCCAAATCGCTGATTTTCCATGCGTATCATGCAAGCCTATTTTCCAGTCTCACCAGCTGAATAAATCACGCTGGCTAGACTTGTTGCCTCTTCACTATTTATATTTACCTAGTTTTAAGCTACGTCCCAGTACTGCTGTCTGGGAAGATTTGGCACTGTAAGGGGTTTTTATCCTTGCCTTTTCCCTTATGTATTCTTGATCCCCACTGAAGTCAATATTAATTTATTCATCAGCATCCTGAATAGAGCTGTTTATTTAGCTAATCCTATTAAATGTGACAAGTATTGTTTTTTGCAACTTATAATTTTCTGGTTTAAATCTGTATTTTTAGCTGTTTTTCCAGCAAGGGTAGAATTTCACCTTCATTAGCAAGGGTATATTTCCACGTTCTATAGGCTACAATAACGCATGCAAATTAAAGCAAGCTCTCTCTTTTTTTATGGATCAACCATCCAGATTCCAAGGAGGTTAATACAATGCTGTTACTGTACTTAAAATTCTGTCAAAGCACATTTAAAAGTTAAATGACCTAGCAGAGTCCCAAAATAAATGCTGTTAAAATGAAGGTATATGTATAAGAACACTCGATCTATAATGTTTACATTTTGTAATACTAGTAGCTACATTTTAAAGCTCTTACTTTTATAGATTTCTGTCTGACGTGCTGTACAGTTTAGCTCCGCCATCTTGCCTAATAAGCTGTATCAGACTTCCTGCAGTGTGTTCCGGTGTCTGACTGATGTAGATCTGAGGTCTTGTCTACACCAGACAGACACCGGAACACACAGCAGGTTCAATTAAAATAAATAAATCATGTACAAGCCTGAGGGGAGGTGAAACAACACAACGGACCGTCTACACTCCTCACCAAGACCCCCTCTTTACAAAACAGAATCACCATACTCTGAGATGTAAGAGTTCCCAAAAGCCCATCTCAAAGGGACAATGACATAAGGAAAAGTGACGTTAACATGCGCCATAGGATATGGCTGGAGTGGCCACCCGCAAGAGCACTAAGAGTATACAATGTTATTATGCTCCAAAGGACTCCCATCCCAACAGCCATGGAACAATCAGCCCCAAGCACCAAGAGCGACATTCAGGATCTGAAAGACCTGATATTATCATTCCGCAAAGAAGTCAAAGCTGAGATCCAAAAGGTGGCAGCTGACCTATCAGCCGAAATAACAAAAGTGGCCTCCAAGACGGTCACACTAGAGGGAAAATATAATGACCTCAAAGAAGCACACAGCAAGCCCTGAGAGAGGAACAACTATCTCAGCAGTCTTTTCAAGAGGGCCTAGAGAATCGCTCAAGGAGGCAAAACTTCAGACTACGTAATGTCCCAGAGTCGGTGACGGATCTCCATCTATATTTGCTGGAGCTGTGTGAATTCCTCCTACCAGACATGAACTCTGAACAATACCGTCTAGACCGGGTGCACAGAGCACTGGGTGGCCGGTCCACGATGACAGATCGTCCCAGAGACATTATCGCCTGCTTCCACTATTATACAACAAAAGACCCTTTTATGAGAGACTCTAGGGCAGGAATCCCGGACATTGGGACATTGACGGGCAGCAGCCCAGCATATTCTCGGATATTTCTCAACTTACTCTAGCCAAAAGGAGGAAGATGAGACCCGTACTGGACAGTGTTCTCTCACATGGATGGAAATACTCTTGGGGCTTCCAGTATCGACTGTCCATTGCAAGAGATGGCAAATTTTTCCACATAAAATCCCTGGAGGAAGGAATCAACCTTCTATTCTCATGGGACATTCAGCTGCCAGAGGCCGCCAAAGACCCAACAGGCCAGTACGAGAAAGAAGCAGAGACTCCAAGTTCCGACACAGAACCCCGAACCTTCTGACCGGCAGACCTCCAGATAGAGGGGCCAACAGACACAAAGAAGCTTCAAACCTCTAAGACCGTTTTGTTTCTTCATTATACAGTATATATTATCTTGTCCAACACCTTTTTAGGTAAACTGTTTTACACTTAAGACAACTGTTTAGAATTTTCGAGTTAATGCTAGCTACAGACAAGAGTCGTCACACTCTTATAAAAAGATTTATGTGACTCATAGTGTCCCTTATGGGCTTTTCACCTTTGTTACGTTCACACGAAGGGCGAATCCACTCAGTGTTCCCTGGTAACACTACTGGATTCACCAAGTGGTTAAGGAAGCCAGAAGTTGCTCTCCTGTAGGTAGTTTTTTTTTTCCCTACCACCAAATCTACTTAGCTAAGTGCTGTTGATTTACAACAGCTGCTATTCACTATTACCTAACATAGGTGAGTCTAGACTGTCCAAACATTAGTCTAGATTTACCTAGAGAGCTAGAAGTTTCCTTCCTTTTCCTTTCTTATTTATCTCTCTTATTTTTACTTATTCCTCTCTTTCCCTTGTTCCCCCCCTTTTAAGATAATGTTCTAACGATAACTTAAAGATTCATAAGGGACAAGATTAACAACGCACCAGCTACTAGCCAGACCGTACAAGTAAAATCCTTACTGTATAGGATTAGAGATCAGTAAGCTTTAAGTTGGGATAGCTAACGCCAGCTCTCACTATCTAACGTACCATTTTTCGCTGTGCTCCAATCCCCGCAGGAGGTAGGTCTATTTGGATCTGGTAGGGCTCCGGTGAGGTCCCAGCAGGAGGTCCACAGTCCTAAGGAAGCTCTCAGGGAAATATCAGCATTTAACCCCACACCTGTGCGGTGCCTGAGCCTGGGGTTACGGTGAGTCATGAGCATTAATATCATTACACACAACACTCAAGGCTTAAACGAACCAGTTAAGAGAGGTATAGCCCTGAAAGACTACACAAGACTTGGGGCAGACGTAATAATGCTGCAGGAAACACACTTTAAGAAAGCAGCGGTCCCAAAGTACTGGGGGAAGGCATTTAAACAAACCTTTCACTCGACAGCGAGTGAAAAGAAAAGAGGGGTGTCAATCCTATTTCACAATAAACTTAACTTCCGCCATGCTCGCACACAAAAAGACGCTGAAGGGAGATACCTAGCAGTCCACGGCACTATCCAGGAACACAAAGTTTCTTTCCTCAACCTGTATGCCCCAAACACTGACCAAGCAAAATTTTTCCATAAGATATCTAATCTAATTACAAGCTGGGAAAACTCAATCTGGATAATAGGAGTGGATATGAATGCCGTCCTAGATCCAAGTAAAAATAACCCCCCCCCCCCCCCCGCACCATATTCCACCCCCACTGCAACCAAGGCATTTAAATCGATCTTAAGTTCTAACTGCATGGTAGACGCATGGAGAATAATAAACCCGCTAGACAGGGAATATACCTTCTACTCCGCAAGACACCAATCTCCCTCACGCATAGATTACCTCCTAATCCAACAACATATGACAAACAGCCTAACGACAGCCTCCATTCACTCTATCTCCTGGTTGGACCATGAGCTGGTTAAAATAGCCCTTTCGGGCATAGCACCAAAAGGTCGGTCTCCCAACTGGTCTCTTAATCCTCGCCTCTTAAATGACGTCGAAATGAACAAAAAAAGAAACAAAGCAATTATTGAGTACTTCAAATTAAACAAGGAGGGAGAAGTAGATGAAGCAGGAGTATGGGCAGCACATAAAGCGGTGATCAGGGGAATCTGCATACAGCTAGGGGCGGCAGCCAAGAAAGCAGACCGAGCTCAGATTTCAAAATTGAATTTAGAGATTTCGGATTTACAAGCAAAGTTCTCTAAACATAACAATGTACAAATCTATACCAAAATTCTTGAGCTCAAACAGAAATTAAACAAGGTAATGAGAAAAAAAATGGTCTCCATTCTGCAAAGAACGCAAGCTAAATTCTTCCGCTGCACAAATAAACCAGACAGTATGCTAGCCAGGCGACTTAAGGCACAGAGAGCCGACACATATATACCTAAAATCACTGACACAGCAAATAACCCCGTATTCAAACCAGATCTCATAGCTGGAACGTTCCAAAAGTTTTACACAGAACTATACACTGCCCCGACCCACTCTGGGACCCAACCTCACAAGCAACGTATAGAGGAATTTCTCGCCTCTATCAACCTCCCCCAAATTAAAGCAAATGAAGCTGAAGCCCTAGCACGCCCCATCTCCTCCGAAGAAATAAAAAAAGCAATTAACGACTCCAAAGCACATGGAGCCCCTGGCCCGGATGGATTCACAAACTATTACTATAAACACTGTATGGTATCCTTACTACCTCACGTCCAGAGGTTATTTTACAGGTTTTTAGCAGGAGACCAAATGAGACCAGAATTCCTGGAAGCAAAAATTATAGTCATCCCCAAGGAGGGCAAAGACCATACCCAATGCAGTAGTTATAGGCCTATATCCCTGATTAACACAGACGTTAAACTATATTAAAAAATCATAGCAAACAGACTTGCCCCACTTCTGCCCGATGTGGTCCATCCGGACCAGGTAGGCTTCATTGCGGAGAGGGAAGCCCCCGATAATACAAGGAGAATAATACATTTAATTGACATGGCCCACAAAGTAAAATTGCCTTTAATGTTGGTATCATTAGACGCAGAAAGGCATTCGACCGTATAGACTGGCCCTTCATGGAGGCGACGCTCTTAAAAATGGGACTAGGAGAGGGGTTCTTAAAAGGGGTCATGGCCCTATATAAATCCCCAAAAGCGTTTATTTCATATCAAGGATTTAGATCCCTCCCGGTCAACATCTTTAGAGGTACAAGACAGGGGTGCCCTCTATATCCACTACTGTTTGCACTTTGCATAGAACCCTTAGCGGCAGCCATTAGGGATCACCCAAGTATTAAAGGGTTGCAAGTGGGTAGAAAAGAATACAAAATAAGTCTCTTTGCAGATGATATCATGACTACGTTATCTGATCCATTAATCAGCCTCCCTAATCTTTTGCAGCTCCTTGCTAAATTTGGCCAGATATCAGGCTTCAAAATCAATGCAAACAAGAGTATAGCTCTCAATATCACCCTACCTGAAGTGCTAGTAGAATCCATAAAAAACAATTTCCCCATCAAGTGGGCTCCTACAGTTATAACATACCTGGGCATTAACATCCCAAAGTCACTAAATCAAATATATGAGGTTAATTTCCCACGCCTATTCAAAAGAATAAGAGCAGACATAACCAACTGGTCCTCTCTTAATATTTCCTGGTTAGGGAGGATTAATGCAGTTAAAATGAATGTCATCCCCAAAATCCTATACCTATTCAGAACGATTCCGACACCGATTAATGTAAAGGAAATTAAATTAATACAAAAAACTCTGAATAACTTTACATGGCATAACAAAAAACCCAGAATTAATAAAGCCATGTTGACCGCCCCAAAACAAAAAGGTGGGTTGGGGTTCCCAGATTTACTCAGATTTTACAGAGCTGCAAGATTAGCACAAATGACTAATTGGCATAAAAAAGAGAACTACCCTGTATGGGTGGAAATTGAGAGACAAGTTTTGGGAGATAACCATCTAATCCTTCCCCAAATCTTATGGTTGAGCCTACACCACAAATTACAACTGCATAAGCTGTCATCCTGTATAGACAACTCCATAAAGATCTGGCGAGAGAGTAACAGGAAATCCAACCTCTTGAAAGAAGGTTCGGGATTGACACCCCTCTGGACCCCACACAAAGACTATCGCTTTGACAGACTAACCCAAATAAGCTGGTGGATAGACAATAAGCTAACGGTGGTAGCGGACATGTGGGACCTAAATAGAGAATCCCCCTTACCAATTTCCTTTAACGCGATCAATGCACCCCCTAAAGAATGGCTCAATCTGATAGGGGTCAACGAGGTGCTTACACACACAAATAAGTTAAATAGTCTTAGTGACAGATCAGTAACTGAACGGTGCTTCCTCAACAACCCAGGGGGGAAAGGTAACATTTCCACCTTCTACAAAATACTCTCTGACACCAATACTCCCCCCAAACTCCCCTACCAAATAGCTTGGGAAGCAGACTTACAGGTTACGCTAGAAGACAAGGAATGGGGTGAGATATTAAAACAAGCAAACAATGTCTCTCTCAACATAACACTTAAGGAGAACGCCTATAAAACAATAATGAGGTGGTACCTCACTCCGACTAGTCTGCACCGCGCAAATCCTGCATACCCCGCCAGGTGCCCTAGAGGTTGCCCCAATGAAGGCACCATGCTACACATGCTCTGGGAATGCCCCAAAATTCGCCAAACATGGGATTTTACCTATGACACTTTAGAAAAACTATGGGGGAAATGTCTAGAGCAGAACCCAAGTGAAGCCCTACTGGGTCTTCCGATCAGGGGTCTTTCAAAAAATGAGCAGTTCTTGACCAGTCAAGTGTTTCTAGCAACCAGATGTGTCATCGCGAAACACTGGAAAGCCACTTCTCCATCGTACACTGAGGTGACGCAAAAAATAAGATACATACAAAACATGAGCTCACTATCGGCCGAAGTAGACGGGAAATACAGACGCTGGGCCTCCTGCTGGGACATCTGGACGCTGCGAGATGCTCTCGGAGGTTAGTTCTATTTCTAAAACTCTAACTCTTCTATTAGTAAAGGCACAAATTCTGCACAAAACTACACAAAGGGCCGCTAGGGTAGGACCCTTCTAGGTCCTCAGGTACTGTTTCTAGGCTGGTCCAAGTTTGAAGGTTACGTATGTTATGATTTGAAATCTATTTGTAAGGAAACTCTGAAACAAACTATTCGACTGTTCGCAATTTGTATTACTTCAAACGTTATATGTTTATTTATGTAATGTTTTTTCAATCTATAAACAAAATAAAGGAAAAAAATTGAATTTAAAAAAAAATAAAAAATAAATCATTTTATGTTGCTGATTCAACCTATATGAATCTAATCTTTTAAAAGGGATATGGAACATAGCTGTTTTGTTCAAACATTTAAAAGAGCATATTTAAAGATTTCAACGGATGTTTTTTGTATGAAAGAAATATTAAGAACAGCAGTTAATCTACTGAATATGTTTTTGAGCTCTGACAACTTTATTTGAAAAAAGAAAACACACAGTGACATATTAATGAAGACCCCCTTTCTGGTGCAACAAAGAAATCCTTCTTTCCATGTGCCTTTAAGATTTCTTTCAGTGTCCTTTCCTGCCCCAAGCGAAGAAAGCAGAGACTGGTATTACAATACTAGCAATTTGTTGGTCAAAAATGACGGCATAATATTGTTTAAAAATTGTGTCTTCTGTCTGTTTGTGAGCCCTCTCTCTGTGTACCCTCTCTTTCTCTGCACCTCTGTCTCTCTCTGCACCCCCTCTCTCTCTCTGCGCCCTCTCCCTCTCTCTGTGCTCACTCTCTCCTTCTCTCTCTTTTCCTCCCTCCTTCTATCTCTCCCTCCCTTCTTCTCTCTCTCTCCCCTCCCTCTCCTTCTCTCACTCTCTCTCTCTCCCTCTCTCCCCTCCTTCTCTCTCTCTCCCTTTCCTTCTCTCCCTCTCCTTCTCTCTCCTTCTCTCTTCATCTCCTTCTCTCTCTCTCCCTCTTCTCACTCACTCCCTCCCTCCCCCTCCTTCCTTCTCTCTCCTTCCCTCCTTCTCTCTCCTTCCCTCTCCTTCTCTCTCCTTCCTTCTACTTCCCTCTCCTTCCCTCCTCTCTCCCTCCCTCCTCTCTCCCTACCTCCTCTCTCCCTACCTCTCCCCGTTCGGCACCCATTTGCGAGCGTTACACACGAACTTGCAGTGCAACAACTATATTAGTTATAGATACAAATTAATTTGACATAAAAAAACTAAACAAATTATCAATATTCAATCCATTGTGGTCACCATTTTTCTTTATGGCAAAATGTTTTTAGTAAAAAAATATTTTCAAGCTTCCAATTTCTTTACTGGACTGCTTCTAATTAATTTTCCATAAGGTCTAAGCACTGGCAGTTTTAGCTGCCATATGTGCAGTGAGAAACTTCCTTTGCAGTTAAAGTCTAATCCGTTCACCGTGGTTTGTCATAATGACTCTTTTCTGTTGGAAGAAGTTGTGCAAATAATAATTCTACAATTGCTGGCTCCCACTTAAAATGATACAAGTTACCTCCGAACTTTCCTTAGTGTGCGCTGTTCCATCAGCTGTGCTGACATTTATACGTGTCCTGAGAGTCTATAAACCATAATGACTTCCAGACTCTTATCAGCCCGAATATCTTTGTCCCGCAGTGTTTGTATAGTGAGCAGTAGAGGTGTGAATGGTACAGGTATGAAACTATCACCATATAATTGTCAATTACACATCTTAATCACCCATATTTTACCCTTTAGCATGAAAAAATTATAACATCAGCAGAATGTGGGATATTTAACAGAGTTTCTTATAAAGTAAATATAGTCTAATTTGTGGTTAAAATTATAAACTCTAATAATTTAGTTTTTGGAGGGCAAAAAGAGTGATAGAAGCCCTCCACCCACACGTACAAAGTATATCAGGAAAGATAATAAATGTATGTGCGCTATTACATGACTAACACATTTTGACAACCTTAAAAGTAAATCAGTGGTAAATTGAGGGCCTCGGTACAAACATTCTCCCCCCCCCCTCCCCAGCAAGTCACTGAGTCAATAAAATGCGGCACGGTTCTTAAGGGTATCAGGAGCCATGCAGACTGCAGTGCACCCAACAGCTGCTGAGGAGTGGAGTGGTGGTGGAGGATCCATATGGTGAACATGGCGATCAAGGTGGTCCCACAGGTTCTCAATGTGGTTCAAGTCCGGGGAATTTGGAGGCAAAGGAAGTACTCGGAAATCTTCATTGTGCTCCTCCAACCACTCCCAGACAATTCTGGCCACATCACATGTTGCATTGTCCTGATGGAAGATCCCATCTGCTCCAGGGAAGACAGTCAACATTTATGGGTGTACTTGATCTGGAAGGATCGATAGATAACCCAATTGGTTGAGAGTGCCTTACAGAGGTCTGAGTGGACCCAGACAATAACTAGAGAACATTTCCTAGACTATAATGCTGCCCCGCCAGCTTGTATTCTTCCAACAGTGGTTGCATAGTGTTTGTTCTCAGAGGTTTTGCGCCTGACACGCCAACGTCGGTCCAGTCAGTGGAGCAGAAAACTTGACTCATCATAAAAGGCAACCCTTTACCAATCAGAAGAGGTCCAATTTGGTAGTGTCGTGCAAATTGAAGCCATTTCTGCATGTAAGCCCTCATCAGCATTGATGCAGTGACCAGCCATTTGCTTTGGAGCCCCATATGCAACAGTGTTTGCGGTACTGTTGTTTGTGGACCCTCGCAAAGGTGGAGGCTCTACGGCGCCTCACACGCGGTTACAAACACCCACACAAGCGGCACTATACCAAAATACATCTAACACGCAATCACTATATACGGACTTACATAAAAAAAATATGAGACGCGGTTTAACAAAAAAAACCTTTACGACCTTGCAAAAATACGACCTTAACGGCGCACCTGAAAACATTAAAAACACAATAAATACACACAAAAAATACACCTCAATTTAACTCCAAATTCCTGAGTTTAGACACACGAAAATCCCCTAAGCGAGAGAAAAAATCGCCCCCGAAAAAAAACAAAAACAAGGCTACAGGACCCCAAACACACAAAACACCACCAATCACATACAGCTTTACAAAAAACCTGTACGAGCTACAAGATACACTCTTACCAAGGACACTGCATCATCCACAGCCGCGTACCACACACATTCCCCGCCATTTTACAACACTAACTTACACAATGCGGAAGTACACAGCTACCCTAACTGCTTTTCCTTGCGCACGCAGCCTATTTACACTACACACTGCACACATTGCTGACACTTACACATCAGCTCCACAACAGTGCAAACCAGCATTGTATGCCGCAGGAACATCAAAACAGATTGTCAGCTCTTCAACATATATTACTTCAAAATAGGTAAAGTATATTAATTTATTAATTTATTAATGATTTAATTAGCATACAAAAAACATATACACAAGAAAATACACTCTCACAATAAACACAAAAGCCATTCACTGCGCGACGCACAACGAGCGCCAACGCTGCGCATAGCACACAAAGCCTTGCAATAAGCACAAAAAAAAAACATCACCGCCGACCAAACAATAACACCAAAAGAGCCTATCAGAAAAAAAAATACTACAACCAACAGCCGAAGACGCTCATTGCGAGCCACGTGATGAGCGCCGAAGGTGCTCAGCGCGAGCCTCGCAATAAGCGCCGAAGGATCTCGGACCACCAACAAAATGAATGTCTCGACCAAACAGCATTACCTGCCTTACAATTTTATTGCCGTCATTTTTTGACTGGCAAGTCGCTAGTATATATACAGTATATATTTATGTTAAAATAAATAAAAAGATTAAAAAAAGAAAGGGAAAATAAATAAATGTTAAAAATAAATAGTACAAGACTGGCTGATGTAATAACTCAGATAATGTAATTAGCACAGCATCATATGTAGAAAAGGAGACAAAAAACTTAGTTCTAACCCACCCAGCGATACATGATGTTTCTTGTTATTATCGCTGCTAGCAGAGATAGAACCAGATCACTATTGGACACTCAGGGCAATTACAGGGACACAGCAATTATCAGACAGAGCAGCAGAGTTACCGGCTGTAAGTCTTCTTTTTAGGCACATGTAGAATTATTAATACCTATGATCAGAGTTAACCCTTGCCTCAATAATGAGCACACACTTAAATTACGTATAACCACCTGAGTACCTTTATTAGTCAAAAGTTTAACAATCTTATGCTTAGGGGTCACCCCTCATCACCAAACCACACCCCCTAGCAAAAGTCCTCTTAACCAATCTTTAATCCTTCTCCTTCTAACTATGTGACTAATCTGTCAATCAATGCTGTCAGCCTTTCTACCCGCCCCCTATTATGAAATCACATATGCCAATAGGGCAACCCTAACTCACACATCCAGGGGGTACCACAATTATGATTACCCTACTCACAGGGAAATAGTAGTCGGGATACAGTTCATATATATCAATTTGTACAGTCCAGATATACACTGGAAGGGGAAGTGGGAGGGAGAGAGAGAAGGGGGGAGACGGAGAAGAAGGGAGAGTGAGAGAGAGAGAGAGAGGACAGAGACAGTGAAGGAGAGAGAGAGAGAGAAAGAGAGAGGAAAAAGAGAGAGAGAAGGAGAGAGTGAAGGATGGGGAACAAAGGGGAGAGAGGAGAGAAAGGGAGAAGGAGAGAGTGAAGGAGAGAGTGAAGGAGAGAGAGAGAGTGAAGGAGAGAGAAGACTGGAGTGTGAATCAGTGGCGGAGCTAGTGCATAGGGGGACCCGGTGCAAAAATTTATTTTTTTGCACTTCCTGAACTACCTTGAAGAAGAAAAACATATCTACAAACTGACATGCTACTCCAAAAGCCAGTCATGTTACCAAAACACAGATGCCTCTGATTTTCTTCACTTTATTTGGACAGGCGTGAATGGGCAACAAAATAACATCCACAATGTCTGCTGCTGACAACAAATATATACAAATCATAAACTTTTATAGTAGTTCCACATACAGAAAATAGTATGTTCAACCACACCTTCTTTTAGGCCAATAAAATATTATTTATATTTGTAATCCAATCAAGAGGCGAACACGTACAAGAGCATGCATCAAAAGCATGAATGTTGTATGCTTACTTCATTGCTCACCTTCATGCACAGTAAACATCCTATCTCAACCTTCACTTAGAGAACCTTTTGTTTTTACTTCAGTTGTCTTTCAGTAAACTGCTGATTTAGGAAAATGCATACTTAATGCATACTTAAGAGCTTACATCTCGCAATACAAAAAGTGCTACAAAGGTAATAACAAGGTATAATACATATATAAGCATACTTACACTTAGAGGGTATGGATATTTGTATTTTACCCCAACACCCTCCAACATCAACACAGTACATTTATAATATATATATATATATATATATATATATATATATATATATATATTGTGACCGTTTGCCCCCTAGAGGATCTCTGGAGGAGTTCTGGACAGGAATGACGGAGTTAACTCCTGAAGAACTACTACTTGGTGCAGGTGCAGTTTCACTTTAAAGCATGGAAAGCAGACATGGAAAGGGGCGGCTGATTAGGCTCTGGCCTAAGTTGTGTGCTGCTGCTGCTGCTGCTAGCAGCCAGAGCAAGCCACAAGAGTGGAGCTTGCTGGCTGATCCTGTGTGGATCTGCATACTGGACTTTAAAAGCAAAACCTGAAGGAGTAAATCTTGTTTTACTGTGGCTGCCAGTTTTGAATGACAGAAAGAAGTGTGTGCTGTTGTGAAGTCGCTGGACTAACAGAGCGGTCGGAAAGAGTAACTCCACAGCCAGGAGGTGAAGCTACAAAGGCACCAAGTAAGTGAATGACAGACTGAGTAGGATTCCCAGGCAGAGTAGCCTAAAAAGAGACAAGGTCTATGCCAGTGAGGAGTCTGGGAGTTGCAGCTAACAGAGAACGCTGTCAGCTGGTTGGACTGCTATAAGAGAAGCTTGTGTGACAGTTTGCTCACACAGACAAGGTAAAGCTGCTGTTGGAGCAAAGCCAGCCCTGCAGGCTCATTGTTGAAATCCTGGTGTCAAGTACCTGTTGGATACAAGTCTTGAGAGAGCTGTGCTACAGACTGAAGCATATGGGAGAGACTGGTGAGCCCTATGCTTCATCCACTGTTCATTATTTAAAGACGTGGAAAAGACTTCTGAGCAAATAAGAGACTGTTTGTGTCCCGGACAAAAGGTGGCACTATAAGAGACTGTTTGTATCCTGGCCACAAGGTGGCACTAGAAGAGACTGTTTGTTTTCTTTAAGAAATATCATTTCTCCGGAGCAGAGAAGCTGACCAGGTGTAGTCAGGGTGTTCCTGTGTTTAGTAAGAAACGTATATGTAGATTTTTATTTTCATTTTTCTACTTCTAATCCTTGTTTATGAGCCCTATTAATAAACAAGTCTACTGCATCATAAATCTGTATTGCGGAGCCTTTTGTCATAAAGAATTTCTGCGGCAAACGGCCCTCTTTGTCACAATGTATATATATATATATATATATATATATATATATATATATATATATATACGTGCACATTTACATATACATCTACACATACAGTGCCTTGCAAAAGTATTCACCCCTTTGACTTTTTACCTATTTTGTTACATTACAGCCTTTAGTTCAATGTTTTGTTAATCTGAATTTTATGTAATGGATCAGAACACAATAGTCTAAGTTGATGAAGTGAAATGAGAAAAATATATACATAAAACTATTTGTTAGGAATAGAATACAGAAAATTGGCATGTGCGTATGTATTCGCCCCCTTTGTTATAAAGCCCATAAAAATCTCTGGTGCAACTAATTACCTTCAGAAGTCACATAATTAGTGAAATTATGTCCACCTGTGTGCAATCTAAGTGTCACATGATCTGCCATTACATATACACACTTTTTTGAATGGTTGCAACACCTAAGCAAGAGGCACCACTAACCAAACACTGCCATGAAGACCAAGGTACTCTCCAAACAAGTAAAGGACAATGTTGTTGAGAAGTACAAGTCAGGGTTATGTTATAAAAAAATATCCACATCTTTGATAATCCCCAGGAGCACCATTAAATCTATCATAACCAAATGGAAAGAACATGGCACAAAAGCAAACCTGCCAAGAGACGGCCACCCACCAAAAGTCACAGACCAGGCAAGGAGCGCATTAATTAGAGAGGCAGCACAGAGACCTAAGGTAACCCTGGAGGAGCGTCAGAGTTACTCAGCAGAGACTGGAGTATCTGTACATAGGACGACAATAAGCCGTACGCTTCATAGAGTTGGGCTTTATGGCAGAGTGGCCAGAAGAAAGCCACTACATTTTGAGTTTGCGAAAAGGCATGTGGGAGACTCCCAAAATGTATGGAGGAAGGTGCTCTGGTCTTATGAAACAAAATTTGAACTTTTCGTCCATCACTGAAAACGCTATGTTTGGCACAAACCCAAACCATCACATCACCCAAAAAACACCACCCGCACAGTGAAACATGGTAGTAGCAGCATCATGCTGTGGGGATGTGTTTCAGCAGCCGGGACTGGGAAACTGGTCAGAGTTGAGGGAAAGATGGATGGTGCGAAATACAGGGATATTCTTTAGTAAAACCTGTACCACTCTGTGTGTGATCTGAGGCTAGGACCGAGGTTCACCATCCAGCAGGGCAATGACCCCAAACACACTGCTAGGTTTAAGGGGAAACATGTAAATATGTTGGAATGGCCTAGTCAAAGCCCAGACCTCAATCCAATAGAAAATCTGTGGTCAGACTTTAGGGGGGTGAATAGTTATGCGCACTGACTTTTTCTGTTATTTTGTCCTATTTGTTGTTTGCTTCACAAAAAAAACATCTTCGAAGTTGTGGGCATGTTCTGTAAATTAAATGATGCAAATCCTCAAACAATCCATGTTAATTCCAGGTTGTGAGGCAACAAAACACGCAAAATGCCAAAGGGGGGTGAATACTTTTGCAAGGCAATATATATATATATCCCTACCCTTCTCTCTCTCTCCTTTTCTCTCGTCTTCCACTATCATTCTCTCCCTCACTCACACTCCCCTCCTCTTTCCCCTTATCTCTGTCTCCTTATCTCTCTCCATCCTCTCTCTCTCTACTCTTTCCTTCTTTCTTCCTCGTTCTCTCCCTCCTTCTTTTTCTCCTTTCTCTTTCTCCTTCTCCACTTTTTCATTCTTTCGTTCTCTCTCCTTTTCTGTCTCTCCTTCTCTCTCTCCCCTCATCTCTCTCCTTCTCTTTCTCATTCAAACTCCCCTCCTCTCTCCCCTTATCTTACCTCCTTCTCTCTCTCCTTCTCTCTCTCTCCTTTACTCTTTTTCCTCCTCTCTCTCCTTCTCTCCCTCCTCTCTTCTTTCTCTATCATTCAAACACCTCCTTCTGTCTCTCCCTCATTATCTTTCCCTCTCGCTCTCTTTCTTTCCCCTTCTCTCTCCTTCTCTGTCTCCCCTTGTCTCATCTTCTCTCTCTCCTTTTCCCTATCTCCCTATCTCTCCTCTCTCTTTCCCTCATTCTTTCCGTCACTCTCCCTCTCATTCTCTCTCCTCTCTTTCACTCTCTCCTCTCTCTCTTTCCACTTTCTCTCTGTCCACTTTTTTCTCCCCCTTATCTCTCTCCACTCCTCTCTCTCTCCACTCTTTCCTTCTTTCTCTCTCCTTCCTTCTCTGTCTCCTCTCTCTCTCCTTCTCTCTCTCCTTATCTATCATGCTCTCTCTCATTCACACTATCCTTCTCTCCCTTATCCTTTCTCTCGCCCTCTCCCATTCTCTCCTTCATTATCCCTCTCCTTCTCTCTCCTTAACTCTCTCCTCTTTTTCTCAACGTTCTCTCTCCCCTTATATCTCTCACCTTATCTCTCTCCCTCTTTCTCTCTCTCTCTCCTTTTCTCTCTCTTTCTTCCCCTCTCTCCTTCTTCTTTCTCTTTCCCTCATTCTCTCCTTCACTCTACCTCTCCTTCTCTCTCCTCTCCTTTACTCTCTCCTCTTTCTCTCAATGTTCTCTCTTCCCTTATCTCTCTCTCCTTATCTCTCTCCCTCTTTCTCTCTCTCTACTCTTTCCTTCTTTCTCTCTCTCTCTCATCTCTCTTTCCTTCTCTCTCCCTCCTTCTCTCTCTTCTTCTCTTTCTCTATCATTTTCTCTCTCTGTCATTCACACCAGAGGCGGAGCTACTGCCGCTGGTGCAGATGGTGCAAAGCACCAAGGCCCCTTGCCTCTAACAGGCTCCTGCAGACCTCCTGCAAGTCCCCTGTGGCCCCCATGGCCCTCCCGTGGCCCTGTGGGCCTAATGTGGCCCCTGCAACACTCCCATGGCTCCCGGGGGTCCTCTGTGGCTCCTGAGGATCCTTTGTGGCCACCCGCTGGCCCTCTGGTACCCCTGTTGCCCTAGCTACGCCACTGGCTACATACAATGTGGGCTAGTTGGATGGATGTAAAGTTCACTCATATGATAGAGGCTTGGTTATATGTCAGAAAAAACTTACTGGAAAATAATGTTTGGGAAAAAACATACCCACAGACCACATTTTACTCCGAAACCCAGGCATGATACCAAAAAACAGAGGCCTGATTATTTTCTTGTTATTAGATTTTATTTGGACAAAAATGTGGGTCAGCAACATCAGCAACAAAAACATCCAAAATGGCTGCTACTGTCTGGCTGACTGAACAGAAATATAAACAACATAGCTTTTTATAATCGGTTACATAAAGACAATGGGATAATCCATTACCATCTTTTAGAAATATGGTATAACCCACCAACAGCCAATAAAAGATTATTGATATTAGTAGACCAATAAGATATAACACATTTGATTAGCACGCATTAAGCATGTCTTGGTACGTCACACTAGATGTGCAAAAACGACTCCCACCTGTTATCTCTGTGCATAGGGCAAGAGCTGGCCTTGTTGAGCTACTGAAATACATATTTATTTAGGCTAAATAATTATTCACTGTCTCTTGAGAGCAATTTCTTATGAGAAATAGGGACTTGTTTACACTTATAAAATAAAAACAATAAATAAGTACAAGCAGAACACACCAACAATACACAGGAAATGATTCATAATAAAGTAAGACCTAATAAGAAATACTTAAAATGTATTGCACTTATATATTAATATAAGTACTTTAGCATTTAAGCAGTATATATTATTAGCTGGGAAGCACGCTTAGAGTAAAGCTGAATCATCTACATAAATAAATAGCAAATAAATTATTACACAAATGTCTCAGCTCGTAACGGCTTTCTTGTTTACAACACACTAATTAATGGTCTGTTTCATCTTCTGAAACATTCAGCGTTCACCAATGTTGCAATTTATATTCCTGTCATCAGAGGGCCCACATGAAAAACTCAAGCATTATGAAACACGCCATTGATTTGTCAATTCCCGCATGTTTGACATGTCTTTCTAACACAATACACAGGAGATGCTGTGAGCAGACCAGTTGCACTCCCAACAGTAATTGCCTATCCACTAGGTCTTGATCAATAGTTGCTTATTGACTTGTCTTAAAACTCAATGGAAAAAAAGCAGGACATGTCTATTAGAGTAGAGTATTTTTTTTTCTTTACATTGAAAGAACCCAAATGATTCAGCTAGTGTGCCAATAAGGCTAACTTAAAGTATCATATATTACAAAATAATTGGAAAATGTTAATCTCAGAAGCATTGAGTTAAATTAACCTGAATTTATTGAATGACAGGAAAATGTATTACCTGCACTAACAGGTCATACACAGTAACTAGATTTTTCAAGGAGTAATCCATCTTGCATTATTATAAACAAATAAATAAATAAATTTGGATACCTTTTTACTTTTAAAGAGACTTATATGCTACATATCTTAATTGTGATTATGTTGATAAAGGCTAAACAGTACAATATGTGAGGATTTAGATTTCCATGATTTGAGGTTTATGAATAAATCCTTAGAAGTGATCTCTATGTATAATATGTTCCCTGCTGCTACCATCAACCCCCCCCCCCACACACACACACTTCCCTAACACTACCCCCCTAAACTACCTATACTAAAAGAAAAGACAAATGTTTTTTTTATAGAGAAGCTAACTTTAAGTTGTGGCCCTCCAAGAGCCCTGAAGAAACGAGTGGAGGGTCTCCAAACAAAACAGAAGAGGACTGACTTCTTCAAGTAAATTTGATATGCCCTCTTATTCAGAGCTGAAGGGCATAGAGGAGCATCATTAATGAGGGGTAAAATATTAATTAACACTTTTTTCTTTACAGGTTTATTTTTTTAATTTTGTGTGTTATTTTTGTTTTTATTGTAAGCATTTTATTTAAAAGTATTTTTTTGTAATTATTTATTTTTGATAGTTTTTTTTCTTGTTTTTTATTTTCTGTATTTAGTTTAGAGTAGGTAGGTTAGGGGGCTAGTGTTGAGGCTATGGTGGTCCGTGAGGACTGCCATGGGGGGATAGGGTATATGGGGGTCCTTAAGGAAGGCCACTGCCCCTTGTGGCAGCTCCTCTTCTGGCCCAGTAAATAAAGGAATGTCCCATGATCCAACATTTCAAAGAGGGGCCTAGGGACAAAAATGATTCAATCAACAACTAGTAGCCCAATTCTATCGGAGCAACACTAATTGCGTTATAACGTAAAATTTCCATACGTTACAAGCGTATTCAAATAATTTCACTCGCAATATTTCAAATCCAATCTGGCATATGTAAACCTTGCTCTCGTTAGTAGTATTGAAGGGGCTGGATTACAGGACCTGCGCAAATTACACCAATAAATGCAAGAATGTAGATATTCTTGCTGCATCACAGCCATAGGAGCCAATAGAAAATGGCAAACGGATTAGTGATTGATAGGGATACATATACACCGGATAATACTACACATAGATACACTTATAGCTAGGCCACACCATCCACACACTCCCACCCTATTCCCAACATAATTCTTTTTTAACATCAATAACATATACAAATTTGTTTTATTCATCCCTTTTTATTTTTCTTTTGGAGGAGAGGTGGGGAGAGGTGTAGGGCTGTAGTTACATATGGGCTAAATGGGCTGCAGCCCAGGGTGGCAAAACTCATCTATTTGTGTTTTTTTGTTGTTGATGGGAAGACCTCTCCCACCCCATGTCCCCAAGGCAACCAGCCCATGTCCCCTAGGCCCCCCTGGATACCCTCACCAGGACCCCCTCTCTTACCCTAATCAGCAGGAGTAAATATCTGTGTGTCTTCTGCGCCTCCCCTGCCGGCACGTCTATCTGCAGACGCAGGGAGTCATGAATGATGTATATATATATATATATATATATATATATATATATATATATATATATATATATATATATATGTCAAAAGTGTAATAATTGCTATCAGTGCAATGTAAGTTAATTCACTTATTATTATGATTATTATTATAATTAACCCTTCGATTTCCACAGGGTGGAAAACCAATATAGCCCAGGGCGTCAAAACTCTTAAATCCGTCCCTGGAGAGGTGGGGAGGAGAGGAGGAAGAGAGAAGGAGAGTAGGAAAGAAAGGGGTCCATGGGGAGTAGAGGGAAGGGAGGGATGGAAAGGTAGGGAGGAAGGTGGAGTGAGGGAGTGGATTGGAGTGAAAGAGACATAGGGAGGGAGCAAGTGGAGGGAAGGAGATGTGGACATGGAGGGGAAGAGCTATAAGTGGTAGTTCTGGGGGGGGGGGGGGGCTGAGGTAGAAGGATGGAATTGGTTGGGAGGGACATGCCCAAGGTCAGAGCAGGGATATCTGGATTCCAGTCCACTGTCAGGAGGACAGGAGACTGGAGGCACACACAGGGCCCCTAACTATAGGCATGAAGAGATGGTGGTACTCCTCAATGCCATCAGTGCCCATGCCCATATCATTACAGGAAGGAGGAAAGTTAAGGCCAGGCCTAGGACCAAGGCCTGGAAGGAGGTGGCAGCTGCAGTTACTGATGTTGGATTTGCAGATAGGGATGTGAGGTAATGACGACAGCCAGGTAAAGGTCAGGAATATGAAATATGACAGAATTGGAGGCCAGAGCAGCAAGAGCTCCAAGTGCTGGCCCCAGAGTTACTGTCCAGTACAACGAGTGGGAGTGGTTGCTGAAGGAGATGATGGCCTCAGGAACTGTCCTTGGAGCTCCAGGCCTGGTGGCAAGACCAGATTCAGCCTCCTTGCCACACACACACACATAGATAACATTATTCTCATGGAAATATTGCAGAACAATGAGATGGATGACATGTTAGGTACCTGGATTTCACTAGGGATCGATATATCATCTATCCCTAATCAAATGCAGGAACATTACATATCGCTCTCATTGCTGGGCAGCATCACAAGTGTGACAATTAGCAGCATAAAATACCAGATAGATTTAAATTTGGGGAACCTCCAATTGAGACTACATGTATGGTTGTGGGCACTGCAACCTATGCAGATACAGACTCTGTATAGGATTCATGTGTAGTGTAGTGAGTTAGGGACCACCTCTTAACAACTATTGTTGAGAGATGCTCACAGATTGGTTTGTTTGACACAATGCACAGCAAGTCATACAGAGTATGCATATGCATGTGCTGCAGATACCAGACTGATGCACAAATCAGGATGTTGTAATGAACCAATAACAGGCAACCTCATAATATAAACCAAGCTCAAATCTAGCACATGACAGCTCCACACAATAGCAATAAGGTGAACCATCCAGGTTCAAGACAACAGGATGTCAGACCAATTGGAGCACGCACCAATCAAATGATAATACAATGTTATCAACCATGTCCCAATTGTCTCTCATTTATGCTGACAGGAGGTCTGGGCCAACTACAGAGCCAGAGGTGGGTGTATCTGCTCAGTCGGACCAGAATGTTTCTTTTCGTGCACCCGCCCACCAGGATTAGTGTCAGGAGGAGGGGCTCAGGAGATTATCCGAAGCCTGGGATCAGAGGGGGAGGACTCCTGATCCATGTGGTCACTGTCAGGACTTGCTGGCCGTCAGTCACACCCTTGGCATTCGACCCCACTTGCCTCCTCCTCCCCAGATTGATTCACTACCTGGGCCTTTTTATTTGCCAGATGCGCGCTCAATGCCACCATCACCACCATCAGATCCTCCTCCCACCACCGGCACTTCCTGGCCACTACCATGCCCACCACCACTGGCATTCGTGCCAGAACACCTTCCCACTGGCTCACCAGCGTCTCCTCCCACAGCCATGCCCGGCCTCCGTGGACCTCCATCTCCCCCATGGTGGCCTCCATGTCCAACGTCAGATATGTTAATGGCTGTGCTCTGTGTATTAAATAAACTATGGTATTGTTATACTGTTATCCATGTTTCCATGTGTTTCTCATGGTTAACGTTTTGGGACATCAACAAACATAACATTTGCTTAACTTTAATGTTTTCCGATTTGGCCATCATCCTGTATTCCCATCCCTACATGCATTGGATGATTCCAGAACATTCCAGTGACACAAGCATGGTTTACAGGTGATCACATGTATTAATATATCTAAAATGTGTTCCCCACCATTTAAAGGTTCTCATAACTATTTTCCAAAGCATGCATTAACAACAGCATTAGTGATTATTGGGAGTTAATCCCCATTGCCATGAGATGTATCTATATGGCCATGACCCTCTGCCTATTACACCCTGTACCTTACATTCTCCATGTGAATATGCAGTGCCTGGCCTGTGCTATCTAGTGATCTACTTGTGGCATTCACCTCCCCATTTATCCACCATCGGTAGGCAACCTCTTGCATTCTGCGGTCCCCTGGACATTGTGATATGTTAGTAGAGGTGTGATATTGGCAATAGTTGGTGTTCCAATGTATATGTTATGAGTCAAGCATAATTATAAATATATTTTTATTAATCACATTTGTGCCTCTGTGACTGTAACATTTTGATTGTACTAGAGTTACCATATTGGTCCGAATATAAGCCGCACCCGTAAAGTTCAAGGGGAAAAAATAGAAAAAAAATAGTACTCAAATATAAGCCGCACCCATAAAATTGGAGAGAAAAAGACTCTCAAAGTGATCAGCCATTGCAAGAAACAGTTTTTTTTGCAGGTTACAGGCTTTACAGGTTGTTAGAATCACTAAAACAGTAAATCGCTATTCAATGCCGCAGTCTAAAGCACGAAAATCGGCATCCTTAACTCGCAATTGCGCAAATCGGCAGTAATTTGCATTCGCGAATAGAAGTCTCAGGCGTTACAAGCAAAGTTCGCAAATCGACAATGTTTTTTTGCCGGTCGCTAATATAAGCCGCACCCTTAACTCGCAAGCTCAAAAATCGGAAAAAAGGTGTGGCTTATATTCGGACCAATACGGTAAATATTTTCCGCTGCTATTTACTAATGTGCTGTCTCTTTAACAGCTTTATGCAGCACTGAGCAAAACATTTTCTGTTCCCAGTGATGCGCCACCCGTGCATATTGATATTTCAATAGTCTATTTGCACATAAGTGCCAATAGCAATGTCCTGCATTCATTTCTAATGATATTGCATGCTTTTGTATTGTTTCACAGTGTTTTTCTGTCTCTTTAAGAGGTGCTCTGGCAGTCAGCAAAGGTTTTAAAACCATTTGCGAGTGCTATTAAGTGCCGTAAATTTTATTTTATTTTTCCTGTTTATGGATGTGTGTGGGTTTTGGTGTAAAAAGCAGATATTGGCACGCGTAATAATTAGGCTGGGGAAAAATCAATGGGAAATCTTGCTGGTAATTTGTGGCTTACCCTAGTTGCATTTTCTCACAATATTTCTGCTGGGGGATGGGTCTAATTTGCGACATAGTGGAATAGAATAATTCCAATTCTGGCATAATGTATAATTAAAACCTCTGAGAGTCCCATCTGCCTATACCTTTTTTTACCCAAGCATACCCTAACCATAACCTAGGCATTTCAGTAGCTGTTATCTGAATTTGATAACCATGAGGATTAATACCTAAAGCAGAAAGACTTAAATGAAGACATGGGAGAAACTGGTATTTTGAAAACAATGTGCCATCTTGACATAATAATGACGAACAAGGTATGTTAGGACTTATGGAAAGGTAATTATGCTGTATTACATGGACAAGAAGCATAATTTATTGGGTAAAGAAAAATTGAAAATACCCTTACCAATTGTATCTGTTTTATATCTAGTGAAATGAATGTAAAAAGGAAGAACCAAGATCAGAGAAATGCCTACATTACAATCCCCCATCCCTTGCCTATTCTTACTAACAAGTTCTGATACCCCAAGAAAAGTTCAATGAAAATACTGCTTTATTTAAAGAAATTGCAAATGCATTTAAGCATTTAATCTGATCCAAACAAGTAAATAAATGTTGTAACAAATGAAATTGTTGTTCTGCTATCTTTGCAAATGTTTTATAAATTGTCATATAATTACCATTTTAGTAAAATTTCGAAGACTCTGCCACTTAAAATGAAAATTCAGATATTTTCTCTCAACCACAGCTGGAGATAAAACCCCTTGGCAATAAGAAATAAAATATACTAAGACCTCAAAAGAATGGCCCTGGTTTTATTACTGCAGAAGAACAAAAGAATTTCCATTCCTGACAACCTTTACTATAAGACATCCATGTGGCTGGAGCCAATGATGCCTGGATCAGCTGTTTCAAAGCACTGGACCTAGTAGCCTTAACTGGAACTTCATGTGCATTGCCAATTGGCTTATCAAATGTGTGGCCACTGAAAAAAAAGGGAATTAGTTATAACATTCTGATAACTTGGAAAGTGTCTAGTCCTAAACATAATGTTGTAGCGAAGACAACGCAACACCATATGCAAGCTAACCACAGTTAAGGAATCAGCATTTAAGATATGAATGGCTACAACAACCCACAAGTTGCTGGGAACAGCTCCAAGAATGCCACACCCTTATGCCAATTTATCTGCTAAGATCTCCTATTGAAGTTATGAATAAACTTTCTCCAGACTGGCAGATCTTCTCTCATTGAAAATGAAAATTGAAAATCATACAGACTTTTATGCCTGCTGTCACTAAAGATAAGAGATAAGTATGAGAAATTATCCTCCCGATATGGATGATCATTCAAGCGAAATTAAGCTTTGCCTAATAATTATTGTAATTTTTTAAGAGTTACTTTTTTCAATCCTACAATTCAGGCAGGTGAAATTCCAACTTCACTGTATCAATCACAATTCCTAAAAAAACTGAGAGAAGTTGCTGACCCTTCGGACTCAGAATCAGATGATTTGTAAGATCCATGATCCATGCATGACAATCCACTACGCAATTCCATGACCCAATTGAATGGCCTCAAAATAAGCTCAAGGAAATGAGCAATCCTTGGCCGGGCAAATATCAAGATAATAACTACCATGAAAGATATGTCCAACAAGTATTGACTTATGAGGTACACAGGTAACAAATGAAAAGTCGACTCAATGTCCATGTTTGCTAAAAGGACACTAGAGCAACCTTATACACTAAAAAGAGTTGACAAAAGATGAATATTTAACTGATGCAAGATCTGTGTCCATATTATGGTTCACAGAAACCCCAAATGGTGTGCCAAATAATGTATAAGAATGCACTTATATGGCTTATTTGTGGGAACAACCCATAATGGTGAAATAAGTTTGGAAAAACAAAAAAGGGACCAATCATTCTTCCCAACTCAACGTCTTGAGATAGTTTCTCAAAAACAATTTGGCTGTATTCAGCAGTTTTAAGTTAAAATTACACAAATGAACCAATATACAGCTATACCTCGTTTAACGCTGTAGATGGTTCCAGGCAATAGGAGTGCTAAGCGAAACGGCTCTATGAGGGGCAGTGGGGAAGATAGGGGAAGATAGGGATCGGGGAACTCATGAAAAAAAAACACGATTTCAATTGAATTTTAAACTTTTTTGGTTTTATATGAACTCCAAAGAAACAGCAAACATAAAACTAACACAAACTGGACATTAGCAAAAATATAAACTTAAAATTATTGATGTTGAAGCTTCTGGGTCATCCTGGATTCTGTTTTCTTTGGAAAATCAGAAGCGTTAAAAAGGGGTACGGCAGACAAAAACAGCTCTATAGCAATGCTATAGAAAATCAGCGCGTTATAAGGGATCTGGCAGGAAAAACAGCGTTATAGAGAGGATTTGCATTAAAGGGTTCTGGCAGGAAAAACAGCGCAATAGTGAATCAGCTCTTAAGGGGTAGCTTTAAGTGGGGTATACCTGTACTTTTAAATGGAATAACAAAACCCAAACTAAAATCAGACAGTAACAATATCTCTTTTTCCTTAAGTCTTCCCTGCTTATTGTACTGATTTAGCCTTGGACTTACACTGTGGTTTAAAAGCCAAACTTTCAAGAGGTGCATTCTCGATTTATCACATCCTAAGCAATGCTCACGGCTGAAAACAATCATCAATTTTAGTATCAAATAGTAAAGCACAGCCAGGAGAAACAACTAGACAAGGCATAGACCTGTAAGAGATGGAAACACTTGATATTGTTGTAAATGAAATAAAATGAATATATATGGGTAGCTAAGTGATGACAACACATACCATTGAGCACCCGGAATCTGTACCAGTGATTTTCAAGGTAATAAGAATGTCGAACCGTTTCTGAATTAGGAACATTACCTCAGCAAGGTCCAGTTGGGTATGTGCACATAGTGATTTATCCACCATTGACATATTAAACAAATAATAATTAGACACAGACCACTTTTTGGAAGAATAACCGGCCACAGCGTTTTATTGGTAAACACAAATGACGTAATAACAATAAATAAATAAACATAACCATGAGGGGAGGAGCCAGGCCAGAGACAGTACCCCTTACGCCCTTGTCCAGGGCCTACCATTATGGAACATCCGTACCACCATAGGGTAGGATCTCACCCATTTTACCACTATCCCGGCGACTCCTCTCACCACCCGCAGCTGTGACAATCACATAAACATATTTTGCAAACATCTCATATACAGTAAATCAAATAACCTGCACCACAAGTGCCTAGGACAATAAATAAGATACTTTCTCCAACTTGTCCTTATTCATCCATAGTATTTTTTTATAATTATTATTTATTTATTCATTTTATTTTGTATTATTATTATTTTTTTTAAAACATACAACCTATACATATCTTAACAATATTTTAGGGATGGGTATCCTCATCCATGCCTAGCCAGGGGCCAATGCCATTTGGCGCCAACGAGCCTATAAATTGCTCCACCCCGATCCAGCTAGCCACCTCCTCTACATACCCCGGAGCTGCGAGGTCCCTCCTCCCAACCCCAGTGCCTGGGGTGGCCTATGAGCTCTTCAATTTAGTTTTTTTATTCAAAATAAATAAAAGTATTCTGATTTGTTCTTAACAGCTGTATCAGAATTCAGGGAGCATCTTTAGTTTGAAACATGTCATGGTTATTGTCATCTTGACTCTCGGTCCTCTGATCATCGGGTCACTAAGGACAGATCGTATTGATCTGGATAACTATATTAGCTGGTTTAACTAAAAGGAAAATCAGTTGGAGAAAGTGTATTCCTTTTAAGCAAATATCTCCTTGGCAACTAAAAGTGTTGGAATGTAAGTACTGCATAAAAGTATAACTTTCAATTACTTTTTTAAAGGACTATTGTATAATGAAATAGATAGATGTTTCGAAATATTGAGTATAATTAAGAAGGCAAACTATCATAAATATAGTTTTTATTTAGAAAACATAAATGTTGATACCTCAGCAGATCCATGGAGGCGTTTAGTGAAGGCTGTGTGTGTGAGAGGGGAGTTTACATTTTTGCAGGAGCAGGGCTTACAGTTAACATGCAGAAGAGAATTAGGTGTCGAATTCCAAACCTCCAAAAGTGTGATTTAGGGAAAAAACACTACACACTCTAGATTTTAAGCACAAAGACAGGGCCATCCACTCGTCTGCAATGTGATAATATTGTTTTTGCCTTGTATTTAACCCGTGTATAGCACTATAAGGGATAATAACAGTAATAAATGATCCAGGACCACCTATGGGGGGCACTGCTGTGATGCATGGAGCTACCTCGACTTGTGATCAGATCCATACTGTGCGACGTTAGATATTCAGCAGTATATATAGGTATATATATATATATATATATATATATATATATATATATATAGGTATAAATATCCAACGTTATGTGAAGATAATTGTGTATATTCAGCATTGTGTAAAGTAGTTGTATATATTAAGCATTGTGCAAATCTAGGTGTAACTATTTAGCAGTTAAACTTCTGAATATGTTTTTGTGCTCAGAGACCTTTATTTCACAAAACAAAACACACCATGACATATTAATAATACCCTGTTTCTGATGCAACAAAAAAAAAACAATCCTTTCCACATCCCTTTAACTCTTCTTGTATTAATTTCTTGCAAAATTTAAAAAGTCTCAAACTTGCACTTTTAAATTAACAATAGCAAATTTGTGACTTCACAGCCCTGGTATGAAACATACAAAACACGAGTTTGCTTTAACCCGTCTTACAGCCTTATTAAATTGCGGTTTGACCAATTGAATAGGGCTCTATACAAGCACAGAGCATATTTTTTTTACATAAGTTTTTAGTTTGTGAACTTCTATCCAAAAGCAAGGTCTTCACTGACTAAAAACTACGCAAATTTTGGAAGTGCATGTAAAATTCAGCTCATTAAGATGCATATATATATATATATATATATATATATATATATATATATATATGAGAACATTTACTTGTTTTCATTTGCAAAGCCGCAATTTGACTGGTGAAACACGATAAAAACAAGAGTAATTATATTTTTAAAGCTTAATCTTATTGTTAACTATACCACAGAGAGAGATAAAGTGACTGCAGCTGAAAGGATACATTCATTTTATGGCTTCTAAAGGGGATAATCTTCCTGTAGGGGTTTGGACACTGTACACTTAATATTATAGAAGTCTACCGTCCACTGAGACAGCTGCTACACCAAAGGAGTATAATGCAAACTATTAAATAGCACTTACTCGTGCCACGGAGAGGCAGCTTCCTGCTAAATAATTTAATGATGATCTTGCTTTTTTTTATAGGGGAATAATTAAGAAGTACTAAGTAAAGTGATATATATAATAATTCACCATCAACCATATATATATTGTTATAATCATGTATTAAAATATACTTCTCACCACAAATCCTCCTGCTTTCAGCTTACTGGACACCCCAGGAGAGGTGAGGTTCTATCTATCTCAGCGCCCAGCTGCCTTTTCCAGTTAAAAGGAAAACCTGCACGCCTCCTTTAAACTCATGCCTGCTGTATTACACAGCTTTGTAGCATAGCATAGGATGGATTATGCACGAGTTAGGAGACCTACCCACTCAGTGTGAGGCTGGTACCTAACCGCTGCTATCGATTTTGTGGGAAGGTTATCAACCACCTGTCCATACTCAGGCTCCAAGTATCTGCTCATTATTGTCTACGCACACCACAACAATGGAAGATCCACCTGAACATACGTATTTTTTGCATGATACAGACCTGCATATGATTTACTATGTATTTAAATGTTATAGATCGTTTCTAGTTTTTACTGCTTCATGTTTGAGGAGACATTGGCTGATGTTAGAAGAAAAAGTCACTGAGCTGTGTAATCTGATTGTCTCAAAAGACCAAGAGCCAATCAAAATGCAGCTCTTATTCTTCTACTCTTGTATCAAAAAAAGCCAAGTGGTATAATTTTTATTATTAAATTTATATTCACATTTTATATTCACATTTGTCTCTGTGTATTCTTTTGTATAACAGCAACTTGTATTTAGCTGGAACTTCTCATTTATATATGATTTCTCTTATGGTATACTGAAGAACAAATATTATAATCTTTCTTTTTCTAATGTAAAATCTCATTTACAGACATGATCCGTCTTTCTTACTGTACATAATAAAATGCATCTGCAAAGATTAATCTATTACATGAATTATATTTCTATTTAATGTTTGTCTTAATTGCCACATGCAAATGGCACGCTAATTTCCTTGTAATTAAAAACAGATAACTGTGTCTATCTACTTAAAAGTTAAAATGAAAAATTAGTTTTTACATTTATTTTGTTTTAAAAGCAAAAGAGAAATACAGTAATGTGATAATATTAATAATATAGATTATGTAGTTTGTCAGAACAGACAGATCAATTTACTTAAACTAATAATAAAGTGTAAATTGGCAATATAATATACACTGTAGTTAAACTGGTGATAGGGCTGCAGGATAAGTACATAAAACTAAATATTAAATAATGTTAAGAATAACATAAGGGTGGCTCTGTGGAATATAAATGTTAATATTCTGTGAAAGAAACACAATCTCATCTCCTCTATAAAACATTGTAGAGAATATTTATCCATATCAGGGTTTAATTGGCTTTTGTTGTAGCAGTATATACTATTTCTACCACATAGAATAGTATTTTCCTATGCACTTTTGGGTCCCAGAATCTTTCAACTCCTAATCTTGAATGGTTTGATGATAACAACCAGGTCATAGCAACCATGGCCCGCGTAGTGTCAACTCTAATTCTATTAAATAACTTAAATTAATAAAATAAATAACAACATAGACTTGGATTTGGTGAAAAATATGTCCACAGCTGACCCTGCAAAAGTTAGTCATTATCTGGTTAGAAATAGTGCCACGCCGTAAATGGCGCACGGAAATTGGCATATTCATTATGGAAAAGTGCTGGAAGAAAGTAAACATGGCAATGGGTAGTTTTGTAAGACAGATGAGAGGTTTCTCAATTACACACACTGATTTCAGACAGCCCTATGCTAGCACTTATTGAGATGGGGTACATCTCAACAGAATTGGTTTGAAGGTTTTTAATTTTCTCCTTACGGGAAGGAATATCACAGGCCATAGCTTCTTTGGCCGGGAGCTCCTAATGGGTGCTCTTCTGTAGTGCTTCCCTTTAATTGATACACAGGAGTTAGCCTCTAAGTGGCACAGGGTTCTCTGAGAGGGTATGTGTTTACCTTAATATAGGCAAGTTATATATTGTTTTTTGGTTTTTAACTCATTAAAGAAGCTGAGGCCTTATATTCCAACCATAACAAGTCTTTTGGTCTTAATTTGATGAGGTTTTATGATGGTGTTGGGAGGTTTATTGTAAAATAAATCTCTGGTTGACAAAGGAAAAGGTAAAGATGCCCACGGTGGAGCAAAGTGGATGGAGAGTGGGCTTTTACCCAAGGGAGGAACATAGGATGCATGATTTAAATTAATTGGTTGCTAGGGGAGGATTAAGAGCGGATTGAGTGAGATTTCATAACGGAGTGCCCATGAAGGTGGGGGCACACTGGTGCCGGAGTAACCTGCAGAAAGATTGCCTGCCCTCGCTCCCCTGGGGGTTACAGTTTAGAACCGTAATGATCAAGGGAAGTTCTTTGTCACTGCATTGGTTGTGGCAGTAGTGCTGGCCCCTTCATTGATGCTCGTGAGTTAGCCTCTTGGAGCACAGGGTCCTCTGAGAGGGTGTGTGTTTGCCTTAATATGGGCAAGCACTAAGTTATATATTCATGTTTTGTTATTTAACTCATTAAAGAAGCCCGGGCCTAATATGTCATCCATAACAAGTCTTTTGGTCTTTATTTAAAGGCCATTTACCTCACTATACGTGTGCTTCATGGTGTAAAAGAGCACAGAATTCTGTTTTAATTAAACTATTAATAGCTAAAAATCAGCAGTCTAAGGTCTGTTTGCAAACACGCTGCTGACTGTTCCATGATTGACAACACATGCTGACACCGCTGGTGCAAGCTCCGTGAACACAAAGATTTATGTTTTTTCTCTGCGATCAGAAATGTTATCAGCCATCAGGTAACCCACAAGTAAAATATTTAGGAGTTTCCAGCAATCATGTCCCTGCACAGATGAATTTGGGAAGGGTTAACCCTCTTTATGTTTCTACTCTCTGCACAGAGCTCTTGTTGTCAGTCTGCCTGGGGGACATGCCAGAGTCTCATGTAAACAGACACTTCATTTATGTTTTTTTCTGTGAAAAAGGCACCTATTTAAAAAATTCTAAAAGCATTTCAACATGTTTTAGGAGTACTTTATAGTGGTGTGCCCCAAGTTGTACTGAATTAACTGGCTCTTTAATGAGGTTTTGTGATGGTGTTGGGAGGTTTATTGTAAAAGGAATCCCAGGTTGACGAATAAGAGGGTCATGAGGAACTGAGATTTTTGAACTAGCTTTTTATTACAATTGATAACTCCATGCTAACCCTGCAAATTATACCCTCAAATAAACAGTGAGATCCCAATCGGAAACAGTTCTCAAAAAGTAATATTTTTAACCCAACCACCTTAAATCCGGCCATTTCTCAACACACTAATGATGCTTAAAATATCCTGCAAAACCAACATTCCCAACTGTGTATTCTATTGTATAACATCAACTAGTATTTAGGTGGAACTTCCCATTTATATATGATTTCTTTTATAGTGTACTGAAGAACAAATATTATAATCTTTCTTTTTATAGTGGAAAATTGCCATGATGCATTTTGCATAGTGTACATAATAAAACGCATCTGCAAACAGTCAAATTATATGAGTTATATTTTATTTAATGTGTTTGCTAATTGCCACAAGCAAATGGCACCCTCATTTACTTGTGATTAAAAACAGATAACAGTGTCTATATTATCTACTTAAAAGTTAAAATGAAAAATTTGTTTTCACATTTATTTTTTTATAAGCAAGAGAGAAATTCAGTAATGCGATAATATTAATAATATAGATTATGTAGTTTGTCAGAACAGACAGATCAATTTGCTCAAACTAATATTAAACTAATATTAAAGTGTAAATTGGCAATATAATATAAACTGTAGTTAAACTGGTGATAGAACCGCCAGATAAGTACATAAAACTAAATATTAAATAATGTTAAGAATAACATAAGGGTAGCTCTGGGAAATATAATATAAGGTAATATTATGTGAAAGAAACACAATCTCATCTCCTCTATAAAACACTATATTTATCCATATTAGGGTTTTATTGGCTTTTGTTGTAATAGATAGTATTTTTACAACATGGAATATTATTTACCTATGCACTTTTGGGTTTCTAATTCCACAATATAATATTATCTGGGTTGGTCACACTCTACAACTCCCAGAATCATCCACAGTATTGCCCCAACTTTAAACTTCTAATCTTAAATGGTTTGATCATAACAACCAGGTCATAGCAACCATGGCCCTTGTAGTGTCAACTCTAATTATCCGATATAATAGTTGTCAAACTGAATCGTAGTCAAGCGAAGCGAGGGACACATTTCTGGCCGCAAATGCGGACCCTCGTGAAGCAAGGGGCCGCATTTGCGGAGGTGGAGGCTCTACGCCACCTCACTCCCGGGACAAATAAAAAAAAAAATATGACCCGCGGGCTAAGAAAAAAAACACTAACACATAAAGAGGAAATACGGACTTACACAAAAGAAAATACGACCCGCGTGACTTAGCAAAAAAAAAAATACAAGGTCACAAAAATACGAAGTTAATGCCCGAAAGGCGTACAGCAAAAAACACAGAAAACAATGAAAATTAAAAAAAATAAATTACAAAAAAATCACACACAGCATGGGGGGACAGCCAGGACCTCTGGGGGTGCGGTTGCACATGGAATTAAAGTCAATTTTATGCAGTTTGCCACTTGAAAATCGCCCAAGCGAGTAAAAAAATGGAGGCGGAAAAAAATGAAAACAAGGCTCAATGACCCCAAAGTGCAGAAAACACTGACAAGGACATACAACTTTTAATTACTACCCGCGGAACTTAGAAAAAAAAATACCAGGTTGCAAAAAAAAAAACGAAGTTAACGGCTGAAATGCGTACATTCAAAAACAACACAAAACAATACAAAACAAAAAAAAAGAAAACATACAGAGCATGGGGGGCAGCCATGACATCTGCCAGTAAGGTTGCACACTAATTAAAGTCCAATTTAACGAGTTTATAAAATTTAAGTAAGGAAAAAAATGTTGTACGAAAAAAATGAAAACGGGTCTACACGACCCCGAAATGCACAAAACACCGCCAGGCATGAACGACTTTTGCCAGGGACGTACGAGGTACAAAAATACATACTTAGGAACCACGGAAAATGCTTGCGACCCGCGTAGCCAAACTACGCCATTTTACAACACTAATACATTACGAATCTAAAATGGCGATTTACACAACTAAAGCAACGGTTTGCCCTCGCGCACGCAGTAAATTTCTAATGTACAGTTGGGACATTGATGACACTTTATCCTCAGAGCAGCAACAGTCCAACTGTACATTGTATGCTGCAGGTAAATAAAAAGAGATACTTAGCTCTTCAGGCCATTCATTGCTGGTTATATCAATTACAAATAGGTAAAAAAATGGAAAAATATATATCTGTCTTTGTCATGAGAGCCGAAGGCGCTCATAGTACCAAAATTAAACGAGAGGAGTGGCTCGCTATGAGCGCCAATGGTGCTCAGCGCGAGCCTCGCAATGAATCCGAAGGCCCTCAGAGTGTAAAAAGCTTTACATTGGGTGTAAAACAACATTGCCATGGCTTAAAATTTTATTGCCCCGTCATTTTTGACGGGCAAGTCGCTAGTATTAAATAATCTAAATTAACAAAATAAATAACAACATAGTCTTGGATTTTGTGAAAAATATGTTCACAGCTGAGCCTGCAAATTATCCCTTTAAATAAACAACAAGATCACAATCGGAAATAGTTTTAAAAAAGTATTTTTTTAACCAAACCACCTTAAATACGGCCATTTCTACGCACAGTTTAAAATATGCTGCAAAATCAACACTGCATCAATAAAAAGATCCAACACAAAATGTGCCTGAAATAATGTATTTCCATTAAATTGATTTAAAAACATAACCCAAAGAAATAACTCTTCCTTAATTCTGTCGTAGTGGGAATAAAATGATGAGGTTGTTTAACAGCAGGAGTTGGCAAAGACAAATGCCTAGAAACCCCCCACTAATCGGAATGATTTTACATGCAAAATTACATTTCCAAAGAAGTGATTGCAAATTCTTAATCACCATTTTCTTTGCGACTGCAAAGTTATCAACTTCTGCCTCAAATCAACTAATTTGTCCTCAGTAAGCCGGCACCCAAAGAGAGCCAAATCAATGATAATTCCTAAATAAAAAAATGAGAGAAGAAGAAGGACCCTCTGATTTTTCCTTAGCTAATGGAATCCCAAATTCATCAGCAACACATTAAAAGATAATTCATCAAAATTTCTCCAGCCAAATTAATTAGTTTGACCTACAAAAAGAGAATCATCTAAATTATGCATCATTGATGTAGTTCGCGGCTGAATTTCAACAACCTAACGAACAAAGCGACTAAACGTTTTCAAATATAGACAGAAAATTGAGCAACCCATAGGAAAACAAAAATCCATATAAAATTAATTTGTAAAACGTCATCCCAAAAGATGGTATGATGGAAGTACTAATAGCAATCGGAAAGCAGATTCAATGTCAAGATTTGCCATAAGTGTTCCCCTTCCTGAATCCCTAACTAAACCAATTGCCTGATCAAATCATGAACTGAAGACAACTCATTAATTCCATCATTAACCAAAAAAACATTTTAGAAAAGAGAGATGATGAATTGATCTAAGCTTCCCTGGATGTTTTTAGGTACTACAACCAAACCGAGATACCATCAATTTAGGAATGGACAAGAAATAAAAGGGAAAATACATCTTAACTTCATCAATACCTTCAATATCTTCAATACCTTCATCAACAACCACATGAGAGAAATCTCAAGCCAACTTCAAATTAGGAGGAAGACCAGATTGTGAGGCTTCAACAAATGAAATTTTAAAACCATTATTAAAACCATAAAACAGTAACTGAGCACCAGTAATGATCAGTAACCTTTCTTCCACTTATATCTAGCCTTGGGTGCATTCTTTGTAACCTTGCAGACGTCTTCCCCTTTAGCACCAATTTCTGATCCTCTCATTATTTTAAAACATCTAAATAATATATGTGGGTGACCACACTCCAATCATTCGTGCATAAACAGACAAGATGACTCCGCCTTATAAGAAACAAAATCCATTTTGAAATACTCCTGCCATACGAACCTGTCCTGCAACACTCCCACGAAAAGAAGACGTGTCCCTCAATGGAGTAACTATCTTTATCCAACTACCTACATGCTATATTGCCCTAGGCATATCAGGACGTACAGCCATTCTCTTGTGAAAATACTCTATTATAATAAATTGTCAATTGACCCACGAGCAGGCCCTGTGGTGGGCACAGGGTTTTGAGCTGCCGGACGGTACTGCCATCATATTTATTACTGGGAATGCACAAGTGAGCGAAATGAGTGCATACTTTATGAGTGGGTTATCATATGAAAGAGCAAACAAAACCACCCATAAATGCTGTGACAAAACATATTTTTAAATACTAACACCATTCCTTTAAACCATCTATCTTTTTTATTGCCCCATTTCCAGGGAGGGAGGGTGGAAAACTGCTCTTCCTCAGCTTCAGTCAGGTGTGTGTACTTCTTCCCAGCAACAGCCCCTTTATGCCCCTTGCACAAGCCCACCTTTACCCTCTCACCCACCAATTACTTTAAACAATGCCATCCCTTAACTCCTACCTAGGTCAACACCCACTTCCTCTTCACTAAGCTCCGCCGTGGGTTCACGGTCCACTAATTATCTAACAATCTTTATACCTGTAACAAATCCTTTAAAAATAAGAAATATGGTAAGACCTACTGTATTTTTCGCTCCATAAGACGCATTTTTTCCGCCTCAAAAGTAAGGGGGAAAGTCTGTGCGTCTTATGGAGAGGATAGAGAGAGATAGGAGAGGACAGAGGGAGAGACACAGGAGAGGATAGAGAGAGACAGGAGAGGACAGAGGGAGAGACACAGGAGATGATAGAGAGAGACAGGAGAGGACAGAGGAAGAGAGACAGGAGAGGACAGAGGGAGAGACACAGGAGAGGATAGAGAGACAGGAGAGGACAGAGGAAGATACACAGGAGAGGATAGAGAGACACAGGAGAGGATAGAGAGAGACAGGAGAGGATAGAGAGAGACAGGAGAGGGCAGAGGAAGAGAGACAGGAGAGGACAGAGGGAGAGACACAGGAGAGGATAGAGAGAGACAGGAGAGTACAGAGGGAGAGAGACAGGAGAGGACAGAGAGAGTCATCCTATAAAACTTTAGATCCATCCATTAAAATGGCACAGGTTATAATATGAGCAGTTTTGGCTCAGATGCCTGCATGTATTGGATCGATGTAAAAAGACCTAATATGGGTTTGTCTGTGTGTAGATGAGTGTCCCACTATGTACCCACTTCAGGCAGTCGTAGTGTAACATGTTTGCACTGTAATGAATTCAGGACCAGATGGGAACAGAATGGGGGCTCTTGTATTGGGCATCTTGTGAGGGAAGCACCCAGTGCAGCCAGAGCCCAGTGATGCAGCCTGTCTATTATATTTTGTTATAGTTTATTAAATAGTTTAGTACACCATTTGATTAAGAATATTTTTTTCTTGTTTTCCTCCTCTAAAAACTAGGTGCGTCTTATGGTCAGGTGCGTCTTATGGATCGAAAAATACGGTACTCTCCTTAGGGCGAATAATGAGGACTATAGCTTGAAATATGTAGATCAGACATTCATTAAAAATTGCCATGCTTAATACACTATGATATCAGCTTTAAGGCCCAGAAAGACCTGGAAATGTTCTGGTATAAGTACAGATTTGAATCACACTCCCAATAGGAAGATCAATCAGGGTACTACCATCTCCAAACCAGAATCTATGTCTGGGAGCATTGTCTTTGATCATGAATCCAGTCCAGTGGAAGATATTGCGCCCGATTTAATTAAGCAATCGTAAGTTACAGGAGTCCATAAGTAAGGCTGTAAGTTAATTTGCAATTCAATTGTTATCTTTTTGCGGGCTACAAGCGGTTTATGGATTACAGGCTTGAAAACTTTGCAATGGTTAAAACCAGAACTTACAGATCTTTCACTTCTGCAAGAGTTATAATCACTAAAATCGCAAATCGCTATTCAATTGCTTCAATTCAGCAGGGTCGCAAATGTAAAACGTCAAACGTAGGAGAAAATCCTACAAGTGCTAGAGAGGACCCACAAGGGGGTTTAACCCCTGTCCGCAGGACTGTAAATGCAAATAAAAAAATCTATAAAGTGCTCTAAATAATGGGGAAAGCGATGAAAGACATTAGCATTAATTGTGCAACAGTCTTAAGCTCGTAAATTGGCAGTAAAGAAAAATGTATTTTTATCTTTCATTTCGGGGTTATATCGATCTTGAGTATCAATGAGTTAATACATATCAGGCCACCCATATGGACTAGAACAGTATTGGCATTCATTCTTATAATTTTGTATTTTGAGGGTTTGCGAGTCTGATCGCATATCGGACTTCCGAACCTAATTGATTGACATGTAACCTCCATGTTTTACTGCTGTAATGATGGTGGTCTCATTTTCTATTGGCTGTTTCGAAATGGGAGGTTACGGTCTTCCTTATTTGATTATATTCCCGCCCTGAACTGCTACAGATGAGTGCGTGGTTTAGCTTTCGGCATGTAACTTGTGGGCTCCTTCAATTGAATAGCACCGGAATCAGAGATGAACGGGAGCCCGCAGCAGGACCGCAGACATACGGCCTGGATACCGCGAGATGCGGGCTTGCAATTCAATCGGGCTCATAATCTTCTGGTTGGGGTGCCAGAGTCAGTTTCTGAGTGATCACAAGGAAATCTATATATAATTCTGAATAGCTTTTATCTATTTGCTGTCAAGCGTATTGTACAGAACAATTTTGTAACCCGTCTGCCAAAGTTTCCAGCGTGAGAGGATGATGCTACTGAAAAAAAGGCCTGCCAAAGTGTTTTGTTAAGTGTGATTCCAGATGTCACTTTTCAAAAAGTGACAATATAAGTTGTAATTATTGCAAAAAAGTTGGTCACCATCGCAATGAAGGTAACAATGTCATTGTGTGAAATTTGTGTTATTAATATTTTAGTTGTCTAGATACAGAACACAATCAAGTATAAAAAGAAGATGAAAATAACACTTCAGGAGGACACACCTGAATCATCTGATACCCTGGTGATATCCTGAGATCCGGTGAGTGTGATACAACTGGAAGAGGAAATTATTTAATTGACTTCAAAGGCAGATAGCTCCAAACTCTCAGAGCAAGTCCAGCATGACCCAGCCATTAAAAATTCAGGGGAAATTCCGGAGGAACCTGAATAACAAACACAACCGAGCCTAAAAGGGAAACGTTCAATTTTGAAAGAATAAAAAAGGCATAGAAGTAGAAGTGGGCATCATGGGAAGATTATTGATACTGATATGCTCCAACTGAAAAGCAACTTCAATCTCTGGTGAAATATTGGGCTGAACAAATAAATGAGGAAGATATACAACCATTGTCGTCAATATTCCATCACAAAGTTCTGTATGTTCTTAAGTGATGACACTAGTAAGGTATCTAAGATATATCTTCTAGCACACAGATTCAAGAACATTCAAAACCTGGCATATTACAGTCCTCCATAACTTTCTCAAGTGATTTTGCAGTTGTGCTATAAAATTCCTTGAATTGTGTATATATTTTCATACAAATATGTCCATAATCATCCTCTATTAATGACAAGAGTTACATTCAAAATATTCACGATTGCTCATTAATGTGATAGCCATTGAGCCTGATTCGTAAGTTACTGTAGCCCGTAAGTGAGGCCGTAAGTAAATTTGCTATACAATTGGCGTATTTTTGTGTGCTCCGAATGGGTTACGGGTTACGGCCTTGAAAACATTGCAGTGGTTAAACCCGGAACTTACGACCTCCCGAAGCCTTTCATCTTTGACGACCGTAAGACTTCCGATTGCTAAAGTCGGAAAACGCTATTCAATTGTAAAAATTAATGGATTTAATGATGCATCCATCTATCCCTTGTTAATTCCATAAAGCTAACATGTCAGTGTCCTTGTTGGTCATCATGTACATGTGTGGTGTGTGTGATGTACATGCGGTGGCATGTTGCTGTATGTCATATTCACCTGACATAGAGGCTGGGCCACCAGACCTGAAGATCCAGTGTCGGGCACCTGGCTGAGCAGGTCCTTGGCCATCCTCTCCAACTCGTTATAGTACACAGTCACTTTGGACCCACCACTTGGTGCTTGCTGGTCCTCCTTGGCCATCATCCTCCTCACCTTGTTCCTGATGTCATCAAAACAGTGCTTGATGTACCTCACATCCCTTTGTGCTGTGACCACTGCTGTTACCTCATTCTCCTGGTGCGTGTAGTTTAGGGCCCTGTGCTTGCTCTTATCCTCTTGCCCTCCCAACTGTGGATGGGGATCCTTGCCTCCCTGATCTGTGCCTGAGGCCTGTCCCTTCCCCCGAACAATCCCCCCCTGGGTTCAAGCCCCTCCCCCTCTGTCCCTGGTCTACATGTGCCTGTTGCTAGGGCCACCCTGCCACCACCCACCTCCTCCTCCACACTCTCCTCCTTCTCCACCTCTGCCACTTCCTCCTCCACCAGTTCCACCACCTCCTTCTCCTTCTCCAACTTCTCCTCCTCCGCCTCCTCTCCTCCACCACTCCCAACCTCCTCCTCTCCTCCACCACTCCCCAGGGCCACCTGTCTCTCCTCTCTTTCTTCCTCACCTCTCCTGTTCTCGCCTCTCCACTACTCTCCCTTCCCTCCATTACAATCCCAAAAAGAATATAAGGATAAATAAAAATAAGTATTTCTGTATATATATATATATATATATATATATATATATATATATATATATATATATAGTAAAAAAAGAAATGTGGGTATTATGTGTATTTATTAACTGTTGGGGGATGGGATGGGGGGGAGGTGTAAGGAGTGACCTAGCTCTATGTGTGTTCTTTAATTTATGTGTATTGCTATTGTGTGTAATCTGTAAATATGTGTAATCAAGCATTGAGTGTAAAATTGTAATTAGATGAATAGAAATAAACAAAACCGCAATATACTGCTCTCACAACTCGCCTACTCTCTCATTCTCACTAAAAAAACTCTAACTCCGGGACCTGCGTGCTACTCCGGAAGAAAATACGCAACTTTATAATCTCCCTCTGCCAATCATTTGCAGCTGGACCGATTTCTATTGTCTGTGAGGCCTGTGTCTCACTATGTTATACCGTGATTGGATCGTAACAACGGATCGAATCTGGGCCAGCCCATTAACAGATTGCGGCCCCAGGAGGGGTTTACGGACCGTAACTTGCGCCCTTGCTCAATTGATTAGCTCCTGAATCGAAGACATACGGCCAGGATCTTGCGAGATGCAGGCTTGCAGGCTCATTGTCTTGATTGAGGTGCTTTCTCCACATAATGAAATTTGCTATTGAATGCTTCAACATTAAATAATATCACATTTAAATTATAGCAGCTGAATAGTTTGCTGCATTCAAGGGCATGTGTAGAAACAGACCAATACAAACAAGAATGGCAGCTTATCTGCACAATAGCTAGGCAGGAAACCTAGTTTTATTTTTTGAAAAATATTTTTTTTCTGAACCTGCTGGTCCATGGAGGCATCCATGATACTTTGGGTAAAGGCATATCTGTTTTTCTTGGAATATGAATGGGTCTGATAGAATCAGTTCTGTATGCAAACATTTTTTTGCATGAAAAAATACCAAAATAAATATTGGCAAACTCACCCTGATGTTTGTAAAATCTTTTTAGTTTGCAAGCTAAGGCTTTTGTCAGTTGACACTCCAGAAAATCCATGCTAAGACTAGCATAAAATTCATCATTTGTTTTGGCCAATCAAGGGAGAGCAGATACATTTGTATCATACTCTGGGGTTCCTGTGTTGTAGCCTTGGATATATAGTCTCTTTTCCATCCTGCAGCAAGTGCTTCCATTGAAAGTTCAAACTCCATACCGAGCTGCATTTCCTTTGCATACTTGGTTATGTAAGCTTCCTGCGGGTGTGCAAAGCTGGATTTTACTTTACTGCAAATAACTTTGTAAGTACACTGAACTTTTCTATATAACACATCTTTACTGATAATCACTGCCCGTTTCTTACCAAACATTTGAAACCCAGGAAACGTATATATATATGTTTAAGAATATGTGCGTGAGAGCAGTTGTTGAAGCAGAACTTGCGGTTCTCATTGCGACAACCAGTTTTTCCTATTCCCATCACTGCTCAGAAGATAACAATATGCATTCAGGCTAGCAGGAAGTTCTGAAGCCAGACAAGATGGAACATTCTGGAGTTAATGCTCTGGGGTTATATAGCTGCTAATATGGTCAGTTTGTTACAAAGCTCACAGTAATAAAGCTTTGCCTAAATCAGTCCTTTTAAATTCCTGTTTCGGTTAATCCCCAGATCCAGTAACTTCACACGGGGAGGCAAAATAGATTGCTGTCTATTTCATATAGAATAAATAGCAATTGCAATCTCAGTGAAACAGGCAAATCTTGTTAGGTCTCTGTGCTGCCTCTCTGGTTAATGCCCTCCTTGCACGATCCGTGAGTTTTGGTGTGCAGCTGTCTCTTAGCAGGTTTGCTGTTGTGCCCTGTTCTTTCCATTTGGTTATGATAGATTTAATGGTGCTCCTGGGGATCATCAAAGATTTGGATATTTTTTTTATAACCTAACCCTGACTCGTACTTCTCAAAACATTTTGTCCATTACTTGTTTGGAGAGTTCCTTGGTCTTCATGGCAGTGTTTGGTTAGTGGTGCCTCTTGCTTAGCTGTTGCAGCCTCTGGGGCCTTTAAAAAAATTGTCTGCATATGTAATGATAGATCATGTGACACTTAGATTGCACACAGGTGGACATCATTTCACTAATTATGTGACTTCTGAAGGTAATTGGTTGCACCAGAGCTTTTTATGGGCTTCATAACCAAGGGGGTGAATACATACACACATGCCAATTTTTTGTTTTCTATTTCTAAAAAAATGTTTTATGTATATATTTTTCTCATTTCACTTCACCAACTTAGACTATTGTGTTCTGATCCATCACATGAAATCCAGATTAACAAAACATTGAACTTAAGGCTGTAATGTAACAAAATAGGTAAAAATTCAAGGAGCGTGAATACTTTTGCAAGGCACTGTAAATATTTTTTTTTTAAATCACTTTGAGAGTTGTTTCAATTACCATATTTTTTCGTGTATAAGACGACCGCATGTAAAAGACGACATCTATGATTTTGACCCCAACATTTTGAAAAGTATTTAAATAAGCCAGTATGAGGAGCCCGCCTCTCCCACCACATTCCCCGATCAGACAGGTCATTGTATTCATCTCTAAGTACTAGAACTAGCTGCCCTCGGTTATATCATACACTGATCCCCTATAACTCCAGGCCACGTTATACACTGCCCCCTATAAATCCATGTGCCCACTCCTTACCAGGCCCATAGAACTTGATTCCCTGGGTCACATCAAACACCTTCCCATTGACAACTATAAGTGTCCTGGACTTGCTGGTGCCATCACACTCACTGATTTGCTGCAGACTGAAGTCCTTGCGCTTCATCTGGGGCAGTGCTAGCCCAAGGCCTGGCTCCTCTCCAAGGCACGTACACCCGACAGGCCCCGTACACTAACACGCCCAGCAGCTCCAGGTCCAGGAGCAGCTCTCCGGCATATACCCATCCTAGACCGGTAGGAGCCTCCTCACTGCCCGGCGGGTCACCGTCCGCCTGCTCCTCCCAGCCCTCTGACATCACTAGAGTCCTGCACCCGCCTGCGGAGTAGAGCAACCCAACATACTGACCGGGACACACAAGCTCTGGACTTAGGGCGCAGGGTGGCTCCGGGTTTCAGGCTGCTCCTGGTGTCCCAAGGAGGCTCTCTGGGGGGTTGCCGGGGACCTGGGAGCAGCGAGCACGGGCTGGAGAAAGCAGGGAGAGCAGCGGAGTCTCACGCAAGTTCCCTCCACTGTATTCTGTGTATAAGATGACACACCAATTTAAAGGTCCACATTTTGTCAAAAAAGGTTGTTTTATACACAGAAAAATACAGTAATTTTCACATATAATAAATTAATCAACCAAGTTGATAAGAGACTACCATATGGAATTGAATACATTTTCACAGATCTAGTTTAAGATGACTGATGCAGACAAACCCAGCTTTACACAAGGACGCTTGGCTATTTAATGTTAGCTCTACGTCTTCAGCCAGTGCAGGGCTAGCCCAAGGGCTCTTGCATGCTTAGGCACACTATGGCAACAATTTATACAATTTAGAAGTCTAACATCAAACTTGAAACTTTTATTGCACTAGGTGTACAAATATTTATTACTCCATTATACTTTATTTGCCATGATGTTGATTTTCTGTAAGCAAACATTTCAAAGGGCTGTTGTAATTCAATAAAAAGTTCACATTTGTGAAGTATGTAACAAACCAACAACATTAGCATTTGTGTAAGTATGAACCTAAAAAACACTTTTAGTGTAAATAATAATTTTGTGGACTTTGTTTGTATGTAATATGTTCCAATATGATGCTAAATTGTTTTACTTTAAATGTAAAACATAACTTTTCTTCATCGTTAAAACTGAATTAATTGCAAGCAACAGGAGTAGAATAACGTTCTCTACAGCATAAAGCCTGAGGAGTGTGTTTATAATTCAGTGGAGGAAGGGGTGAGGGAAAAAGGAAGAGGGAGAAGGATGTGGATTTGTTAAATAATTTGATTTTATTTTAATTTGACATTTCTCCTTTACCTGCACTTCCTAAAAAATTGACAACCTGCAACAGTAACTTCAAGCTTTGTTCCTGCAGAAATGTAAATGGCCCTTTAACCACATTTAACCACATTTTTTTTGTCCAGAACTGATTAAGCTTGAGAACCAAGGTACCACTATATGTGTGTGTGTATATATATATATATATATATATATATATATATATATATATATATATATATATATATATATATATAAAAATAGTAATTTAGCAATTATTAATCTATATATATTTTTATATATATGTAGATTAATAATGAGTATTGCAATATAATTTGATACCTTTTGTATTGGAAAAACGTCTTATTTATAATGACGAGCTTCCGAGAGGCTTAACCTCTCTTTATCAAGTCTAAAGCAATACTACATGAGATGGAACCCTCAGTTTGAATAATAATAGCAGATGCAGAGAGAGCGTTGGGACAGCATCTGACATCATCAGGTAAATACATATATGGGGAATAAACCCAACATAGCAAAGGAAACATATATACACATATTATCTACACATATACATCAATATATACACGAAAAAGCAGAGCACTGTAGTCCACAGTGATATCTTTCCTGTTGGACAAACACCTCACTAAGAGTACTAAGTCTGTTGTGGTATAAGAGGAAAAAAAATCACATGAAATCACAATATTTATATATATATACGTGTATATAAAATTATGCATCTTAGTATAGAGTGGTATAACAACTAGAGAACTAAGAGTTGCAGGTTTATGATCTTAACATAGGAAAGAGAAAGAGCATCTCATATGTTTAGTACTGCACTCTTAAAATTATTATTAATAAATATATATATACTAGCGACTTGCCCGTCAAAAATGACGGCAAGAACATTTTAAGTCTGGGAATGCTGTTTGCCACACAATGCGATGCTCCGCCCCCTCAGAGCACCTTTGGAGCTTATTGCGCGCCTTTCCCCCCCATCTACTTTGGTGCTTTGCAATGATCACCTTCGCCGCTCATCACCACTCCCGTGATGCGCGCCTTTGACGTTAATTGTGAGCCTCTCCCCTGTGTAGTTTAGGTGCCCCGTGATGAGTGTTACTGACTTGGGTTAAATATTACTGCCCTGGGTTAAGTGTTACTGTCTTGGGTTAAATGTTACTGGCTTGCATTAAGTGTTACTGGCTTTGGGCTATGTTTTACTGCCTTCTGCTTTGTTTTCACCCATTTACGTTTTTTTGGACGCCATTTTTTTCTTGCTTAGCAGATTTTCAATTGTCAAAAACGCCAAATATACCTCAAATTAACTTGCAACCTCACTCACAGGCTCCCTGGCTCTCCCCCTGTGCATGAGTGTGTAAGGTATTTTTTTTAAATATTTGGCGTTTTTTGGTGGTCTTTCGAGTTTGGAGGTTTAGCCGTTAAAGTCGTAAAGTATTGCATTCCGTAAAATATTGCGTACCTCGCGCTGAGTCCCCCTGACTCTCGATACCTGCAATGAGCACCTTGGCGCTCATTGCAGCTAAGTCCCACGGGCCTTGGGATGAGCGCCTGTGCCGCTCATCTCCACCCTTGCAATGAGCACCTTCATTGCATCTAAGTCTCGTGGGCCTCCTCCCCCGCAACAGCGTTCCTCGCTTCGCAAGGGCCGCAGTTACGCAAGCCCCACAAAGCGTTACGACAACTCGCAGAACGACAACTGTATATGTAATATATATATATATATATATATATATATATATATTAATGATAGATAGATAGATAGATAGATAGATAGATAGATAGATAGATGAGCTAATATTAGATTTACTCTATATGATTAAACTGTATTTTATAATCATGTTCAATTGAATCATCGGGATATCTTATCTTTCTATTCATCCTCATGTACCACAGGAGGCCTTGTATTTATTAAAACACACAGTGTACTTTAATTTACACCATGCTAATTCCACACATAAGGTATTACATATTTATGAGCATATGAAACATGTTATACAATTCCCTCCACAAATCTTCTTTACGAAGTTGGAGATTTATCTGAATGTAACGCAGTGTGAAGAAAATTTAATGACTGCTCGGGCCTGTGTTTTGCTACACAGTTCCCTTTGAAGCAGCTTTGGCCTGAAATGGTACAGAAAGGCGCTTGAGTCATGAATATCGCCCAGTTCACCATCTGACATTATCATGAAGGTGAAGATCTCCACGGGGAAAATCAACCTGCTGGTGCTGGAACATCAAACATTGGCAGCTGTAAGCTGTTGCCACGGAAACCACGCTACTTGCCATTTTGGCAACAACTAAAAGAGAATAGGCCCTGCTAATAAATCCTATGGAAATTAGATATCTTTCAACATTGCTCATTTGGATAAGATCACAATCTCATTATGCTGATATAAATAATATGCAGTAATGTAAACACTTCATTCAGAGAAGTGAGGTAGAAAAAAAAGGATTTTTTGTTTCTAGTCTTGTTTCTTTGATTTATATTATTTGAATAAGTGTCATCAGCATTTCTGCAGACATCTCATTTAAAAGCAGCAGTTATTAACTATACAATGTTTCCTAAACTGTGTTCCCTGGAATCCTCAACATCCATTTTTTGTGAGTTCGGGTTACACAAGACTACCTCCAAAACGTATGTCTCTGCAATGCTTTGTTGTGTCATTGCGGTCTTCAAGGGGGGTAATGAACCCTTGGTAAGGATTTCGAAACCCTTGCCCCCATTTTGGAGATATTTTGTTTGATAATGAAGAGACCTAACATTCCAAGGAAGCCATTTTAGACTCTTGGAGTTCTGCCAACATTTTGATATCTAAAATGGATCCTTGGCCCAATTACTTTGAGGATCTTTGTACTATTCCAGATATTCCATACAGTAATAAGTTAATGTACTATGGTGGGAAAATAGTTGTCCAGTAAAGAAATAGTGTAAGAAATTAACTTAAGAATGAAGGACGCCCGGGGCGGAACCAGTGAGCTGGTATCCGCAGCGGGGGTCCCTTGACTTGGTAGGACTAAGTGCCGGCGGAGGAGGCGAGGCGGGCCTCACGCGAGAGGTTTCGGTGGCTCCGGCCCCTTAGGCCAGCGCGGGCCCCATTTTGCCTCACTCCGCAGCAGGCAGGGAACCAGGCACCTACCCACCCTCCCCGTTATAAGAGCATTTGATATTGTTACGTTTTATATATAAAAAAAAAAATAATAATAATAATAATAATAAAAAATAAATAAATAAATAAATAAAGAATGTGTATATATATAAAAAAAAAAAAGGAAATAAGAAATATTGTAATATAATTAAGACATTATTCAGTATGATTTGTTGCTCATGTGATGAGCTTATGGTTGTTGATATGTGGTTTGTTGCAGCAGAGTTTTAATAGTTGTGTTGGAGCAAGTGGGGGAGTTGCCCGGGCCAGTGGTGAGTAGGGGCCGTCCCTACCCATGAGAAGGTGTGACGACGGCACAGAGGTTGACCTCTTGAGCGTGGGCTCAAGGCATGGGGTTACTGCCAAGCCCGGGGCTCCTCCCCCGTTGTAGTGAATTTACATATGCCGTTTGCATATTACAATAATAAAACTTGCTGCGGCCAGTTGTACCTCCAACAGTTGTGTTGTGTCTTTTTTGGGGGGTCAGGGACTTTGGGTCCTGCCGGGTCAAGAGAATTTCGGCTAAACTGGATTTTTTTAGGGGAATGTAACAACAGGAGAGCAGATGGGTTTATCAAAATTTCTTACGGCATATATTCTTCATATTCTGAAGAGAACATTAAAATGATTCATATTATAACACTACAGAAAATAATCACTGATCCTAAATAGTTTTATTTAAAATATAAAACATAATATTTATTCATCATGTTTATCATAATTAAAAATGAATTAACAGCAAGCCAAGTACATTGTTAATAGTTCCAACCCATTATTCCCAAAACACACAGCACCAGTACTAATGGGTGAAGTGTTGGTGAGCTCTCCATTCCTATGTTATCCAACTTCTAAATTACAAGCAGATTGTAAAATAGATTTTATTAGCACTGTGAAGTAGACATACATCTATGTTAAAGTCACTAATAACACTGAATTCAGGAAAATAAGTATCAGGACATATTTTTGCACAGAAAGAAAAAAATTGCCTTTGGAATATAGAAAAAAAAAAGAGAGAGAGAGAGAGAGAGTGAGTTTATTTTTTATATATATTAAGGCCACTGTGAGTTCTGAAAAAATCATTGTCAAGTGTATTTGAAGACGTACACAGCTAAGCTACTAGCCTAAAGCTATAAGGAAATAGTTGTAGGATTTGAAATGTAGACCTGTCAAATCCATTGATTTTTACTCTGAGTCAATTATGCATTTTATCTGTCTTACTTTCACTCACCAAGGACAGTTTTCTGTTATGTTTTGGCCATGATCATGCAAATTTAACTATTTGTTCCATAAAATCATGTTTTTTTTAAACAATAAGTACATTAAATAAATTCTCACAATGGACATATTTCCTAACTCACCATGATGGACACTCCATTGATATTATCTTTACCAAACTCTGCATAATCTGCAACCTTGTCATCTCTCCACTCCCTCAATCTGACCACCTCTTAACTTACGACCTCACCACACTTTTCACTCAATCGCCTTCTTCACCAGAACCTTCAATCATTGGACCCGCAACAACTTCAACTTCACCTGCTTTGATATAGCACCTCACTGTACAACCAGATACTAATTTCCACCATGGACACTTACGTCCCCACAACCACAGGCTGGCCCGTCGCTCTCATCCTCAACCATGGCACATAATACAAACACACCATATCCAAGGAGCTCCTACACTGCTGATCGACTATGGAGGAAATTTCATACTTCAGCAGACTTCTTCCATTACAAGTTTATTTTTATAGTGCCACAGAAAATATGGCACTTTATAAATAATGAGTAATTATAATACAGTTTCTAAACAATAATATTGTATCAAAAAGTGGTGTATCGTGGTGTTTTTGTTCTGGACAAGCATTCTATTCAAGTTAAAGAGCTTTGAGAGATACAATTCCCCTTATCAAGTGAAAAACTATTTGAATACATTTTAAAAAATATATAATTTTGAAAATATTTTATAAATTATGCGATAAAAGTTATTTACAGTAGTTAAAAAAGAAAAATTAAAATCAGGATACAAAAACAGGCCATTATGAGACAGAATGACAATGCATAATTATTGCAACATTGGGTATGAATTTGTGGGAGGTCCTAGAGGGGTTAATACTCAACCAGCCATATTGTTCAGCCCATCTGTGGTAGGAAAGTGGCTGGGGTATGTGGTCCTTTACTCAGAAAGCTTCCATTAACACTATTTTTATTCTTCTACTGTATCATTTGGTCATTGTCCTGCTTTCGTCATCCTTCCTAGCATTCATTTTTGGCATCCCACTTGCAGTAAATCATAATCATTTCAAGAACCCTAACTTATCACCTTGCATTCAGTATGTCATATGCCATATATCCTTTTAACCATATCTTATACATCTTGTCTTCGTCTTAGCCTATGCCACATGTTTTCAGAACCATGCCATCTGTATAATTTGTATATATACACAATACAAGTCATCCATGTATGAATGGCAGTCACTCAGAGAGCATCAGCCCTTGCTCTGATATTGTACGAGATAGCACTCCCGTGCAAGTGAGGATAGTCAAAAGACAAAACGAGAGTTGATAGTTATGTAGCAATATACATCTTTAGATTGTAAGTTTTCAGTCTTGCAAGGTGCTTTGAGGAAAGCACTTTGGACACTGGATTCTAGTCGTCTATCCTTTGCGACGTGTTAATATTGCTATTGGTTTTTGCCTTGATCGTAACCCATGTATTAAGCTAAGGAATATGTTGGAGTGTTACAAATAAGCAATAATAAAAATAATAATAATAATAATAATATATCACTCATTGAAAAACATCCAGCCTGATAAGTCACAGTACAATGGGCCAGACCTGCTAAGATGTGAAGCTCTAGAAATGAATACGCAGGAGGTCTGGAACAAAAGCCACTAAAAATATTCATTAGGGTAATTGGCACAAGAGAAGGATGGTCTAATAGGATAGAGAACAGAAGGACAGACTGCAAAATATAACAATCAGATTAATTAACAAGTGAAGGGAAGAAATTGATTATTTATTCTCAAGGACAGACCAAGTGCAGGGTATGTGACATCACCACAAAGCAGACTGACTTGGGTAGATGTGGCACAATGGCCTGAAAAGATTGTTGGCTGCCTGGATGTCCCTGGAGGTCTCATAGCGAGGTCTTGTTCTATCTGATTGCTATAATCTCTGGAGCGCCCTTGATATTCCAAAAGTCTCTGGATATGGGTAATCTCTTGTTGGGTCTACCAGGTATACATACTGTGAGTGGACAAAATAACACAAAAACCACATACAATAGGAGTTTAAATTTGAAGTAACTAATTAGCTAATTAGCTAATTAGTGTAACATATCAAGCTGGAAAATGAAGGATTAGTGCTCTATTATGCATTCTCTCACTGCTTCCATCATTCTGCTTCCTTATTTCCGACTTTCCTCCCCAGAACCGTATTCCTGAACAAGATTAATGCCAGAAACTTTAATACTTATAAGTCCCTGTCAGTATACTAATTTAACCAATTTAGAGTGTACTGTAGTATATCGGTTCCATTGGCAGACAAGTATAGGTGTCGTTTTCCGGCACATTTTCTGTGCCCCTTTAATTTTAAAATTTGCAAATTGATCCGTGGTGGACACAGTCTATAACTCAGCTAAATAAAATATCCAAAACACTGCAGTAACTGCACACAGTAAATAATTATTGCATATGTTAGTTAATAATTTAAAGGACCACTGAAGTGTCACATTAATATTATTCTCTTTTGAAGATCTTGACTTGATAACATGCAAAATGTTTTAAACAGTTTAAAACAAATAATTACATCTTTACATTTTTGCTTTAATGCTGACATGCGCTGTGTTTTTGTTTCAGAAAAGAAAAGTAGGGGACTGCGTATTCAGATAAGATCTGCAGTCACTTATGTTAAAAATGTCTACAAATAGCACACTTGACAATAGGACTTAATGACAGACAACGAATCGGATAAGCCTCCCCTCAAACTAATGACAGTCTAGCACTCCATGATGCAGAGTCATCTAAATATAAGATTTTCTCACTTTTATAGTTACATAGGGCCTCATTCTATTAGCGGCCGCAGCCGTTGCGGGGCCGCAAGGACCGGCCGCAAGCTATTCAGCTATTCTATTCCCTTACGGCCAGAGGCTCCGGCAGGCTTGCGGCCGGTGCCTTGCTATCTCTTGCGGCCACTCGCGCCAGAGGAAAGCCTTTGATCTAAAACGGCCGCAAGAGTTTCGGCCGTAAGAAATTTCTATTTGCAATTCAATTGCTCCGGGAAACCTCTCTGCAAGGCTAAAAGCGAGCCGCAGCTTACTTGCAGGAAAGAGGTCCCGCTAGCACCAATTAAGCACATAAAATAGCTCAAATAAAGCCATCCTGCACTTTGAGAAGACTAGAAAGGGATTTTAGGTGTTAGAAAAAATAGCACATAATTATCCTATACTCAAATCCGTAAAATATTTTGTTTTTAATATCCGTAAAATATCCATGTAAAAAGTCCAGAGTGCTTGGAGCACCTCAGACCCGCCCACGCCGCAGCCGGAAAATAAACAGTTAATTTGAACTCGGGTTTGGGCTGATGTGCAAGCTTGAGAGTGGGTTACTTTTAATCCTCATGTCCCCCAATATGATCCCTAGCATTTACAGAGCTGTACAGTGCAGGCTTGAATTTATTTTTGCGTTTTTAGATTTCACAGCTTACGGCCGGTTTCAAGATATGCGGCCGGCCGTAAAAGGAGATCCTTGCGGGCCGTATAATAGAATCGCGAGGTAACGGGAGCCCCGCAAGGAATCGCAGCCTTACGGCCGATTTACGGCCGCTAATAGAATGAGGCCCATAGTATTTAAGGTTGAAAAAAGACTTTCAGTCCATCAAGTTCAACCTTTTAAGATCTCCTCTGATCTGCAATATGCGGATTAACTATTAATTCATTAGTTGTTAATTAATTATTAATCAATTATTTAATGTTTTTTTATTTTATTATTATTATTAATTAGTCCAGAGAAAGGCAAATAGGGAAAAAAATGTTCTATTTTATGTTCTATTATGTTATGTTCTTGTCTTGCATATCTGCTAATGTGGTTATTTTGTTACATACTTAATAAACGTGACGTCTTTACAAAACTACAGTGGTCTTATAAGGACGGTATTTATTTATTTCTCTAAAAAATCTAATTCTCAGAAGATCATGCCGGGATTTATATATTCTTAATAAAATAAAAAGAAAGAGTCATTCATATATTTAGTACTCTAATCTTATTTAGTCACTAGGAAGGGATAATTATCTTCTTAATAGTACCTTGAATACTACTTATGCCATTTATAGAATTGATACAAATTATTAGTCAATTATAGATCTTAGTATTGCGTGATATAATAAGTAGAGAACTAAGAGGAGTTCCAGGTTTATAATCTTAATAAAGGAAAGATAAAGAGCAACCCATATATATATATATATATATAAATGTATTTGTATATATGTTATATATACTGTATATGGGAGAGATAGATAGATAGATAGATAGATAGATAGATAGATAGATAGATAGATAGATAATTATACATTTAGATGTTGTTGCAAGGCTCAATTATTTTGTCATACAATATTCAGTCGTTTTACTCTTGTGCTTTTGTTTTCCCCACCCCCATCTTGTCTATTGTTTAACGCCCTCAGGGAATAATACCATGCAACCTGGTAGAGAGAGAGGGTCTGTCTGTCTAGGTGTCTAGGTCTGTTTGCTCAGAACACTCTCTGTGTAATCACATGTTTGACATAAGTGTGTTAATCCCATTGGGATTTCCAACCCATTTGGGAAGATGTAGAAATATACGTGGATAGGGTGCAAAAGGTCAGCACGCAGACTGATTTAAATCATGTATGACTCAAGATAATTGTTGGAGTCCAGTATCTGAGCCATCATTTCAAGAAGAAATCCGTCTGTGCTGATGACGGACAATATCCACGAGAGGTGTTATATGGCCATCCATGTTTATTCATCAGCTATGAACAGAAATGAGTGGAGGCACAAGTAGATTAAATTATGATTAAATTGGCACTCATGCCGTAAAAAGAGCAATTACATTATACAAAGTGGAGGACATGTACATTACAGTTCCATTAAATAGAAATATTTAAATATTCTGCTTCTCCAGAAAAGAGGAATTCTCTCAATTTAATGCAAGATTCTGTTTTCATCAGTTAGGAATAATATAGCATTTTTTTAGGGAACGTTAAATAAGGTTCATATGAAAAAAAAAACAGAAAAAGACTGAATATAACTAAAATATTATGCAAATTTTGGCTGAATAAATAACAATAAATGTGAAAAATGAACTCTCTAAAAACTGCATGTTTTGTGTGAAGTATGTGATTTTTATAATGTATGATATTGGTTTGCTGTTGGCATTTTTTTAATTAAAGATAAGACATTAGTGTGATAATTTGCATGTTCTGTAATTGCATTGCCAGAGGGGTCTGCACAACAGGACAAAATATTGATGTATTCTAAAAAAAAGGGTATTTGATAATGCAAAGGTTAATTAAAACTTGTGCACTATACAAGAATGTTAGGGTTAGGTGAATTTATAATGTTTTGGATGTCTGTCCGAGGAAATTAATGAGAAGAGGCAAAGACTACCCAGAGCGGGTATACAGTGTCTGATAAAGGAAATACTATGCAATGAAGAGTGCAATTATATTTCTTTTAACCCAAGCTATTATTATATACAGAAGAAGTTATAGTATTTATTTTTTGTCCCAAGGCCGGCTCAAGCTATTTTGGTAGCCTGGGCTTACATTTTGTATCCATATAAGTACAAGTACAGAAAAATGGAAAAAAAGGCCTGGGTTGATGGGAAAACGATCTAGAATGTAGGTATGGTCACGGTCAAGTTTATTTTTACAAGCCAAAATATAGAGACACAATAATTATAAATAACAGTATTATGGTACTCTGGATTGCTACCTTGTTGTGGTGAAGGAGCATTGTACCTCAATGAAGCTGTGAGCTATACCATGTAGGGTCACCCAAGATGAGCACATCATACATAGCAGAGAGGTCAGACAAATTGTGTCCACTGGAGAAGGAATTGGCAACCCACTACAGTACCTTTATGAATAAACACACCAGGATGTAACAATAGTTGTGCCTGGCATGCCATAGTCTCATGAAGAGTTGGACATGACTGACATGTATCAGTAACATGAGGAAAGGGAAGCAAAGTTAAGTTGTAAAGTATTTTCCTTATCCTAAAACCATTTTCCCTTCGTGAGTTCTTCTTTACAAAGTCATTATAATTTCTTAAACAAATAACTAACAATAATACAAAGAAAATTTAACAAAAGACAGTGAAACATATTCCATCGCTTGCATGGTGGCTACAAGACAGGATACACTGTACAAAATATTATGCCCTTGATGGAGCCCCTATGGAAAACCATTTCACTCATAGAGTGAACTCAGCGCTGTCCAGAGATAACATAGGGTCAGAAACTCAATCAGCCTACTGGGATTAGGAGATACTGCATGGCAATTGTGTGCCTTGCTGACATTACAACAAGCTTGCAAGATAATCTCTTCTTGGCCAACAGATGCAATGAAATGATTATGTACAACGCTTGTCCATTACTGTGTTCTGTAGTGCACATGTTGTCTAGGAGTGCTGTTACCAACACATATTGCATATGGCGGATCTCCATGTCATAAAATCTAAATATACAGGTATAAACAGATACATCAAAGAAAAAAAAAATATTTCCATGCCCTTTTAAATACAGTAAAGTGTATATTCCAAGCAGTAGTTTTGGCCAGCATTATCTGATGTCTTTGAGTTGCATTTGAGCATGTAGGTAGAATATAGACGGCACAAAATAAATAGTTCTATGTATTCCACTAAAGTTTGTTGGCCAGAACAACTAATACAATTGTTATACCATGCAATGTCAATCTGATTTATTATAAAGGGATATCAGATAGAAAGCTACATCACTTACGGTTGGTACAGAATCCTGCTACATAACGCCTGTCCTTCACGTTTACACTGTAACATACTACATGCATTTCAAAGCTTGGTCTGATGACATACAAAGCTCTCCACGACAGGGGTGTAGGAGCCAGAATAATTCTGGGGGGATACAGCTAATTGTATACAACATAGAAAAATTGGATTTGTCCCCCCCCCCCCCCCCCCCATCCCAGTTCCTACACCCATGCTACACGGTCAAGCTCCCAGCTACCTCACTAAGTATGTTGCAATGTTGCAACTCATGCTCTGAGATTTGCAGGTGACCATCTGCTCACCATCCTCAGATTCTCTTTACAAACCTTTGGCCCCAAGCTTGCATATAGACAGCACCATGATTCTGTATCTCTACTACACTCATTCAGAGATATCCCTAACTTGGAAATGTTTTAAAAGAGACTTAAACACTTCTGTTCACCCAGGCTTTTAATAATATACAGTTCTCTCTCTCTTTTTCTACTAAGCACTTTGAGTCGCTCATTGCACTTCAAGCCTTGAGGTGAGCAGTTGAGGCAAGCGAGACTTAGGCTAAAATGAGCTTCATTGCAGAGGTGGACACGTTGGACTTAGCTGACGCTCATCCCAAGACACGCGGGACTTAGCTACAATGAGAGGCCTCATCGAGGGGCTCCTGGACTTAGTAACGGACGCAAAATTACGGCCCGTATGACTTAGGACCCAAAGCACGTAGATGGATTGCGGGGCTCCCAAAAATACGACATTCACTGCCAAACCACCGAACTGGAAAAACCTGCAAAAACACACATATATGCCTTAAATTAACTTACACACTCACACACAGCACAGGGGGAGAGTCAGTGAGTAAGGTTGCAAGTTAATTTGAGGCATATTTTGTCTTTTTAAACAATCAAAAATCGTCGAAGCAGGAAAAAAAATGGCTGCCGAAAACACATAAAAAATTCTGAAATTGGATGAAAATGAGGCTGAGCAACACACCAGACATGCCCGACTTAGAAAATACACAACGGCAAAGACATTAACACACACGAACAACGTCAGGCACGCAGGACTTTGAAAATAAAAACAGCACTCAGCGTGTAACACGCAAAGATTAAGCAAAGACACAGAGGAGAAGGACACAGGGGAGGCACAGGGGGGAGATGGTGGAAAGAGACACATGGCATTCCCAAGCACAAAACCCGCAGCTTAATGAACCCTGCAATGAGTGGCCCGTACAGTAGGCCTAAGGTGATCATTGCAAAGCAGGAAATTTGAGGTACATGGGGGGTGAGGCTCGCGATGAGCGCCAAAGGTGCTCATAGAAGAAAAAGCCTCACATTGTGTGGCAAACAGCATTGCCAGCCTCATTTTTTACGGCAATTTCCTAATATAATATACTTCTAATGTTTTATCAAAAAAATATAATCAAATGTATAACCAGTTTCAGTGCTCTTTTCAAGGAACCTAACTTTGTTGTGACATGTACACTTTAAGGAGAATAATAAGATTATCAAGATTTCACCCGTTTAAAAGATTTTCAGCAGATCAATTGATTTTGAAGCTAATCCTGTTCAGTTTGCTCATCCTCTCAAACATGTAGAGAAAAGCTGATTAGTAATAAGTCTATTAATTTATAACAATTGTGAATGAACAGAGAGCAGCATTCTAGTATTGATTGAAGAACAGGTAATCAGAAAAGTTGGAGAGCCAATGAAGAAGAACATAATCACTTGTAAAAAGAGAACTCAAATATGTGGAAAATTAAAAATAAATATATAATAAGTCTACAGCATATCTGTGTGTGAAAATGTGATTCACTTAAAGTACCCAGATGATCTATATAATAGACATATAATCATTGGCTGTTGACTCAAGAAAGTAAATCTAATCTTGAAATAAAACTATTTTGTGTAGAGAAAAATACTAGTTTCTCTAATATAAAGCTACCTATCTCACGTATTTAATTTTAAAACATTACTTATTTTTGTCTCTCGTTTCTTTTTCTGACTAGATTCAGTTGGAGAATTCCTTATCTCTGGTATAGCTTTGGAAGTATTTATCTAAACACAACCCAAGAGTATATATATACCAAGTTATTAAAGAAGAGTTCATTGGACCTAGGATAATGTTTGGGACTATACTGAATTGAGGATAAGTGCTGTGTCCTGATAAACTCTTTATCTTTTTTTCTATTACCATTCATGGCTGGATTACCCATTAGGCCAACTAGGCAGCCGCCCAGTTGCGCTTACCTGTGAGGGGTGCCACTACTAAAAATAGTTCCTGGCTTAAAAAAATGAGATGTTGCAGTTCATAGACTGGCTACTAGGAGATAACCACCTAGAACAAAACAGTTACAACATTAAAGGGAACCTACACATACAGAAAAGGCAAAAATGGGTCAGTGCATACCTTGCCTGCTCACTCGCAGGGGCTCCTCCACTTCACTGCCTAGGGGCTACAAAAAGGTAGATACGGCCCTGTTACCATTACTTATGTGTCTCCTTCACTGCAGTGTCGGGAGGTCCGCGGAAGCCCCTCAGAGGCCAGGGGTCTTGGTGCCTTCCAACGTTTGCACAAGGGTAGCTCCGCCTCTGATCCTTATAGAACTGAAGCAGAGTAGTATCCGGCAATCACTGTTCTGTTTTGACTGGGGCAAGAGCGTCTGAATATATTCAACGTCAGTGGCAGAAAGCCATGACAGACAAAAGGTTAGGGCAGATAGCAATCTGGATTGTCAGGCTGTTAAGTAGGATGCCGCTATAGGGGTAAATCAGAAGGAGAGTCACAATTCAAAGTCAAAACCACACATTTAAATTGATCACTGGTGTACCCTTGGACATCAAATAATTTTGCTTGGGCACTCTCTACTCAAAATCATGAATTTATCACCTGCTGAAATTGGTGCCTATTTGCATGACTAACCCCTGTGCCACTCTATGGTGGTGCATTGTAGTACATCTACATTGCTTAGAGATAACTCTGCACATTGGGCACAGAGCTCATCATCCAGATATGATGCGACTTGAGACATGAAACCTCAAATAATGTTCCCATAGTGCTTGTGCTACGGAATACAAAATGACAATGTCATCAACTGGATTCTTAACTGTATCTAATGTCCCCTGCTATGTGCCAGGTTAACAAAGCAATGGTTGCCCTCACAACAGCATGTAGAATATTGTATTTAATAGCATTTAAAAAACTATAATTTGGTGGTCCTTTAAGGCTATGCATTGAGATAACACATTTATATTGTTCCTGGAAACACATACAGGGGCCCTACTGAAATGGGATTTTCTGAATTAGCTTACCGCAAAAATATTCTGGCACTTTATAATTTTGATTGGACTAGCATGGATACATGTACCAATGGCAGAATTATGTTTTAATTACATTGTGTGTTTTAGGCAATTAGATGACCAACTAAACAACAACCAGACATTGTATATAATATATACTGCACTGCACTGGATATAGCGCTAAGGTTTATTAGTGAGGAAAGACCCACTGTCTGTTTCCATCCTTCTTCTTGATGTTTCACATCCCAGAGCACAGCTATTGATCTGATCTTTGTGGCCAGGATCAGTAGGATGTGAGAAATGGCATTTGTTGACATGATGAGTTTATCAACAGGGCCCTGAAGGATTATAGGTCAGTGATGTCTTAAATGGTTAGCAAAGGTCAACCAAACAAAGCCTCATTGCCTTTCAATCTAAAACATAAAGACTCAAATGGATTTAGCCGTCTAGTCTAGCAAAGTCCACATTTTTATTTATTAGTTCACATATGTTATTTATTTATAATGCAAGAACCAAGTGTATTGTTAGCAGAACCATCATCAAAATTCTCAACACAAATGAAAAACCCACATATACAGTCCAATGAAAGTGGATTCATGAACATGGCAGTCCTAATATGTTTAATCAAAATATAATTATAGATATCGCTACAAAACCTTCAAGTGGGTAAAGATAAAAAAAAATTCGCTAAACTAAGGTTGAGAGTGGCTTTATGCTTATGCCGGACATGCTGAAATACCTTAACTGTTTTTTACTTGACCACTTCCATTTGAAGACTCTTCCACATATCTACTTCTGATTTCTGTAAAGAAGTACTTTCTCATATTATCCAAAGCATCTGTAACCCTAATCTAGTTTTCCGTTATTCCGTCATTTGTCTGTGCCGGAGATGTCATGTACCTGTACCTATACTGTGAACACCTGATATCTTCCTGTACAACTTCTACATATATATATATATATATATACCCCCATAGGAGTCCCCCTACACCAGACTGCTGGCGTAAAGACGGGACCCCATCCTGTAGTGCCCCTACCCTATGGTGGGCCCCTTCCTTTAAACCTGCTGCATTTGCAGTAGCTACACCACTTCCCCCCCTTTACCTAGGTAGGAAGGAGTGCAGTTATTCCTTCTATGGCCATTAATTCCACAACCACCTTACTGTAACAACTGCCTAATTTCCTTCTCCCAAACATTTGCCTGTCTGACATTGAGTGAATGCTGCATACCTATGATCCTTCTTGCCTCCCTATACTCTGCTTCCCGTGACCCTATACTGCTTTCAGAACCCACCACTGAAAGTCCTTATCCTAAATGTGCGAACAGGTCTTGTTTCTGTGCATCAGATAGTAATTATTGTTGGTGTTGAGTAACATTGACATCAACGTCTTGGAAAAATTAGACAATAATTGTACAGATTTAAATTAAAATGTTCTCCTGATATGAGGTTTTTTTAAAATTAAAAATCACTTCCTCATGGGTTGGTCCATCAGTGTGTTTTTGGTGACTTATACATAGTATAGCAGTTATTAACATATCTATAAAATATAAAGAAATCCTTAGTCAACCAGCCAATACAGCTCACCAGGTTTCCATTCATTTTTAACATCTATCCATCTGCTTCCTTCCTGTATCAAACCCTAATGGCCATGCAGGTTCAGCATTCATAAGTCAAAATAAATAGCACTCTGCCACCAAAGCTAAGCAGTTGTTAAAAGAGGACCGAAGTCTTAATAGGAAGAGAAAGCTAGACACAAATTGTCTCACAATCAACTTTTATAATCACAAAAAATTGCAATGGAGTTTTATCAGTTTTTCCACTTTACAAGTTGGTTTATGCTTTGCAAACTACTGCATAAGCAAAGAGCATTGTGGGAAATGTAGATTTTTTCTACAGTGAAGCAAAACTGCCAGTTTCTACCAAATATACTGTATTAGTTCAAACTGTGTCAAAATTAGATTTTCTGTTGTATAAAACAAAATATTATGCAGTCATAGAAAAAAAATAGGTGGAATTTGTGAAACCATTCTCAAAATTATTACATTTGGAAAGTCATTAAAATTAAATCAATTCAAATAAAAAAAAATGAAAACATCTTGCGGCTTTTAGAGTAAAACAATATATTAAAAAAAGCATTTTTTGCTGTTTATGCTCTCCATGAAAAACTACATATTTTGCAATGTAAAGCTATTTTGTAATTAGAGTAAATAAATACATTTTGATGTAGCTGTTGGTTCCCAGAGGCATTCATTATATTTTGGTGAAGATGGAGCATTTGGAAGCAACTTTTACATTTATTCAGCTTGCAGTTATTGTTGACTGCTTGCTTCTGAGCATGTGTGGTGAGGGGCAGGGTCAGATTTACATATTTGGAACACCTAGGCACTAATTCCTTAGCCATCCCCTGGGTGATCGAGCCATGTGCATCTCTGTTTGCTGCCACCATGTTGCTCCACCAGCATATATATATATTACTGTGCAGCACACTTCAAACATGCCACTTCAGACCCAACTCTTTCCTCTCTCCCACAAACTTGCTCATGGCACCTGGCTAGAGAAGGCAGGGGCTATGTGTGAAACATAAACAACATAAACAAATGTAAATGTATTTTTATGCAAATAAGGTGCTCCTCGCAGAAAAGGCGCCCCTAGGCTGCTGCATTGGTCGCCTAGGTATATTACATTTCCACCAGCCCTATTCATCTTCTCTTCTTCTTCACCGCTTCCGCTTTTGATCTATAAAGATAACCACAGCTCCTCAGACTCCAGGCTATCAGACAAGATGACATTTTCTACACACAGAATCTTCAAAAATTATGATTTTCCCTAAAAATGTTTAACACAGCTAGTTTGTTACATAGTTTGTAAATATGTAGAGTTTTCCTGGAACTACAGTGGACGAAGGTCATATATATTGGTATGCTCTAACAAACAGAACATTTGAAACATTTATCAGTGCTAATTTCTAACACTTTTTCGACCAGATGTTTGTTTTGGGGAGAACGGCAGATTATAGGGTGGACAACTATGGACAGATATAAATCATGTACAGAAGAACATCATGATGAAGGGTTCACCACCAGAGGTCACCTGTAGAACTGATAGGTCACTGTGTTTTCTAAATGGCACAATTAAATTTTTATGAAGCATCAGAGACAGATCTGAGTTTTCTGGAAGACAAATTAAGATAAATTCACACTGCTGTGGAAGAAAAGATAAATGTTGCATAGCATTGGAAATGTTACCAGAGGCGCAAAAAGAATCAGAAAAAAAATCTAACAGACCACCGTCAGTTTTTTCTACAGGGCATTTTAAATAAGTAAGCTTCAAATGGGCAAAACAGTTTAAAAGCAAAAACAAGCACAGCTTTTACAATTATATTAACTTTTATATGCCATTATAAAACGTCTATTACTATTGATCAGATAGACGCTTCCTCGCAATTTTAAGTCTCCCACCTTAGGAAATTGCTCAGTAGAAATCAAAATGCACTGCAGCATACTTACATATAATCACATATATAGTTGTGAGCATTGCAGGTTTTTGCTAACGACGCGGGCTCGTGAAGCGAGGGCCGCAGTTGCTGGCAAGGAGTGTCAAAGGCGCTCCTTGTGCTGGTGGCGCTAGGCGCTCTTCCCTATGACCCCGTACAACATAGACAGTGAGCGCCATCCCTACGACCCGCGGGACTACAGATCAGCAGAAATCACAATTACACAATTCAAAATGTGAGACCCATAGCAGTGAAAAAATCAAGTGTAAAAATTACGTCCGGAAACACTTTGAAAAAATGAAATCGAATGGTGGAAAGAAACACATGGCATTCCCAAGCACAAAACTTGCAGGTTAACGAAACCTGCAATGAGCGGCCCGTACAGTAGGCGGTAGGAAAGGCTTGCAATGAGCGCCGAAGGAGAAAAACATTACATTGTGTGGCAAACAGCATTGCCAGCCTTACTATTTTAATCCCGTCATTTTGACGGGCAAGTAGCTAGTTACAAATAAAAGTTAATAAGAATAAGAATAGCAATAATAATAATAGTAATTATATATATATATATATATATATATATACTAGTATTAATAGAATTAATATTACAGGTATTTCATTAACATATGGTTTGTCCCTACCCATATAATACAGAGTGCTTCAACTGTCTAAAGATAGATATGATGTCTCTTATAAAACTACTCCAGCAAATTGCTCTGATTGGGGTGACATATTCCTACACACGCTGTACATGTTCACTGATAAATTATTGATAAGTTAACACTATGGTAATCACTACTTGTGTGTAGGCTGCTATGTGTGTCAGATACCATTAGACACATGTCTTGGATTGTGACTGACATATAGAGTTGGGTTTAATAAAATATGAACCAGGTGCTTAATACATTTTAGCAGTAGTCCTACTGTGAGTATTTTAAATCTCGCTGCATTAGCTACAAGTTACTAGCATCATAAAATACTAGATTAAAAAGAAGATATTCAATTAAATACCGCAGTAGGCTGCTTGGGTACATTATGTTGCACCTAAGTTGTCTAGACTGGTGTAAAGTTTCTCCATTATGTCTATGAAGAGCCTCTATTTCATGGCTCACACAGATCACATTAGTCTAGTAGTAATTTATTGAATCTAAAACATTATAGGGAACTATAAAATATATTTTATATGGGTCAACGTGTCAAAGTTTTGATAATATTGAATTACTTGCATTTATCTTTAAGTGATATTGTTCTCTAGACCTGTGGTTCTCAACAGCCGGTTCTCAACAGCTCAGGAATAAAAAATTATGAGAAGAGCCTAACACTTATAGACACATTATTGAGGAATTTATTTGCAGTTAAACTGTTCTTGATGTTGTTCAGTTATTCAATAATATCCAATGATGTGGCAAAGATACTGGAGTGGGTTGCTAGTCCCTTCTTCAGTGGATAACGATTTGACCTCTCTGCTATGGTCTGCCCATCTTGGGTGACCCTACGTGGTATAGCTCACAAATTCATTGAGGCACACAAGCAACTTCACCACAACAAGGCAGTGATCCAGATGTTAAAGAGCCATTTACCTCACTATAAGTGCTCTTCGTGGTGTGAAAGAGCACAAGATTCTATGTTAAAATTATATATAGCTTTTTTTAATTACACTAATAACAGTTAAAAATCAGCAGTCTTAGGTCTGTTTACAAACACACTGCTGACTGTTCATGATTAACTACATCTGCTGACAATGGCCGTTCCAAGCTCCATGAACACAAGAGTTATAGATTCTCTCTGCTTTCAGGAATGTAATCAGCCATCCGTTAACCCACAAGTAACATATTTAGGAGTTTCCAGCAGTCATTTCCCTGCGCAGATGAATTTGGGAAGGGGTAACCCTCTTTCTGATCAGCTCTCTGCACATAGCTCTTGCTGTGACTCTGTCTGGAGGAATGCTTAATGATTTTTGGTGTGAAAAAAGCACCTTTTTCAAAAATTCAAAAAGTATTTCAACATGTTTTAGGAGTAATGTACAGCGATGGGTTTCAAGTTGTGCTGAATTAACTGGCCCTTTAAACTGTACTTTGTTCAAATCAGTGCTAAATGAACATTTAATATGCCACATTTAGTGTCAATTATAATGGATCTCAGGTCCAGGCCCCATGACCACTAGTGGGTAACACAGCCCATATTAAAAAACCAAGAGCCCGACATTATAAAAAAAAGATGGTAAATCAAGGGTTGCTATTGGTGCTCCAGTGGTTAGGATTTGGTGCTTTTACCATTGCGACCTGAGTTCAGTTCCGGTCAGGGAAACCAGAGGTCACACCACGCCGAAGCAAAGCAGGTCAGTACTTGGATGAGAGACCACATAAGGATACCAAGAGCTGTATGCTGTGGCCCACTGTAGAATGAACTGATAACCCACCTTAGTATCTCTGCCATGAAAGTGAAGTGGATCAGCATGACCATGGACATAAAGATCTTCCTGGTGTGTTGCGATCAATGAGGTCACAGAGAGTCAGATACGATTGAAGAACGCAACAGCAGCTTTTATATCAGTTAAATGTGTATTGTCATTCCCATGGATTTACTATACCCCAAAGCTATGGAATATGTTGGTACTATATAAATAAAGAGATAATAATGATAATGTGACAATCTCTTCCCATAACAGTCTGAGAGTCCCCATCATTGGGCATCATCAAAAAGAAGTTCAATATATTTATATATGTTTACTGTTGTAAAGTTCTTTGAGTCCAACTAGTTAAAAATAACTGTATAAGTTGTTCAAGTACAATATGAAGATGGTTGTTGGTGTAACTACCCCCTCCCTTTCTAACATGACTTCTTTTTAGCTGACCTGCTAAACAACTAAACTCATATTGACTCCTGAATGGCTACATATCTTAGAGTACCAGGCATATCATGATATCTCTTTATCAATATAAATTAGTTATTAAGACTATTACTCCTTTTTTGTTTTTATAACATGCAGGGTGTGTAATCTCTAATCATTTTCTGGTAGTTGCTGTGAGCTATTTGCTTTGTTTGCCTCCCCCTATGTCTGTCTGAAATAATATTTAACATCTCTGCCAGTGGGGATGCTGAGTGTCCAGGCCATTGGCCAAAACTGGGGAAAGGATTATATTTGTTAGGAAAAACCATGCTATCAGTTATGACACTGGAACATAAAACTAGCGAGCTAGCTAATGAGAGAAACCATCAAACTCAACGTTTTAACAAAAATGAATCAAATTTAAAATGTTTTCTGGATAATATACTTATTATGAAATATTTTTTATTTTAATATTCTTCCTTTTATCATGTTTTTAAATTCTTAAGTTTTAACTGGATTGCTTTTTGATTGAAAAATAAAACAGGGAACAATATTTTTAAAAACATTTGACTGATAAGTAAGAATGAAAGAAATGAAATTAAGAAAGAAAGGAGGAAAAGGTTAAATAATGGTTAAATAAAAAAAGTAGGAAACAAAGTCATGCATAAAGGAAGGAAAGACTGAAAAAATAGAAGGTGAAAAGGGAATAAATAAAAGAATAGGCGATAGGAAGAAAAGATGAAGAAAGGAAGGAAAGGAGATGTTGGAAGAATGGAAGGGATAACCTAACACACCGAAAAAAAAGAAAGGAAGAAAGGACCAAAGATAAGATGACGAAAGGAAGAAAAGAAGAAATAAGGAGAGGAAGAAAGGAAAAAATAAGAAAAATATGGTGCAAAGAAGGAATAAAGTATGAAAGAATGGAGAAAAGTAAGAAATAAATGTTCAGAAAAGAATGGAAGGAGGAAATTAAGAATGAAAAGAAGGAATGCTGCTGGAATTAAGTACAACGGAAAGTAAATATGGAAGGAATGAAGAAGAAAAAGAAGTAGAAAGGAAAAAAAGAATAAGGTAAAGAAGAAAGAGGGAAAAACGGAAAAAGGGAAGAATGGAGGGAAAGAAGAAATAAGGGAAAGGAAAGAAAGAGAAAGGAAATGTAGAGAAAAAAAGATATAATGAAGGAAAGAAACAACACAAATCTATTTCTGGTATTACAAAAAGGAAAGAATATAAAAATAACACAAAATATAACATGATTGAAACTGCCTGTTATTCGTATATTATTCAGTATTATAAATATGTAATTATTTTCTATGTTCATACACTACATTCATGTTTATTTTTTCACAACATGAAATAAAATGCATATAATCTATAGAGATGAAAGGGTTACATTGGATCTCACAAGGTATTATTTTAATAGTGCTAGATGTGAAGTGGGTGTAGTAGATAACTTTAGGTGTACAACTGAACCGCCATCTGCCTCTGATCTGCAACAGATGTGTAATTGATAGCTATTGCCCACTTGCCTCTTGAATGTTGCCAACTCAAAGCAATATAATTGTTTCTAGAATAAAAATATTGTCAACACATTTGTTATTTCTATGTTTTCTTAATAATTATTTAATAGAATATTTTATCTGGCCTAAGAATAAAAATGCAAGAAAATAATTATTAAGTAATAATGAATAAACCCATGTTTTGCAGAAATGAAAATATGAATTTTCACAATAAGTGTGTTACTTCTATAATTTTAATAACACTAGATAATAGAATACATTAATTAGTTTAAGGATAATATGCAATAAAATTACTATTAAGTCAAAATTAACAAAAACAGAGCAGCTTTAATTGAGCATGACATTTTTACAGTAAATGTAATTCTATATTTTAATAAACTGGAGGAAATAATATTTAAGTTGTTTAGGCATAAAATGTGAGAATATAATAATTAAGTACAATTTAACAAAAAAATGAAATAAAAGAAAAATAGCAGGATATTTTGAGTTACAAAATGATACATTTTACAAAAAAAATCTTAATTCTGGGATATAAATCCAATATAAATTTACTAAAAAGTATTATTTTTTTTTATGAACACTAGCTTCAGAAGGATAGAAAAAAACACTTGAATCATGCTGTGAAGGAGATGACACAATATGCTCATCTATTGGAAACCTTTCAGCACTTGGTGAGCTAATGAGGTGAAGCTTAAGTTTCATGTTATCTTCTGTGAAAGGCTTTATTAGGATGGGAAAAGTCAATTTAAAATGACATTCAGTGCTTAAAGCATTAAAATGTGGCCAAAATGTACAAAAATGACCCACGTTATTTTTGCATTCCTCGGCTTGCATGCCATTAGTAGAATATAGTCTCCAGATTTGTTTGTAAAATATTTATTGCTGATAGGTTTTAACCTCTCTCTCTGAATTTAGACATATTTCAGAATCACCTTTGGGGAATGGATGGGAAAGGGAAAGATGAGTAAGAGAAATAGAAAGGCAAGGAGAGAGAGAATTGGGAAACTGAAGAAGAGAGAGTGAAAGAATGGAGAGACAGATAAGGATGAATAAAATTAAGGAACCAGCCATAGACTCAAGAGCGTTTTTAGTGTGGTGGTTGTTGTTATTTAGTCATTCAGTCATGTCTGACTCTCAGTAACCCTATTGACCGTAGCACACCAGGCACAATCATTATGTCTCTGGTCCTGCTTATTCATAAGATTATCTTGACAAATATACTGTGGGTGTTGCCAGTTACTTTTCCAGTGGACAGTGATTTGTTTGACCTCTCTGCTATGACCTGCCCATCTTGGGTGACCCTACATGGTATATCTCACAGCTTTACTAAAGTACACAAGACTCTTCACCACTACAAGTTAGCGATCCGGAAGCGTATTGTGGCGGTATATTCATATAATACTATATTAATATATATTGTAACACATTGCATTACATCGCAGCAGTCTATTTTGCATAGAAAGTAAATTATATTAATTCAAGAAAATAAACTCTAAAGTCCCATGTGTTAAACAGTGTGATAGTGTGTTTAATCACCACCTTGGCCCTACCATTTAATGGACACAAAACTTGGGATGAAGTGTAAACAGGGACTCATGGGGAGCTTGGTACCAGAGTTATCTTAAAGAGATATGTAAGTGAGCTGGATTATAAGTGCATCTGATAGAGGAGAATTAGTAGTGTATGAAAAAAAATTGTATGAACAAATACTATTTAGTATCACAATCTGGCAGTTGCTGTCTGTTTTTTTTTCTCTCTTCCTGTCTCCTTATGGGCAATTTCAGCTGTGACCCCACCAACCATCATTTCCTGTAGAGGTCACACACTGTACCCTGCAGGGTACACGTTATGTAAGCTTCCTAGGGGTGTGCACATCCACTTATCAGTATCTAGGATAGAAATATGTACGTACATTCAACTTTTCAATATAATACATATTTTTCTAATAATCAGTAGCTGTTTATTAGGAAACATTTGCATACCATGAAACTTACATATACCTTTAACCAGTTTTAAATCCCAAACAATGGAGATAAGAAAACCTAAAATTCCCTTTATGAAAACTTTTGTAATGTTTTGGAAACAGATATTTTTACTGTATGACATAATGGTGGTCATTTAATTTAATTCAATTTTTACTTTTCTCTGAATGTTTTTCAAAACTGTACTCTGTATTAAAAGTGAATTCTTACCAAGGATTTCTTGACTGTTCAAATCATATCATCTTCGGTTCTATAGGGGACCTATCTATTGCACTATAACATTTTATTATCCATTGACAATAGAATTTGATGTTGCTTCTTAATCCACCAGCTCTTCAAAATACACAATTCTCTTCACATAAAAGATACATCTACAAATTAGTTTTTTAATTTTATTTTTTTATTTTAAGAATGTAAACATAAGTGTAGGCAACAAAAAGGGAAAAGTATGTAGAAAATAACACAAAAAAAACAAACAAAATTAAACTATATAAATAGTCTTGAATTGTATGCACAAGAATTGAATAAGTATTTAAAAATAACTACTGTATATACTAGAGTATAAGCCGACCCGAGTATAAGCCGAAGCACCTATTTTATTGCTGTTAATATTTGTAAAAATATTATTTATTGTCAGAACTAATAATAATAAATGTATTTAGTATATATAGACTATAAAACATTATTATGATCCATACACATGATTTGCTATGTATTTTTATTTTTTTATTTTGGGATATCTCACAAGATTGAAGCACTGGTATATTACAATAGATCTCTGTTTAATTCATGTAATCTGTATGTGTTAAACATAACTGGAATTTTCTTATTATGGCCTACTTCTGAGTAGATAGATAGATAAATAGATAGATATAAAAAATAATATAAGGCAAGTAACCTTTCACCAAATGAGTTCCCTGGTGGTCCATTGGCTAGCATTCAGTGTTTTTACTGCTGCAACCTGGGTTCGATTGCAGTCAAGGAACCAAGAGGTCCCACCACCTGAAGCTGAGCAGGATTGAGCCTGGTCAGTACTTGGATGGAAGACCACCTAGGAATACCGGGAGCTGTAGGCTGTAGCCCACTGGAGAAAGAAATGGCAACCCACTCCAGTATTTCTGCCATGAAAACCAAGTGGATCAGCATGCCCATCTACATAAAGATGTGCCTGATGTATTACGGTCCATGAGGTCATGGAGAGTCGGACACAATAACAACAATCTTGTACCAGATTTATCAAGCCATTTCCATATACTTTTAATTGCAATGTCCCAAAAGAGAGTTTCTGTACTGCAGTTTCACATAGCAGTTTGCATAATACAAGGATCAAAGGTGATCTAAAGAGGTTGAACTTGGTGGACCAATTACTATATTACCAGAATTTCTGTAATGCACTTGACATGTTGATGTACACAAAAATGTAATATAGTTTGCTGTATGTACGTATGGATATATAGATATATAGATAGATAGATAGATAGATAGATAGATATATAGATAGATAGATAGATAGATAGATAGATAGATAGATAGATAGATAGATAGATAGATATTGCATTGAACAAAGTCCATTAAGATAAAGATTTGGTTGCTCCCCAATAACATCGGAATTGACATATAATTTTCATAAATATGCAACGGGCTACGCTTTCAGCCAGCATTTTTTTGTATAACTCTGTATTCAGCTAAATCCTCCTAACTTGGATTTAATACATCCCTATAAAGAGCTTGCTAGACGCCAACTCATTTTTATCATAGGCCATAATTAAAATATGATTTTACCAAGCTGACTTGTGAATGCACCCACTAAGCATTTCTATGTGGAGAAGAACATCTGGTGAACTACAAGTCTGTGATTACAAAATGTGTTCTACTGATATTATCATTAAAGCTAATTAATTTCCTTTATGCAGGGCATATGTGGTATGCGGTGTTGTTTGACATATTGCAGTTGGGGGAATACAAATACCTGCAAAAACAAGGACAAGGGCTCGGCTGACATACATAGCATTTTATGGGCTACATCACAATATGTTAATATGTGGCCTGGGACTTGTCATTATAAGTTTAAGATGCAATTTAACAACTGTGATGTTGAGCATAGGACAGTTAGTTATTTTTTTATGATTTCTCTGTAAGAATGAGACAATGCCAAGATCCAAATTCTAGGAAAGTATATATTTGTATCTTCAATAGTGAACTCAAAATCAATACAGAATCAATAAAATGAATAGGATTAAATCACATTCCATGTGGCTTAACAATGGCTTGAAGATCATGATAAGGAAAACAAAAACATGCATTTAAATTATACAAGAAGGAGGAAACAGAGACTGCTTTATGTGTTATTTTCTTGTGTATATAAAAGGGAGGTACCAATGGTTGGGTCACTGCAATGAAACGGGGCTACACTACCATCATTAAATAATTGGTTAACGACAGGAAATTCAATAGAGGTTGGAAAAAATAAATGTTAATAAAGCCCCAGATCGTTGGAATACATCCAAGGGTACTGAGGGAACTGGGTTCTGTAATAGCCAAACCATTATATTTAATTTTTCAACATTCACTCAACACAGGGTCGCTACTAGATGACTGGAGAAAAGCAGATGTGATACATATATTTAAGAAGGGAGCAAGAACTAACCCAGGGAATTATAGACCTGTAAGCCTCACATCTGTAGTTGGGAAGCTTTTAGAAGTGTTAATAAGGGACAGAATACAAGAATATGTCTATTTGAAAAAGATCATAAGTAGGAGCCAACATGACTTTATAAAAGATAGGTCATGTCAGAACAATCTAATTAGTTTCTACGAGGAGGTAAGTAGGAACATGGATCGGACAACTCAGTGGATACAGTCTTTTTAGATTTTGCAAAGGCTTTCCATACAGTGCCTTATGTAAGACTATTGTGCAAACTGAGGGATGCAGGAATTACAGTAAATATCTGCTCATGAATTGAGAGCTGGCTAAAAGACAGGAAGCAAAGGGTTGTTGTAAATGGAACATACTCCGACTAATGTGGTAAGTGGGGTTCCTCAGGGTTCAGTATTAGGTCCTCTCCTTTTTAAAATATTTATTAATTATGTAGAACTAGGACTCGAAAGTAATGTCTCCATTTTTGCTGATGACACTAAGTTGTGCAAGGTAATTAAATCAGATAATTATGTACTTTCCCTCCAAAGCGATCTGCATCAATTAGAGAAATGGGTGGCTAAATGGCAGATGATATTTAATACAAATAAATCTAAAGTTATGCAATTTAGCATCTTATTGGAGCAAATCTAGGGGTATCTGATATTGAAAGGGATTTGGGAGTGCTTGTGGACAACCACCTAGGTAGCAGTGCTCAATGCCAAGCAGAAGCTGCAAAGGCAAGTCAAATATTAGCATGTATTAAGAAGGGTATTGAAGCAAGGGAAGCAAATATAATTCTCCCACTATACAAATCTCTAGTACGCCCTCATTTGGTATATGGAGTACAATTTTGGGCATCACTTCATAAAAAGGACATTTTAGAGCTGGTAAAAAATGTACAGAGGAGAGCAACAAAACTAAAAAGGGGAATGGAGGGGCTCAGAAAGACTAACCAAATTAAACTTATTTTCCCTAGAAAAAAGGAGGGGATATGATTACCTTATATACATATAACCAGGGTCAATTTAAGGCTTTGTCAAATGAACTTTTTTTGCCAAGAGGTTTTCAATTGACAAGAGGACATACCTTGAGGTTAGAGGAAAAAAGATTTCACCTTAAAGAAAGAAAAGGGTTCTTCACAGTTAGGGTGATTAAACTGTGGAATTCTCTACCAAAGGAGGTGGTGACAGCGAATTCGATAAATAACTTTAAAAAGGGGTTAGATATATTTTTGAATAAAGAGGGCATTCAAGGTTATCCTAGATAACTAGCAAAGGAATATTGATCGAGTGAGAAATTGGATCACCAGTATCAGGGGTCAGGAAGGAATTTTTTTTTTTTTTTTTTTTCCCTTATGAGACAATTGGCAAAGTTTTACTTTTTTATTTTTTTTTGCCTGTGAATCAATTGACAGCAATTAACAGCAATTAACAATTGTTAACAAATAATCCACTTATTAAAAGGATCAGAAGATATCTAAAAATGTTGAACTTGATGGACTAAAAGTATTTATTCAACCTCAAATACTATACTATGTAATACATTTATTGATTATATTGATTCAAATACATAAAAAATATTCCCCTAACTGTCCTCTTTGCTCTCTTTACAACTTAGATTTCTATTTCCCCATCATTGCCTCATACCACTCCTGTGTACATGACATCTCCGGTGCTGCTCCATTACATGACTCTCTCCCACTCTTCATAGCTTATTACTCTTTAAAAACGAATCCATTCAGACAGTATAACAACTATGCTTCCTAACCTCCACTAAACAATCTCTACTTTAAGAAACACCAATTTCCTCCTTTGCATGTATCCTGACCAGGACATGATCAATAGTGCTGTCCTACATGTCTTTATTATCCACTTTTAGCTCTATACTTAGAGCTAGGAAATATGTTACAAAGTGAGGATGATAACTATAAAGATTAGCTCAGTCTGAAAAAATGAAAAAATACTCTCCAAATCCAATAATATATTCTTTTGAACAAATTTTTAAGTGGCAAAAGTTGTTTCACTGAAAACATTTTGTAGGATATTAATAGAATTGATAGTGTTCCTATAACTGTAGAAAAGCATCTCAATTTAGTGAATGCAAGCTATACATTCTACATAGGTTGACTGTAGTAGGTGATACATTTATGGAAGCAACCGAAAAGTACTTCATAGATGAGATACAGAATACCAGAAACTTCAAGCATTGTCAAGCGACAATCAGTGTTTTAGAGTTATGGACCAAACCATTTCGATTGGGTTCGACAAGCTCCTAGTTTTGGGCCATTATGGAAAAATGTCCATGGAAAACTAAAACTAGAAGAGATATATATATATATAATATAAAGATCCTCCTCACCCCCTATGCCCATCCCCTTCATCTCCCTATCCCACCCCCCTCATCTCCCTATCCCCACCCCCCTCACCTCCCTATCCCGACCCCCCTCACCTCCCTATCCCCACCCCCCTCACCTCCCTATCCTCATCCCCCTCACCTCTTGGGCCTTGGCTGTCAGCAGAATTCTTAAAGTCGGGTCTTACAAGATCATGTTGCGTGATCTCATAAAAGCTGTTAAAGGCAAAAAAGGTGGCTATAATTGGGATGCCTCAATTCTGGGGGGGATTTGTCCTCCCCCATCCCCCTGTTTCCTACGGCCCTGCATTCACATGAGAAAGAATCACTTTATTTCTACATGATAAGATTACTCCATCACCAATACATCATTGTCTTATTTGACATTCTGTTTATGTCCCATATTTTCATTTCCTTAATATAAATTCTTAATTATATTATTCTATATAATATATCCTTACATTTATGTTACTCATTGCCTACAACTACTTTAAATCTACTTGTTACTATCATAAAAGCCCTAAACTCTCCCAAACTAATAGATTTTATATCTGTATTAATACACTGTAACTATTCCTACTTTAGTCTGTCACTACCTTATTCCCTTTTCCTAACGTTTCACTAAAATAACTTTACACTACCTGTGCCGGCAGATTCCATAACAATGAAGAGACATTTACATACATTAGAAGACAGATAAATCGGTATGTTTGATCACATCTCTTAACTTTCAATAAATGACCAAGGACACATTTTATTTCTTTGTTGCATCTGAAAGAGGACATCATAATGGTTTTTTTTTTTTAAAAGAAAGTTTTTGAGCTGAGTAAACTTCTTTGAATCGATAATTGTTTTTGGAGGCTTGTCCCTGTCGACCAATGTGCAGGAATATAACTGTATAAATCATGTCTGCCAATAAGATTGAGTCTTACATACCAAATGTTACTTAATATTTCTATGCAAAAACTATTGCCGTGTTTAAAATTTGTTCTTTTAAATGCACCATGGAAATGTTTTGTATTGCACATCCCATTAAGGTTCTAATTGTTCATTAATGTATACTTAACTTTTAATTAATTTTTTGACCCATGTGGGGTTTATATAATTGTTACACGTCCAGGATTCATAACAATGATTTATCTGAGCAATTTAAATAACATTCAATGAAAAATGTAAAATATTTAATGTTCAGGTTTTATATGACCCTTGTCTGGTGCATATTTTTCCTATAAATTACACTGATTAAGCAGTATTTAACAAATCTATCCATGATCTGATCTTAATTTATCTGACATTCTTCATTTTAATGATTTAAACTTTATAGAAATTTGAAATTAATTAGTTATTTATACCATATTTGACTTGAAATGTTAAAGGGCCATTAACCTCACTGTAAGTGTTCTTCGTGGTATAAAAGCACACAAGATTGTTTAAATGATCTAAAAAAACTAAAGTTTTAAGTTTAAGTTTACAAACACAGGGCCTCATTCAAATGTGATTTGGCCAATTGAATAGGGCTCTATAGAAGCACATAGATTCTTTTTTACAGAAGTTTTTAGTTAGTGAACTTCTATCCAAAAGCAAGGTCTTCACTAACTTAAAATTTCTGTAAAAATAATATGCTATGTGCTTATATAGAGCCCTATTCAATTGGCCAAATCTCATTTGAATGAGGCCCACAGTCTGTCCCGCCTACTGTCAGTTTTGTTATTAATAACAGCCGTGTTGAGGACTCTGATTTATAGCAGTTTTTCCCTGGACACAGGAATGCACTCAAACGTTAACCCACAACTGATCTATTTAGGTGATTCCAGCATGCCATGCTCTGCACAGATAGATGTGGTGAGGGTTAACTTATGTTTTTCTTTTGCTTACTAAACGGAACTGTAGGGTGTGTCTGGTAGTGGGCAGTTATTGACACATGTAAACATATATGCACTTAAAAAATTCAAAAAGTATTAAAACATGATTTTCTGGGATCTTTTTTTAGGAGATGTGGACCAAATTGTGCTGAATTAAGTGACCATTTAAATCAAAAGTTTGGGGATTATTTCATTCGTATTGGCACAGCTTCCTCAAACACTTAATGTTATGTTTTGGATTATATTCTCTATTTTCTAAAGCTTTAAAGGGCCACTGTAATGGTCAAGCATAAACAACCGTATCTTTTTATTGCACGTATATATATATATATATATATATATATATATATATATTTATATATTTATATATATATATATATATTTATATTTATATATATATATATATATATATATATATATATATATATATATATATATATATATATATATACAGTAGTCTCTCAGTTAACCTGCACCAATGGGGATTGGTAGATGCCAGATAATTATAGTTTCTGTTCGCTATTAAATGAGGCCTAGATGAGCTGCACATAGGATGCTCTGCTATGTATATTTTTCAGGGCTGTTCTAGCAGCAGCAGCTTTCACTCCTCACTTACACACAGGTACGTTCGGCTGGAGGGTGTGGTGCTGATCCCGGGGAATGTAATGTCAACACTGCACTGACTCAGTAACACTAAAATGCAGAGACGTACAGTGGATGACATCTAGGTGCCTGTAAGCATTTTGTGGCATGGGCACCTGGCTCCTGGCATTTGTTGAGTTCTGTAAATTTTTATTTTCATTTAAAGTACAGTATTCAACTTTTTTTCTGGTTGCTTGAGAGTTATAGTTGCTTAAGTTACGTTAACTGAGAGTCTACTGTATGGATGTATATTTTTGAGAATAGTGTGTACAATAACTAATATGATATTTATATAAAGTCACCTTTGTGCATTACTAAATTGCTGTTCATGACGACTGCGGCAAATGCTCATTTTAAATCCTTAATGATGTAAAATAAAAATGTGGGGAGATTTAGTAAGAGCATTTTAAATCTCATTTGAATATGTAAATGTTAGTGAATAGCTTGATGGGGCCTGATGCAACAAGCAGTGATAGACTGCTATTTATCTCAGCTCATCCCAGCCATTCTTAGTGAATCTTCCCCTATGTTTAATCACATGTTCTAAACATTCATTAAGATTCAAAGTTCTAATTGTTCATTAATGTATACTGTACTTAATAAGTACTTAGTGATTTTTTTTAACCAGCTGGGGTTTAAATAATTGTTACACAAGGAATTTAAACAATATTGAATCATGTGAATAATTTAAGGGTTTTGTTCCCCTCTCAATCGTCTGGTGCATAATTTTCATATAAATTGAACTCATTAAGCAGTATTTAGAGAGACTATTTTATATTTAAATGTTTAATTAATTTTATACGCCCAATGTAATTATGTTATAAAATGTATATCTCACACACATATATATGTGACCCAGTGGCTGAGCTAGAGAATGGAGGGCCCCTGTGCAAAAAAAAAATATTTTGGCCCCGCTCCGCAGTCCTGTTGATCTCCCTTCAGGTGCCATATATATACAGTATATATATATATATATATATATATACTACTAGCGAATTGCCCGTCAAAAAATGACGGGCATGAAATTGTAAGCCAGGGAATGCTGTTTGAGACATAATGGACCTTCGGCGCTCATTGCAAGGCTTGGATGTTGTTGTTTTTTTGTATTAGAGGCGCTGTCATTGTAAGGTCGGGGCTGATCTGCTTTTTGCACTTATTGCAAGGCTGTCCCCTGGTGTAGTTTGTGTGCTATGAGCAGCGTTGGCGCTCGTTGTGAGGCGCGCAGTGAATGTCTTTTGTGTTTATTGCAAAACTTTTTTTTTTTGTGTATATGTATTTTTGTATGGCAATGAAATAATTAATAAATTAATAAATGAATATACTTTACCTATATGTAAGTAATATATACATGAAGCATTGTACTGAAGAGCTGACAATCTGTTTTGATGTTCCTGCAGCATACAATGTAGGTTTGCAGTGTTGTGGAGCTGAGGTGTAAGTGTCAGTCATGTGTGCAGTGTGTAGTGTAAATAGGCTGCGTGCGTGAGGGGAAGCCTTTAGTGTAGCTCTGTACTAGCAGAAAAAATCTTTAGGGAATAAAGCCCATTAGTGCATAACACTCTAAATATATATAACAAAAAAAAGGTGGGCAATAGTAAAATGTAAACTTTATTGGTTGAAAAAAACGACGATTAAAACTTTAAAAAGGGAAAGAATAAAAACTGTACAAATACCTTTGAACAGAAAAACTGCAAACCTAATGACCACTGGACAACTGTCACTCATTAAGTGGGGTTTGAGCAGTATTATAAATGAGACACAGAGAGTGTCTATGTATAAGCTTGTAGTACTATGCAACAAAAGGTGTAAATCATTAGAATAGTGGGCCAAACCTTCCTAAATTACCTTGTGCTATAACTATATATCTCTCCCCAGTAACGGCTGTGAAACCTAGTATAACAACATAAGGAAGATATAGGTAGCTTGGTAGTATGCTTCTAAACAACAGATTTATTTGCATACAAAAAATCCTCAGTTTGGCTCTTAGATCACCAGGTACTTCATTGCCTCTTATTAGGGTACAATGCCCCTATTATTTGAATGATATAGGTATAAATCAACCATTCAAACGATATGGCTCTTAAATGTCCAGATATTGCATTACCTCTTGTTAGAGTATAACACCACAACTATTTTGGTGCTGTAAGCATAATTTGGGCCATTCTGAACAAGCTCACTCTCTGTATACTCGCATAAAGTATAACAGCGTCTCCCTGTGCTGGGGAGATTCGCGCTGCCTAGTTGCATCGTGCGTAATAACGTCACGTTACGCTAGCCTACGTCCTAACATGTTTCTACGTGTTCAACGTCTAAACTTTTAATCCTTTGAAAAAGACGTTGAACACGTAGAAACATGTTAGTACGTAGGCTAGCGTAACGTGACGTTATTACGCACGATGCAACTAGGCAGCGCGAATCTCCCCAGCACAGGGAGACGCTGTTATACTATATGCGAGTATACAGAGAGTGAGCTTGTTCAGAATGGCCCAAATTATGCTTACACCACCAAAATAGTTGTGGTGTGATACTCTAACAAGAGGTAATGCAATATCTGGACATTTAAGAGCCATATCGTTTGAATGGTTGATTTATACCTATATCATTCAAATAATAGGGGCATTGTACCCTAATAAGAGGCAATGAAGTACCTGGTGATCTAAGAGCCAAACTGAGGATTTTTTGTATGCAAATAAATCTGTTGTTTAGAAGCATACTACCAAGCTACCTATATCTTCCTTATGTTGTTATACTAGGTTTCACAGCCGTTACTGGGGAGAGATATATAGTTATAGCACAAGGTAATTTAGGAAGGTTTGGCCCACTATTCTAATGATTTACACCTTTTGTTGCATAGTACTACAAGCCTATACATAGACACTCTCTGTGTCTCATTTATAATACTGCTCAAACCCCACTTAATGAGTGACAGTTGTCCAGTGGTCATTAGGTTTGCAGTTTTTCTGTTCAAAGGTATTTGTACAGTTTTTATTCTTTCCCTTTTTAAAGTTTTAGCTCTGTACTACCACATTCTGTAAGTTAGTGTTGTAAAATGGCGGTGAATGTGTATGTGGTACGCGTGTCTGGCTGATTTTGCGTCCTTGCTAAAAGTGTATCTTTACCTTGTACGGCTTTTTGGAAAATCCGTCTGTGCCTAGTGTTGTTTTGCGGCTTTAGGGTCATGTAGTCTTGTTTTTTTCGCCTGCCATTTTTTCTCTTGCTTAGGGGATTTTCGTGTGTCTAAACTTGGGAATTTGGACTTAAATTGAGGTGTAACTTCACTTTTTGAGGTCCTGGGTGCCGCCCCTTGCTGTTGGTAAGCTCTTTATGTCTTTTTTGTGTATTTATTGTATTTTTTATGTTTTTAGGTGCGCACGGTTTGGCCGTTAAGGTGGTCCCGCGTGTCGTATTTTTTTGGCTAAGTCCGTAAATTTTTCGTTCTAAGACCCGCAGCTCGTATGTTTTTGTGTAGTTCGTATTTACTGATTGCGTGTTAGATCTATTTTGTTAAAGTAGTACTTGTGTGGGTGTTTGTAACCGCTTGTGAGGCGCCGTAGAGCCTCCACCTCTGCAAATGCGGCACCTCGCTTTGCGAGGGTCCGCATTTGCGGCCTGCAATGAGCCTTCGGCTCATTGCAGCCGACATGGGAGCCTCCACCTCTGGGGAAAGAGACACGGGAGGGAGTGGGATGAAAGAGACACAGGGGAGAGAGAGTGGGGCAAATAGACATGGGGAGGGTGTGGGGGGAGGAGACACAGGAGAGCGAGAGGGGGGCAAAGAGACACAGGGGAGGGGGGACGAGACATGGGAGGGAGGGGGGAAAGAAAAACAGGGGAGGGGAGAAGAGACACAGGAGAGGGAGAGGGAGGGAAGAGACACAGGGGAGGGAAAGGGAGGGAAGAGACACAATCGAAGAGACACAGGGTTGAGAGGGGGAAAAAGACACATGGGAGGGAGAGCTGGGCAAAGAGACACAGTGGAGGCCATGGGGAAAGAGTCACGGGGAGGGAGAGGGGGGCAAAGAGACACAGGGGAGGAAGAGGGGGGAAAGAGACAAACAACAGATAGTACATAAACAGACAGAAAACATGTAAAACACTATATCATGCTCTCATTTTTGACTGGAAAGTTAGATTATAACTAGATTATAAATACAAATCGATTACTTGTATATATTAAATAAATCTATGCCTCTTAAGCCCTCCTCCAGTCCACCCCATGACCCTTCAGCCCCCCTCCACCCCATGCCCCTTCAGTCTCCCTCCACCCCATGCCCCTTCAGCTTCACCAAATATCCCCTGTGGGCTTCTACTTGCCCTGACTGGCTGTAGTTCTGTTCTGTTCTTCCTCTGGTCCTCCCCTGCATTACTATCATCCTGACTTCCCAGCCTCTGCAAACAAAGACGCCCCAAGCAGCGGAGGAGCAGACAAAGCACAGAACTGGACTACAGCTGATAAGGGTAAGTAGAAGCCCATGAGGAGATCGCGTAAGGCTGGGGTGGAGGGGGGCATGTACTTTGGTGGAAGGTGGCATTGGGGCCCCTCAGAGGCAGGGACCCAGTGTTTTGTATCTCTGCCACTGCTGTGACCTGTAATCACACCCATAGGGGAGGGTTTTTTCACTACCACTGAAAGTATACAGTGATATGATATGTGTCTGAGAAGCATGAGACATTGGAAGTGTGAACCCCGTCCCATTTGGGCGTGGCTTTCGGTCACAGCTGTGCAAGAGGGCTGCAAAAGAAAGTGAGGGCCTTTTACTTTGGGAACTTCTTACAAGTAAGTGATGAGTACATTTTATATCACAACTATTTTAAGAAGGATAATATTAATAAAGTCAGCTAGTTAAAACATTCATATAAAATAAAAAAAATGATGTATTCATGATTCAGTCTTAATTTATCTGACATTTTCAAATTTTAATGATCTGAACTTTATACAAAGTTGAGACTAATTAGAGATTTATACTATTTGCCTCTATTTCCCAGGAAATGTTAAGTCAAAAGGTTTATTCCACTCACATGAAGGAACAAGGTATCAATAATAACTAGCTAATTATTGAAATAGCTTCACCAGCCTCTTATTCATTAACCTTCTCAATAATTAACTATCCCATCTTTATAACTTTGCTTTTAGAAACATAGCCTTTTGTTTCTGAATGCTTTTTGGGTAAAACAGTTAAAAAACTATCTTGGGCCCATCCTGAACCCCCCCCCCAAAAAAGTGACAAATTGACTAATATTTTGATAATTTCTGACATCTGAAACAAATTGTTGGAAATGTACTAAGTCTTCAAATCTGATGCTATCAGTTTATTCCAATAATGTCACATCCAAGTTACTTTACATATATACTGTATATACTCGAGTATAAGCCGACCCGAGTATAAGCCGAGGCACCTATTTTACCACATAATACTGAGTAAAATGAGTGACTTGAGTATAAGCCGAGGGTGGGAAATGTGCTGCCCCCTGTGTCCCTCTTGTGCCCTCTGTACCCGGTATATGCTAATGGCGTGGCGCGCATGTGACGGACCTACATTCCAGGTATAATGCAATATTGCTAAAGCCATAAATCTGATATTCTATTACATGTGAGTTCCATTTTATTTATTAACACATTGATTGCCGGGATCGATATAACACGGAAACTAAACATGAAATAAAGTATTTTTGGGGGCCGATTTGCGAGCTTGAGAATGTTGTGCTATTAATTCTAAGATTTAACATCACTTTCCCTTTTAATAAAAGGACAGTAGTGTGTGTATAATTGCATTTACGGTGCTGTGGACATGTCATTAAGCTCTTTGCGAGTTCTCCTTTGTACCAGTAACTTGTAGTTCGACTTTTGCGGGTTTGACGGATTGGTTAGCAAAGGGGGAATCAGAGGAATGGAATAGCTATTTACGATTTTAGCATTCGCAACTTTTGCGGCCGTGAAAGATCAAAGGCTTGGAGGGACATTAACTTGCGATTGGAACCATCGCAGTGAGTTGCAGGTCGGAGGCCGTAACGCGATCCAACACCTCAAAAAGACGCCAATTGAATAGCAAAATAACTTGCAGGCTACATTTCCGAAGCCCGGATGTCCCGAAAGCTCAATTGAATGAGGCTCTATATTTCCATGGCCAAATATCTCACTATTCAAACAAAGCAGTTGTCTATTGTCTCCTCCTGAAAGAGATGCATCATTTTCAAAAAACTATATGTAAATTTCAGTTTATTTATTTTTAATTCAAACCATTTGTCTGCTCTAGCTAGGGTCTGAGAGAAGGTTCTTTGTGTGTGTGTGTGTGTGGGGGGGTAACGTGACAGACTTGCAGTGTGCTGCTCTATGGTAAAATAAACAGGGCATGGGAGAGCATGGGTTAGTCTCACATTCCCCCTTTTCTTAGCCCACTGTTTCCATTCATAGATTTATTTACGTGTGTTCTTTCCATATGTACTCATCTTTATTAAATTTAGGTACTGTATTAGTACAATTTTGTATTTTGTATTTAGTACAATTTTAGTACTGTATTGCGCTTGTGCAGCCAGGGGGTGGAAAACGAGTATCTGCTTAGGATGCCTTGTATATAAATCTGGCACTGTATATTTAAAAATCAAACAAATAGTCCCTGTACAGGTCTGCCCACTGCCGCATATTCATACACAGACTCTGTAGGGCTGGATGTGCAGTGTAATGTCCTAATCTATCAGGGACTTAGTCTTAGTAGCATGTTGCAGAATGTTGCTGAGAGACCTTCCATATCCCTTCTATAACACATGTTCTTTTTTACATTAATAACTATGGGCCCCATGCTAATCCCTAAAAAATTAACTATAAGTGAACCCTACCTAGGTATGTTAACCCCCATCACTTAGAACACTGTGAACAAACTGCTCTGGATGAATGCTCCGAGTGTACTTCACGGCACAGCTGAAAAGCAAGGCATAAATCTCTATTGAGTTTTGCACTGACAATAAATTATGAGTTACTCCCCTGACTCTCTGACACCCTATCCCTATGCTAATAAGATTTTACAGATCACTCGCAAAAAGCAGATGAAAGATTTGCGTGTAACAAAAACCATTCACAAGTAGTTTTCAACCTTTGCTGAGTCTCCTGGAAGCATTTAACATGACAGTATAGCACAAAAAACACTGCAAAGTTATGACATTTCAACATTATTTGACACTTAACAATTCGATATCAACATATGTGTAATTAAAAAATATGATATGTTGGTATTATGATAGAAAATACAGCGTAAAAAGCAACCCAGTACTCAAGGAGTTAATACATGTCACAAAACCAAATTGCCTAGGAACAAACACACTGTCTATAACTACGGTATATCATATTTTAACACAAAATAAACACATCTTTAGTTATTGAACCTTTAAAAAAATGTTAACATCTTTTTAATGTCAAAAAGTAATAATAAATAAAAAACAATTACAATAGCACACATGGGGATTGGAAGATGCCGGATAAATGTAGTTTTGAACTGCAGAGATGTATAGCGGATGAAATCTAGGTGCCTTTAAGCATGTTGTGGCATGACAACCTGGCTCCTGGCATTTCTTGAACCCTGTAAATTTAAATTTTTAGTTAAAGTACAGTATTCCATTTGTTTCTGGTTGCTTGAATTTCGGTTAACTGAGAGTCTACTGTAGTTTATATATATACTAGCAAATTGCCCGTCAAAAAATTGTAAGTCAGGTAATGAAGTTTGCCGCACAATGCAAGTCTTTTGGTCCTCTGAGTACATTTGGCGCTCATTGCGAGCCTCTCCCCTCATGTACTTTTGCTCCTGTGAGCACCTTCAGCACTCTTTGCCAGCCTCTCTCCCCATCTCCTTTTTTTTATTATATATATATATATATATATATTTTTTTTTATTTTTTTTTATAATAATAATTAATTCATAAAATAATGAAATATTAAATGAAAATACTTTACCTATTTATAATTAATATATGCAGCAATCAATATACTGAAGAGCTAACAATCTGTTTTGATTTTCCTGCAGGTTAGGGGTCGTGTAGCCTTGTTTTAGTTTTTTTCATCCGCCATTTTGTTTGTCGCTTAGGCGATTGTCAAGTGCTGAAACTCGTCAAATTCTGTTTAAATTGTCGTGCAACCTCACTCCCAGACGTCCTGGCTGTCCCCCCGTGCTGTGTGTGATGTTTATTTATTATTTTATGTTTTTGTTGTTATTTTTGGATGTGCGCGTTTTTTTTTTCCTTTTTGAAAAGTGTTACGTGATTTTTTCAGTCTGCTACGGGTCTTGCATTGTGAATTGTATAATTGAGATTTCTGTTGATTTGTTGTCCCGTGGGTTGTAGGGATGAGAGCCTATGGCGATCATATCCACCAGCGCAGTGAGCGCCTTCGACGCTCACTGCCTAAGTTGTTCGGGGTCGGAGCAATGAGCGCATATGGCCTTTGGCGCTCCTTGCCAGCAACTGCGGCCCTCGCTTTGCAAGGGCCGCAGTTGCTGCAGGCTCGCTGTACGAGCCCGCAACATTAGCAACAACCCGCAATGCTCACAACTATATTTGTGATATCTCTGCTCCTTTGCTGTAGCTAGTTATGGGCAGTTGTAATGCACTTCCCACTTATTATAAGATTTATGACGTAACATTTTCCTATTGGCTCCTAGGGCCACCTCATCCGTAAAGCTTGGTTTGGCTTCTCCCAGCACAGAAATCCTCTAGTACTCAGCAATGGTTTTAAAACCATTTGCGAATGGTCAGTTTGTTGTAGGTATGGCACTGCCCTGATTTGCGAGTCTTATTGGCATAGGGTTTTGGTGTAAAAGTCTAACAGAGTAACTTGTAATCCTAAGCAAAAATCAATGGAAAAGTTTGCCGTAACTTGTAGCAGTTTTCTCACAAATTAACATAGCATATGGGATTTACTTTACCCTCAAACATGGTGTAAACTGCGATATTGGAGATTTATTTACGGCCCTATGTGATCAATCTGCTTTAGACTTAAAAGTGAATTAAGAAACTTGAAAGGGAAAACATGTTATCTTTGTTTTTTTTTATTTCATTTTACATTGAAGTGAATGGAGTAGATGCACAAAGTTGTTGTAGTCCATAGATGCACAAGGCTCCCTTGCCCTTGGCTTCCTGTCAAAACAGGAAGTGAGAAAAAAAAAACACTGTACCTCTCTCATGTTTTAATGTTTAAAACATGATCTTTAAAATGTATCTGGGTTATATTCATTTGGGTTTTAGTGGCCATTTACATTTTTATCAATTGAGTTTTGATAATATGTTTTAACCAATCTCTATAGACCAGCATTGATACATATACAAAAATTGAGTTGTGTCTCTAAGTATATTCTTAAAAACATGAATTTATTTTAGATTGTATGTTTTAAAATACTAAGAAGTATATGTAAAAGAATGTTTTTATGATATAATAATTAAATATATTCTGCAAATTTCCATTAAGAGTCTTTACCTCCACTTATACAGCATAACATCTGTATATAATCATTATGATAATGAATCTGGTTTAATTATGAACCATTGGGAGAGATGAAGATGCCTCTCTTTGTTTTGGAATATACTGCTTCTTGAAGAGGCGCTATTTTATTTTCTCATATATCCTGTGCTCGCGGTCTCTCCAAAGCTCTATATCAGCAGTTATGAGCGTTCAGAGTAAACATTTTATAATCTCACATCTGCTGTGGATATTTGAATGTCCATCTGCTGAGGTCTGAATGTCTTATTTTATCTGCTTGGCACTACGCAAAGATGCTAGACAATATTAGGTTTACCCTGGCACACTTTGTACTTCACATTGTGGCATCTGCCATGCTGTAAACTCTACTTCTCTGCCAGGTCTTCTACCACCTGCCTGGTTATAACTGTTTGCAACTGTTTATAGATTAATTCCTCACTTTGCTGGGGTCAGACTTAAAGGAACAGAAAAAAGGCTCAAGCCTGGTATCAAGGAAAACAACAGCTTGAAAGAAATTCTTTAAAACGGAATGTTATTCAAAATAAGGGATCTCTCCACATGTTGTCTACCTGCCAGAGCAATAGGGTCTAGTGGTCAGCAGTTGGAGTGCCGCCACGCACCACGGACTTAGGTGAATGTGTTCTTAGGGTGAGAGTTAGTTTTTAGGGGTTAAGGTTAGAGGTTAGGGTTAGCGCAACACTACTTTACTATGGAAAGCTTATCATCTGCTACTATCCTAACCCTAACAATAAACCTAAGCCCTAACCGTAACCCTGAGAACAAAGTCTTGGCCCCCCTGGTGTGCCATCTGATGGCGACTGCACGTCGTTGCACTGGTGGGTAGATGATAGGAAACGTCCAAATTAAGTTGTTATTATTATTAGTTCTTTATAAAACACCAACATATTCCCATATGCTCCCATTGAGAGATAAAGCTTTAAGATGAAATTTCACCTCATACTTCTGAGGTTGATGCTGCTCCCCCTCATAGGCCTGTGAGGAGATCCACCACCCTGAGAGGCTTAGCCTGTCATTCCCTTCTCCAAGAACCAGAAAATCATATTTTAACTCAGACTACCTGTTCCTGCTGCGTCTCCCAGTTTGCCAAGACAAGTAATAGCAATCCAAGGAAGCACAAGTTGTTGATGGTCTGAGCAGTGGTGGAGTTAGAGAATGGAGGGCCCTGGTGCAAAAAAAAAAGCTCCCCTCCCAGGTGGTTGTAAAAAATGTTTTGCGCTGGGCCCAACAGGGACCACAGACGCCTTCCCATAAATGCTCCCCTCCTGAAGACCTCCTCCCATAGCGGCAAATTTTCCCAAGACCCTTACACATTGCTGTTCAGCCCCAAGACTCCTTTCCATAGCTGCTCCCTTACCTCCTGACTGTCAAAACTCCTCTGTCTGCAGCACAGTTCCAGGACGAGCTCCACTTTTCTGTCACAGCTTCTATGGATTTACCACTCTTAGCACCCACCACACATACTGTAGCACCGCTTCCTATGTCCTTTGCTCCCCCTCACAGAACCCATACCCCTGTACTTTGCTGCCACTTTGCAGCTCTTGATTTCTTCCCTTCTTCCCTTATACATATCCCCAGCATACTGGACTGCTCTACATTGCCACCTCTTGTAGCTTCAGTAGAAGAGCTCTGTTATAAACAGGCACACAAACAGGCACACGCCAATTTCAGGCTGGGGGTGTGTGGCCAAAGAGACACAGGAGGCCCAGGGGTATTCAGGGGGTCATGGCACACAACACTGGGCCACCCAGAGGAGGGCCCTGGTGCACTGCACCAACTGTACAAATGGTAGATCTGTCCCTGGTATGGGGTCTTAAGTTGTCAATAATGAGAAAAAAGCTGAAGAAGATATAAATGAGTGTGGAGGTCACAGGGAAAAAGATGATAATTGTTGAAAACACAAAATTGGAGGAAGCCTCAAAAAGTGAATACATAAGATAAAACATGCCAAAAGTATATGTAAATATATCACATGGACTCTGTAACCTTGAGCACTAGATGGACCTAATAGTTACACCCTACACATGGTTCAAGGAATTTACTGCTTAGTATCAAGTATTGGCTGGGCCTACCCAACATATGCCTTATAAAGTTTAAATAAGTTTGTTGCCTGGCTGGGTAGTCTTGAGAACCTAGGACCTGATGGCTAATGCATGAGACCACTTAAAAAAAAAAAGGAGGAAGTGTGTTTGAACATTTGTCCTTATGTTGAAAGTGTAACCTCAGAACAATATCTTCCGGACGTCATGGCACCTATTCCCCAGGGGTATAACCATATCTGCCTGAAGCAGATGATCTTGAGTCACTCCTGTTTAGTAGTAGAAATGACCTACATTGCGCTGAAGTACACCTGGGTTTAAATGCAGATTTTAAACTAGAACCTCCTTCTGACAAATTCTAATTTGGGAGTGTTAGCTATTGACAGTGTGTCTAGGAATAATTGATATCTCCATAGAGCTTCATAACTCAACTGGTGCGGTATCCTGACCCACCTATTGATGGCTGCCATGTTGGCTTTTCTGCTTCCTCCTATCCTTCAGAGTGTATCACTGATAATAAAATCTACACCACATAACCAAGTGGAGAAGCTTTGTGTATTAGAAGATGCAATATGGAAATTCACAGCTTGCTGCCCTCACACTTCACATAATGATACCCTCTGAAGCGTGGATGGAGGTGAAAAAAGCCCTACATGAGGTAGCAGAGGGGTATTAAAATACAGTAAGAACTCATGATCTAATGGGGCTTTCCTTATGCTAGATCCAACTAATGCTGGGCCATGATTTGTTTTTCCACTTACGTAGCCCTTTAAATGACTGTGTTGAACAATTCTTCCTAACATATACACATTAAAATTATCATAAACCTACTATAGTCGTAAAATATCGGGTATTTTGCTTTAATGATTGGAATTTTGCAATAAATGAAACTCACATGAGTAACTTGTCTAAAAAGAACAAGTTAAAAAATGTTCATGCCCTCCAGAGAGCCGGCATAACGATGTTTAATGTAAATTATTCGCTTCCATTACCTAATTTGCCAGTAATTTGCTGCGCAAAGTGCAAATTTACCTAATGCTCCTTGAAGAGAAGGAAGTAACAGGGCAAAACTACCTATTAGTTACACATGATATACCAGAACTTGATAATTAATGAAAATTACAATATATTTATCAGTTACAGTACCTTGTGCTTCTAGCTCATTAGCACAAGAAGTAGTTTCTTTGTTTGATTTAATTGCAATATAATAAAAAAATGTGTTATATATCTTTTTTGTTGCTTATTTTAACAAATAAATACAATTTTCCAAGTCAGACTCCACTAACCTTAGTGTGCCACTGTAATACCCTAGATGAGCTTATCATTTTAATTATTCATTGATCAATATTACATTTACGATTTAATAATTTGTAACAACAATATTCAATATTAAATTCATTTTCAAAGATTAGAGCATCAGTGTACAGCTGAATATCTGTCTCCACCCTGATTTGGCCATTAAGTGGTGAGTGGCTGCAAGGCCAGCCTAAAGGATTTTAAGAACAATTAGATATGTATTTGAATAAACAATTGTTGACAGGCTATAAACTTGTCGCCAATTAAAATCTTGAACACAGCAAATCTCCAATCAATGGAGATCATTATGTTGGTGGTAAACATGATGTCTGAAGATTTAGCAGTCTTCTAGACAAAGCCACCTCCACCATTGACCTTATATTGGGTGGATACCAGAGGCAGTACATTGATAGTATTTTTCTTTTTTTTATGAATTTTTATTATGAGAAAAGTAGGTTACAACACATTTGAAGATGTCTTCATAATGAAAGAATACAAAACATTGTAGTATGACACTTTACAGCTTATAATAAACACATTTACTGCAACTCTTTCTCACTCGTTTTTGTTTTTGAGCAGTATTCTAACAATAAAAATAAAAAAAATATAAAAAGAAGATTGAAAGAAGAAAAAGAAGGAAAGATATTACCCTCTTTAAAGGTCCACATTCACCAACCTCATCGGCCAACTCTCAGCGTCCACATATCAAAGCAGGAGGCACATTTCCTGTATCTTGCATCTTTCTCAGCAGATAAGACACTCATGGAGCGCATAAACTCAATCTTCCGTAGAACCTCCAAAAAGGCTGGAACTGTTTTTTCCAATGTTTTGCAATTATGCTTCTAGTAGCCAGGAATATCTGATTCAATGGAAATTGTGCATTTTTAGATAGACCTGAGAGTGGCAAGCCTAATAATGCCTCTTCTGGTTTTTGAGGAATAACTGTATGCCATAGTTTCTCCAGGGTATTATAGGTCACCATCCAAATATGCTGAACTTTGGGGCAATCCCATAACATATGTTTTTTTTTATTTTTATATTTCTTTATTGGAAGGTTTACAACATATAAAACATATTGATCAGCAATTTTGTCAGTCAATTTATGCAAGTTCTTACAATAAAACATCATAACATATGTTTTAATGAACCAATTGTATTGCCACCTGTGTAGCAATTGCCACCCAACTGACTATTCGAACAGTAATGTATAGCTGGGGTAAGGTACCATCTCAAGATAGTTTTGTAAACATTTTCCTTCAATATAATGTTTAAAGGTTTTTGATAATTATACCCCATTGTTCATCATCTAGGCTAATATTGAGCTAAGCCTCCTAGGAGGCCCTATAGGACAAATTATTAGGTGTGGCCTGTTCATTTAGGTAGTTATAAAGAATAGTGAGGAGTTTTTTACCTTTTGAGTCGTGTAAGCAAAGGGAGTTTTGCCATCTAATTTTTTTGGGATTGGGATTTATGTCTGGCTGAGTAAAAGGTAAAGTCTTTCTCTGTCGGATTCATCCCCCTCCATGTTTCAAATAGGCAATTTTGGTTTAGGATTGATTTAAAAACCTTAGTAGCGGTGGGAATTTGTGATAGGGTAGAGGGTCCAAATCTATCTCTGAGTGGATCTAGAACTGCATTCATATCTCCTCCCACAAGCCAAATAAAATGTTGCCAATTGGAAATTAGATTTGAGATTCTACGAAAGAAAGTGGACTGGTCTGAATTTGGTGCATAGACATTGAGAAGTGATACTGAACTATTGTAAATAATTCCATGAACTGCAATATATCTGCCTTCAATGTCTTTTTGAGTGTTAGTGTGTTGAAAATTAAGTCTTTTGTGAAACAAAATCGAGACACCTTTTGTTTTATCTGTAGCAGCTGCATGATATGATTGTGAGTAAGATTTCCCCCAGTATTTAGGTATTGGATTTTTTTAAATTGAGTTTTCTGTATCATGACAATATCTGCTGCCAGTCTATGGTATTCCTGAAAGGCTACCCCCTTTTAATAGGCTCATTTAAGCCTTGCGCATTATGTGAAATTATTTTAATGTCCATGACTCACCTGGTGCTGAGATAAAGGAAAGAGACTGAGGATATCAACTAATCAGTCAGGCTTTTTACTAGACTGAAGCAAGATGACCTCTTGGCTGGGACACCAGGAGCGAGAAACTGAGATCTGTTAATTGAGGGTCGATTCTCTGAGAAAAATATGGACAATTTATGAGACAATGTTGTGATCAAAATGAGCTTTGTAGTTAACTAGCTTACTGGTACCTCAAGGAAGATAGGCAATTTTGTTATAGTAACTACGTAAGTGAGTATAGATATATTTCTATGGTACACTATGGAAGAGAAAGAAAAGGAAGAATAAGAGAAGAGATTAAAAAGTAGAAATATCAGTAACCTAAATTACTAAGAGGAGACCAATAGCTGTCCTCTTAACTTTAATCAGTGAGCCAACTAGTATCCAGAACAATGAATACTGAGAAGGTTCGCCTAACAATTAAACTATAAAGGGACACTTTTAAAATATTTAGTGACATTATAAGTGACATTGCAAGATAAAACATATGTGTAAACAAGTACAGTATATAACGATGAGACGACAGAGGACTCAGGCGCAGTGAGGATGCGTTTGCGTATTGTAAAGGATGGTGAGAGGGGTCCATGCGAAGTGCGAAGATAACGAGTAAAATGGCGAGTGCTAATGTACTAGGAGTGAGACAAGCTGCAGGGTACGGAGGAAGACAAGTAGTAACGTAGGAACCGGTACCATAAGGAAGCAAGGGAGCGAGGGCAAGCCTAGGAAAAGGTAGTTTGGGAGTAGATGGTTGCATAAATACTGGAGACCAGGGGAACGGAGGTAAGGGTGAAAAGGGGGGTGCGAGCATACCCCTGCGGATTATGAGAGGGTTGGAGGAGATGGCATTGAGATTAATAGTGAAGACTGATGGTAGCGACTCAATAAACGTGATACGTTGAAAGGGTTAGATTGCTACTCGGCCAGTTGGGAATGTATGTGGACTGGCGTGCAATGCTGTATACTGGGGATAGGGCACAGTAAGGTTTGGGGTCTAGGGGTTAATGATGTGGAGGAGAAAACTCTATTGGATTGAGTGGGAAGTCAAATATACATATCCAAGCCACTGTGTTCTATCCATTGATTTAATTCATCATGGTATACATTAGTTGCTGCTACTATTAAGAATGACAGGTGAGGTGAGCGGTTATGACCGTGTACTATGGGCCTAAGACTACTAATTTACCGAGTGGTGAACTAAAGCTAATATGATAATGCATGCCTTGGGCTCCTATAGAATGAGAAAATCAATTATATAATTTCCCACAAGTCATTTGCGACATGGTATATGTCTAGGGTTGGAGGTTAACGATGTAGGAGTGGAGAAGGGGCCAAAAAATTAGGCGGGCAGATAAGGAAGCGAGAGAGGGCAGAGGAAGGGGAAAACTGAAGCCCCACAGAATGAATACGGCAAGAGACGCAAACATGGGGGAGCACCAGGGTGAACGCTCACCGAGAGCCACCAAGAGTAAGTCAGAGGCAAGGCAGAAAGATCGCAAGAGGCGAGATGGAGGGAGGAGCGAAGGCCGGAAGCATGAGGGAGTCAGCACAAATGAGAGGAGGCAGAGCAAGAAAGCGATGCCGAAGAACGGGACGGCGCAGAGCAGGGAGAAGATGAGGAGAAGCGAGACAGAGGGGGAAGACACAACGAGGGCGAGATGGAGCGGAGGACAGGAGGCGGCTCAAGGAGAAAGAAAGGAGAAAGAAATGGCGGAGCAGGTAAGGGGAGAAGTTGGAGGAGGGCACAAAGAAGAGGGCAAGGGAGAGCCGAGGTGAAGGGAAGAGGAGAATGCCACGGACGGAGCGGGCAAGGAAAGAAGACAGCGTGACAAGAAGGGGGAGGAGGAAAGACGCCGACTGCCAGAGAACCAGGGAGGGAGGCGAAGGCACGGAGACCGGGGAAGGAGGGGACGGGACGGAGATGGCAGGGCCTGCCGGGGGGGGAAAGGATGCAGAGCGGTGGAGGGCAGAGGGGGGGGAAAGGATGCAGAGCGGTGGAGGGCAGAGGGGGGGCAGGAGCATACCTGGGGCGTGGCAGTGAAGAAGAGGCGGCAGTGGAGGAGGCAAAGGCAGTGGCAGGAGAGTACTGACAGCGTTTAGGCGAGTACTCGAATAGGATTAGGGAAAGAGGATTTTTATGTGGAAGGGACGAGATGCCGCCCCTCCCACAACCACATGTTAAATTAACCTGTTAATTATCAGAACAATGGTATAAGCCCCCTGGGCACCTTTAGGGCTGCAGACAAGCAGATCTACTGAAGTCCAAAGAAATAACATTTAAATGTAACCTGCATTTATTTTAAATAATGATTTTATTGCTTGTTGTTGTTGTTTCTGACCATGGCTTCTTGGTCGACATACAGATTATTTAGAAGGAGGATGAGATGATCGGGTACTGCCACGTTTTAACATTTTAACCAACAATTTAGAATAGTCTATGAAGCGGAATGTTCTTTTGGTACTCTCTTGCTTTCTCTATCATCCAGCTGACATTGGCCATTTGATGTCTTGTCCCTCTTCCTCTGTAGAACCTGGCTTGCACATCTGGTAGTTCCTGGTCCATATATTGTTGGAGTCGAGCTTGTAGAATCTTAAGCATTACCTTGCTGGCATGTGAAATGAGTGCAGTTGTTCGATAATTGGAGCACTCTTTGGCACTGCCTTTTTTGTGGATTGGCATGTAGACTGACCTTTTCCAGTCTATTGGCCATTGTTGAGTTTTCCAAATGTGTTTGCATAAGGCAAGTAACACTTTCACAGCATCATCCTATAGAATTTTGAATAGTTCAATTGGGATTCCATCACCTCCTGCTGCCTTATTATCAGCAAGACATCTTACGGCCCACCTCACTTCGTTCTCCAAGATGTCTGGTTTCAGCTCATTGGACACACTATTGAGGTTATCACTGCTGTTAAGATCCTCCCTGTATAGATCTTCATTGTATTCCTGACACCTCTTCTTTATTTGATCTTCTTCTGTTAAGTCCCTACCAAGTTTGTCTTTTATTACGCCCACTTTGACATGAAAGGTGACTTTTTTCCCCAAATTTCTTGAAGAGACCTCTTGATTTACCCATTCGGTTATCTTCTTAAAATGTTTTTTACATCGCTCATTGTAGAATGTCTCCTTGTCTCTTCGTGCTATCCTCTGGAATTCTGCATTCAGTTGGACACATTTTTTCCTATCTCCACTACCTTTCACTTTTCTTCTTTCCTGGGCTACTTTCAAAGCCTTATCAGATAGCCAGTTTGACTCCTTAGTTTTCTTTCTTTTAGGGATATTCTTTGTTGCTGTTTCCTGGATAATGTTGCAAAATTCGATCCAAAGTTCTTCAGGCATCCTATCTTCCATGTCTAGTCCCTTAAATCTATTCATAACTTCCACTGCATATTCACAAGTGATGCTATTTATTTTGTATCTACTTGGTCCTATGGTTTTCCCTCTTTTCTTCAGTTTAATTTTCAATTTTGCAATAAGAAGCTCATGATCTGAGCTGCAGTCAGCTCCAGGTCTTGCTTTCGATGACTGTATAGAGCTCCTCCATCTTTGGCTGCAAAGTATATAGTCAATATGATTTCTATGTTGTCCATCTGGTGATGTGTAGAGTCTCGAAGGATGTTGGAAGAGGGCGTTTGCTATGACCAGAGAAAAATCTTGACAAAATTCTACTAATCTCTGACCTGCTTCAGTTTGTAATCCAAGGCCAATTGTGCCAGTTATTCCAGGTGTCATTTGGTTGCATTCCAATTTCCTGTCATGATAGTAACATCTTTTTTTGGTGTTATATCTATGAAGTGTTAAATGTCTTCGTAGAACTGGACAACTTCTGCCTCTTCAGCATCCGTAGTTGGAGCATAGACTTGGATCACTGTGATATTAAATGTATTGCCTTGAATTCATTCTGTCAGTTATTGGGTTGTAACCGAGTACTGCTTTGGTCACTCTTTGATTGACTAGGGTGGCTACTCCATTTCTTCTGCGGGATTCTGAACCACAGTAGACGATCTGGTGGTTGTCTGATGTGAAATGTTCCATTCCAGTCCATTTAAGTTCACCAATTAACTTGATATCAATGTTTAACCTTGTCATTTCATTCTTGACCGCATCTAGTTTGCATGGGTTCATAGCTCTAACATTCCAGATACCTATTCTTGATCTTTGCAGCAGTGGACTTTCCTTTCCCCTTCAGACACATCCGCAACTGGGTGTCCTTTCAGCACTGGCCCAACCACTTCATTAGTTCTGATGTTACTTGTACTTGCCCTCTGCTATTCCTTAGTAATGTGGTAGACACCTTCTGACCTGAGGGGCTCATCTTCCGGTGCCATATTGTTATGTCTCTGGTTATGCCTGTCCATAAAGTTTTCTTAGCAAAGATACTGGAGTGGGTTGCCAGTTCCTTCTCCAATGGACAGCGATTTGTCTGAGCTCTCTGCTATGACCCGCGCAACTTGGCTCACCCTACATGGTATAGCTCACAGCTTCATTGAAGTACACAAGCCCCTTCATTACGACAAGGTTATGATCCAGAAGGGGGATTGTATTGCTAGGCAGTTACTAAATAAGCAAATTAAACAGTAATGTATGAGCTTTGCAGTGGGCCATTAATTGCACTAAAAACAAATAATAACAAATAATAGCATCTCTTCTGGCTATCTCACACCTCTCCATCCAACCTGCCATATTAACTATCCATCATGCAGTATATTAACTTCATGTGTCCACCAAAACTATTACTTCTTACAGTGTATAAAGGGCCCTCATCTCCTCTTGTACCAATGAAGATATATATATATATATATATATATATATATATATATATATATATATATATATATATATAGCCTTCTTATCCCTATTTAATTGTATCGATGCCTTTTTTTGTAGCCCTAGATCTTTGGAACTCTCTGCTGCACTCAACAATTATAAACAGAATATTAATAATGTAGGGTCCATAAACAGATTTTGCTCATTGAAACCATTTGCATTGTGTTGTTATTTAGTTCCTTGTGCTTTGCTAGGACTCATTTTTACTTCTCCAGCTTGAACAGCATCTGTGATATTTACTTTCCAAAAGCCAAGCATTTTATGAACTGGAAAATACTGCAACATTCGCTATAAAGGCTTAATTGACACTTTGTAGCCTAAGTTTTTACGGATACACATTTAATTTAATACTATCATTATTTTAAAGCTTTTTCTTAATTATGAAACAAAATTATACATTCTGTTTGTTAATATGTATAATAATATGTAAAAACAGAACTAGTAATGAAGATGTAGTTTAATGAACAGGATTGACTATGTCTGAAACATTATAAAACACTATAAATATATTTATTTATACATAATATATATAATAATATACATAATATGATATCATATAATATATACATTGCTAGAAATTACAGTGGATATAAAAAGTCTACACACCCCTGTTAAAATGATAGGTTTCTGTGCTGTAAAAAAATTAGACAAAGATAAATCATTTCAGAACTTTTTCCATCTTTAATGTGACCTATAAACTGTAGAACTCAATTGAAAAACAAACTGAAATCTTTTAGGTGGAGGGAATAAAAATAAAAAATAAAAATAATGTGGTTGCAAAGTCTGCACACCCTCTTATAACTGGGGATGTAGCTGTGTTCAGAATTAAGCAATCACATTCCAAATCGTGTTAAATAGGAGTCAGCATACACCTGCTATCATTTAAAGTGCCTCTGATGAACCTCAAATGAAGTTCAGCTGCTCTTGTTGGTCTTTCCTGAAATTTTCTTAGTCACATCCCACAGCAAAAGCCATGGTCCACAGAGAGCTTCCAAAGCATCAGAGGGATCTCATTGTTAAAAGGTATCAGTCAGGAGAAGGGTACAAAACAATTTCCAAGGCATTAGACATACCATGGAACACAGTGAAGACAGTCATCATCAAGTGGAGAAAATATGGCACAACAGTGACATTAGCAAGAACTGGTGCTCCCTCCAAAATTGATGAAAAGACGAGAAGAAAACTGGTCTGGGAGGCTACCAAGAGGCCTACAGCAACATTAAAGGATCTGCAGGAATATCTGGCAAGTACTGGCTGTGTGGTACATGTGACAACAATCTCCCATATTCTTCATATATCTGGGCTATGGGGTAGAGTGGCAAGACGAAAGCCTTTTCTTACGAAGAAAAACATCTAAGCCAGGCTACATTTTGCAAAAACACATGTGAAGTCTCCCAAAAGCATGTGGGAAAAGGTGTTATGGTCTGATGAAACCAAGGTTGAACTTTTTGGACATAATTCCTAAAGATATGTTTGGCACAAAAACAACACTGCACATCACCAAAAGAACACCATACCCACAGTAAAGCATGGTGGTGGCAGCATCATACTTTGGGCTGTTTTTCTTCAGCTGGAACTGGGGACTGAGTTAAGATAGAGGGAATTTTGAACAGTTCCAAATTACCAGTCAATATTGGCACAAAACCTTCAGGCTTCTGCTTGAAAGCTGAACATGAAGAGGAACTTCATCTTTCAGCATGACAACGACCCAAAGCATACATCCAAATCAACAAAGGAATGGCTTCACCAGAAGAAGATTACAGTTTTGGAATGGCCTAGCCAGAGCCCAGACCTGATTCCGATTGAAAATCTGTGGGGTGATCTGAAGAGTCCTCTGCACAGGAGATGCCCTCGCAATCTGACAGATTTGGAGTGTTTTTGCAAAGAAGAGTGGGCAAATCTTGCCAAGTCAAAATGTGTAATCCTGATAGACTCATACCCAAAAAGACTGAGTGCTGTAATAAAATCAAAAGGTGCTTCAACAAAGTATTAGTTTAAGGGTGTGCATACTTATGCAACCATATTATTTTATTTTTATATTTTTTCTTCCCTCTACCTAAAAGATTTCAGTTTGTTTTTCAATTGCATACAGTTTATAGGTCACATTAAAGGTGGAAAAAGTTCTGAAATGATTTATCTTTGTTTCATTTTTTTACAGCACAGAAACCTGACATTTTAACAGGGGTGTGAAGACTTTTTATATCCACTGTGGGATGACAGGGGGTTAACACAACAGGCTAATCAAGCCCAGCTGGGTTCCACCTTTAAAGGTCTGCTTAGCACCCAGCAGAGAGAGCTCAATGTGAGCTGGACAGAGGGCTCCATAGTAAGCTTTGGAAATCCCCTGCAACAAGTGAGACTTCAAATCCAGCAAGTTGCAAAGTCTCTATTTTGTTTGGACATTATCTTTGGGCAGTGAGGGAACTGCAGCAAAGAGTAAGTCAGTGCCTCAATTGAGGCTAGGCTTTTGTTTTGCACCGTTTATGTTATTTTGTTGTACGGTGGAGGGCTTCTTTCGCTCTTTTGCCCACCATATTATAAATGATTGTTGTGGTGAACTACCTACTCATATTTTCCACAACACAGGCTGAGATCCCGCTCCATGCTGATGATAGCCAGTAAGCTTGAAACAGCTGTACATGGATTGGATACTCAGCCTGTGTTTATTCCAACCTTGGCTTTGCATTAAAGCTGTGTAATAATACAGCATGCATAAGCTTAAAGGAAGCCATGTTTGATGATGGCTACGCAATGAAGAGCGAGGCATTTGTGGCCATATTTGTGTGTCCCAGCTCAACTTCCCAGAGTGCAGTGTAATAACTGTTTTTCTCGGAACTCTGAGCTGGAAGCAGGTTTTTTAACTTGCTTTAGACATTCAAGTATGAACACAGATGTACTTTTTATTTGTTGTAAGAAAATAAATACAACTTCTGATATTTTAAAAAGGGCTCCTGAGTACTTCATTGTGATGCTGGATACAAGGGCACAAACCCTGAGCGTGACAGTAGAGATATCACAATATACATGTATATATACTTCCCATAGCCCCAGATTTTTTTTAAAATCACGACTCTAACAAAAGTTTACCCTCTGATATCTCTGCTCTCATCTCAAAATACTCCCCCACCTGCCCTCTTTGCTCTGCTAATGACCTTCTTCTTTCCATCTCTCTTATCACCTCCTCTCACTCCCACCTCCAGGATTTTCTTGTGCTGCCCCTATTCTTTTGAACTCCTTGCCTCACTCCACTAGACAGTCTTCCTGCCTCAAATCTTTCAAAAACTCACTAAAAGCTCTGTTTAAAGAAGCTCATCACCTCTAGTCTTAATAGTCTATAATATATAGACTATCTCCCCTCTGCTTCCCCTGAATACAGACCAGCAAGCTGCACTCTGCAAGCAAGCTGTTCCTTGGTCTATCTCCCCTCTGCTTCCCCTGAATACAGACCAGCAAGCTGCACTCTGCAAGCAAGCTGTTCCTTGGTCTATCTCCCCTCTGCTTCCCCTGAATACAGACCAGCAAGCTGCACTCTGCAAGCAAGCTGTTCCTTGGTCTATCTCCCCTCTGCTTCCCCTGAATACAGACCAGCAAGCTGCACTCTGCAAGCAAGCTGTTCCTTGGTCTATCTCCCCTCTGCTTCCCCTGAATACAGACCAGCAAGCTGCACTCTGCAAGCAAGGTATCTACAAGCAATCATCTCTTCGTATCTGCTGCTACCTTCTCTTCATATAGATTATTATATTAATTTTTCTGATATTATATTTAAGCACATTGTTTTTTTTACTTCCAGTTTTGTGAATGTAAACCTTCTTTGATGTATAGTTTTACTCTGATGCACATCCTGTGACTTCCTTTGCCTAATTACTCCTCCCCACCTAATTTAAACATCTCTGTCTGTCCAGCTGTTCCTTGGTCTATCTCCCCTCTGCTTCCCCTGAATACAGACCAGCAAGCTGCACTCTGCAAGCAAGCTGTTCCTTGGTCTATCTCCCCTCTGCTTCCCCTGAATACAGACCAGCAAGCTGCACTCTGCAAGCAAGCTGTTCCTTGGTCTATCTCCCCTCTGCTTCCCCTGAATACAGACTAGCAAGCTGCACTCTGCAAGCAAGCTGTTCCTTGGTCTTGACCCAAGCATGATCCATTTAGGCTTATGATAAATAACTGACACAAAACCGATTGATTTGGGAGAAAACACGGGCCACAGCTTTATTGTAAATAACCAATTTACATAACTTAGAACTTGCATATATTATGCATATTAACATATTCAAACTATAGGGGGAGGAGCCCGGCCACGGACAGTCACCTCACGCCTTGGGCCCTGCCCAAAGCCCCCAATGCTTATTTTAAGCACGCCCTGTGAGGTAGGGCCACGCCCACTTAGGCCAGTGGGCCGGGCAACTCACCTCCCGCCACAGAGGAAGCGAGGGACTCCTCCTGAGCCTGCGATCCCCCCTTGCTGTTCATTAAAGCCAAGGCCCGAACCGCACTCTCCCTAAACTCCAAGGTGACCAACTCCAGCCCCATCTCGGTAAGATGAACCTTATCCGGACTGAAAAAATCATCCGCACCGGCCGGCTCGAATTCTTTATATCTGATGGCGATAAAACCTAGCTTGCGAATAAAACTAGACAGCTGCTGGTTAATCTTCTGCCTCGCCTTATCTAGCCCGACGGGGTCACGCGCATTTCGCCAAGATCTTCTCTTTATCATCTCGGACCATATCAGGAATGTCCCCGGGAACTTCTTGGTCCAGCTCTCCACGTCTCTTTTCATCACCTTCAGCATTCTGCGCATGGGCACTGCCCCTAAATCATTACCGCCTGCATGTATTATAATTATTGTGGGTTGACCATACCGCTGACTGCAGGTGTTCAACAATTCATCCAATTGGGCCCACCGAAAGCCCCGAACCGCGAACCACCGCACGTGTAAGTCCGTACTGGGAAAACCCAGTTGTGTCCTTCCTTCGATAACTGCAGCCAACCTGTGGGCCCAGTACACGTACGAGTGGCCCACGATCCACAGTTGCTTCTGACCGCCTGGAAGCAAAAAGCAACAGACGTTAGATCACAGCCCTGGGTCTTACGTAAGACCGAAAACGTTCTGATTCCCATCTACCAATACGTTTGACTGCCGCATCGGGTAAGCCTAATCTAGCTGCTTCTGTTGCGGCCCCTATTCTGAACGAGTGTGTTCCGAAGTCCGACCCCTTTATGCCCAGGCTGTGTAGTGCAACTTTTAGCATCCTTTCAAACTGATACCGGGATAACGCCGTCCCATCGGCATGAACCAAAAGCGAACACCGTCCCACCGGTCGCTTACCAAGGTACTCCACCATACACCCGTAGGGACAACACTCAGTGCCTACCTGGTGTAACACCACCTCCTTTCCTTTTCCCTGCTGGTCGGTCTTAGACCTCCGGAGCCATATCACCACCATGCCTTCCCTGAGGCAGGTATCCACCACCTGGAGGCCCCCTGAACCGTGTCTGCTGCTCGCAACTAACTCCCCTATTCGGAATGCTCCGAAGAACGCCAGGGAAAAAGCAGTACGGAAAAGCAGAGATTCAAAAGGGGTCCTACATTTAACTTCCAACACCTGCGCCATCGGCAGTAACAATGCGAAGGTGATCGGCCGCCTAGTGTCTGGCCTGCGATCCCCGTTAAACATGCCGCGCACCACCTTGCGCACTATAAATTCCTTCGTAAGGTCCTTCTGCCCCGCCAGCTTAAACATAAAAGCCAGGGCAGTGACCTGTCTATTTACTACTGCTTTCTTTTCGCCTTGTTCAGCACACCGCAGCAGAAACCATAGCAGTATCCCTAGGGTCTTATCCTCTGATGTGGACCCCCCTGCCACTTTTACCAAGTCGTTCCATTTGGCCCATACGCGTCTATACGCTGCCCACGTTGCCGGGGCGACAGACTGTCTAACGAGTCTCGTCACCTGGCTGCTCCAAGCTCCCAGATCTCCTCGGGAATGGCCTCCCCCAGCATGTTGGCCCGGGGGGCCAGAGCCCTGAATCGCTCCTCCTGAAACCAAGAAAGGGCGTCAACAATGCCATTCTCCACTTCAGCTACTTGCCTCGCTTGAAACCATATGTTCTGGCGCAGGCAACACAGCACCAAGTGCCGAAGTAGTCTCACTACCGGCACGGATGCTGCCGTGAGGTTGTTCACTGCTTGAACAACCCCTTTACTCTCCGTATGGAACAGGACACGCTGGTCCCTGAACTCTGAACCCCATAAGTGTACCTCTACTACCATGGGAAAAAGTTCGAGGAATGTCAGGTTCTTTGTGAGACCTGCCACCTCCCATTCACCCGGCCATAGTGCGGCGCACCATTTTCCTTGAAAAAAGGCGCCGCAACCCACTCCCACGCCGGTAAAAAGCTTTAGGTCAATGCTATTAGTACGCCTTTTCTGGATGATCTCAGAACCATTGAACTCAGCCAGAAAAACCGACCATACCCGCGCGTCGTCCCGCATGGCCTGTGACACTTTTATGAAATGATGAGGTTTACTAAGGCCCACCGTAGCAAGCGACAATCTCCTACAAAATACCCTTCCCATGGGGATAATCCTACAAGCAAAGTTTAACTTTCCTATGATGGACTGCAACCGCCGAAGAGTAAACTTACGCGCATGCCCTAGCGCACTAAGCTCCTCTCTCATGTCTACTACTTTCTCCACGGGGAGACTACATGCCATCGTCTTGGAATCTATCTGAATCCCAAGGAAAGTCAATCTTTCCGTGGGGCCCTCAGTTTTGTTATGAGCCAGTGGCACCCCAAAATCCCTACAGATTTTTGTGAATACTTCCAACATAAACCGACAGGTGTCCTGCCCAGCTGGACCCACGAACAGAAAATCGTCCAGGTAATGAGTTATGCTCCTGTACCCGGATTCTCTGCATGCAACCCATTGCAAGAATGAGCTGAACGCCTCGAAATATGCACATGATATGGAGCACCCCATAGATAAACAAAGGTCAATAAAATACTTTCCATCGACTCTGCAACCTAGGAGCCTGTGGCTCGTTGGATGCACCGGTAATAGTCTAAAGGCCGCTTCTATATCAACTTTTGCCATGAGCGCGCCCGCGCCGGCCCCCCTGACCATGTCAGTGGCCCGGTCAAACGATTCATAAGACACTGAGGATTCCTCTCTTGCAATGCCGTCATTTACTGACCCGCCCCTCGGGTAAGACAGGTGCTGGATCAATCTAAATTTTCCAGCTTCCTTCTTGGGAACGACGCCTAGGGGGGAAACAACAAGATTTCTAATGGGGGGGGAAATGAATGGCCCAGCCATCCTTCCCAGTTGTACCTCATTGAGAACCTTAGCTTCCGCTACCCCTGGAAATTCTCGCACAGAACGTAAGTTGGGTGCCATGGACCCGCGCACCTCTGTTGTGCACGGGATCCTAAAACCCTCCTGGAAACCCGATTCAAGGAGGCGGCCCGCCGCACTATTACCCGCCGACCTACTGTAGCGCCTTAGCCATGGCAGCATGCCGGGGAGGCGTATTGGCGTCTTGCCCTTTGGCAGCGGGCTCCGCCCTGTTGTCCTTTGGCCTAGCACATCTGGCCAGAGGGTGCTCTCCTCCACAGTTGGAGCACACGTGCTTGAACCTGCAGTTGGGCGCCCACTTACATACCCCTTCGTTGTAGGCAAAACAGGACTTGGTACCTGCGGCCGAGTTGGCGGTGGGACTCTTGACCCCACCACCTCCGGCCCGAAAGGGCGGCATGGCACGCATGGGTGTCATAATATTAAGCCAATGCGCTACCGCTTTATCGCTCCATGCCATGGCTGGCCTAGATGCCAGATACTGGCGAAATTCTTCATCGTACCGCCACCACGCCATACCCCCGTACACCTTGTGGGCGTTTCGGATCTCGTCTATGTACACGAACAGCCCCGGGCATTGTTCTGGGTGGCGCTCGCATAGAACGCAAGCCATGATAGAAAACGCCTGAAGCCACGTATCGAAAGTTCTAGGCAACCTCCTGTAAGAACCCTCCCGTGTGCTCCTCTCACTTGTATCCAATTGCCTCAACATGGGCAGCAGGGAGAACAAATCAACAAACTCCCTCCTATAAATTTTTTCTTTGACATCCTGGGTCAGATGTGCACCCAAGCTGTCCAGCGCGCATAAGACTATCAGTCTCATGGCTGCATCTGAGATTACTACATTGCTCGCCTGCGGCCCCGTACCACCCACGGTGACCGGGGGGGGTAACACCCTTGGCTCTATATTGCCTACATTACTGGGCTGCTCTTCCCAGGCCCCTTTGGCTAGCCCACCTAACCACGTCCCTATTTCTTGTTCACTAACCGCAATGTTATGTGTGGCTAAGAGGGCCTTAAGGGACCCCAAAAATCCCCCTTTAGTGTATGGCAGTATGCATTTATCAGCTTCCTCCACTCCACCAACTGCCTCACCTGCTTCTGGGAGCCTCGGAGTAGATACGGCCAACGGGGTGTCCCGGCGTCTTTCCTGACGCCCTGGGGATTCAGACCGTCTGGCCCTCCGCGGGCTCCGTCCTCTTTCTGATCCGCAGGCACAGCTGCATCGGCAGGATCTCCTGCTCCTGGATCTGGATCGCCGTTCGGACCTGTGGGTGCAAGAGGAACAGTCACTAGCTCTCCGTGACCTGCATGCCTGTGCCCATACCGCCTGCTCCTCCCCTGAGGAGTGGTCCTGGTCACCCAAGCTTGCGCGGCTGGAATGCGCTAGCGCCGCGGACTCTGCACTTCGCACCAATAACCTGGGGACTGCCTGGGGCTTTGCGAAGTCTACCTGTGGGTCAGGATTAGTCACTTTTTGCTGTGGCCTAACCGTAACGCCCTCAGTCTCTGTCCTCTGTCGTCTTAAAGGGGTATGGGTAAATAGCAGAGGGCTGTACCTGTTTGTGTTCTTCCTAGCTCTGGTGGGGCGCGCTGGCCTCGCCACCGCCGCTGTTACGGGCATGTCATCGATCATGACCATGCTGTCCTGGCTGATCATCTCTCTGACCACTCTGTCTCTTCTCTCCCGTGTGGTACCCATGTCCGTCTTCTTGCCGCGGCTGCGTCCCTGCAAAGCACCAGAAGCGATGTTACTATTGGGATTAGAGGGGACCGCATTGTCTGCATTTTTTATGTCTGTAGGAACTTTTTTAGGGCTCCTGTCTTTACTTTTACCCCCTGCGCCCCCTTTTTGGGGTGGTAACGGGGTGTTCTTTGACCTTTGCCATGGCCGGAGCCCTTTAGGCAAAGTGACTGGTGGTGGCCGGGGTACTAGGCCCTCACCCTCACTGCCCGTGGGCCCGGCACTCTCCTGCCTAAGGGGTAAAAGGTCCTGGCTGACCAGCCCCGCATTACCCCTGTCACCCGTGGCCTGGTCCTCCACTGGACGGTGGTCTGATGGCTCTGACTGAAAAGGGGAGGAGACACTATCCCCCATATTGGCTAGGCTTCCAGCAACTGCATGCTGAGCCTGTCCAATGTAATGGGAGTCTCCTGCAGAAGGCATGGGAGGACCCAGCCTGTCCTGCACCCACCTGACCCCTTGGCTTAAGGCACGGGCCCTAACATCAGCCAATAAGGCCTCCAGAGATAGAACATCCATACCCCCAGGCACAAAAAAGACCCCCCCAAGACAGACAAAAACGGACCGCGAGACACAAGGAAAAACAACACAGAAAAAACACACACACACACACGAAAGCCCACTCACACAGCCCCTTATTTGCTTTTAAGCTGGGGTATCTCAGTATTAAACTGTTACTTGCACTTTTCAACCTCAGACCAGGAGCCTCTCAGACCTCCGTCCGTTTCTCACGGAGACCGCGCCGAACTAACTCCCGGCGCGCGAATGCGGTGGAAGCCCCGCCCCCCGCCGCTCCTGATTGGCTGTTGTGCCTTACAGGCTCCGCTGGGTCACGAGACGCTGCGGGCTGACCCAGGGAGCCTGTGCAGCCTCCGCGTCAGCAATCTCCCCTCTGCTTCCCCTGAATACAGACCAGCAAGCTGCACTCTGCAAGCAAGGTATCTACAAGCAATCATTTCTTCGTATCTGCTGCTACCTTCTCTTCATATAGATTATTACATTAATTTTTCTGATATTATATTTAAGCACATTGTTTTTTTTACTTCCAGTTTTGTGAATGTAAACCTTCTTTGATGTATAGTTTTACTCTGATGCACATCCTGTGACTTCCTTTGCCTAATTACTCCTCCCCACCTAATTTAAACATCTCTGTCTGTCCAGCTGTTCCTTGGTCTATCTCCCCTCTGCTTCCCCTGAATACAGACCAGCAAGCTGCACTCTGCAAGCAAGCTGTTCCTTGGTCTATCTCCCCTCTGCTTCCCCTGAATACAGACCAGCAAGCTGCACTCTGCAAGCAAGCTGTTCCTTGGTCTATCTCCCCTCTGCTTCCCCTGAATACAGACCAGCAATCCCCGCCCTCCCTGCTCCACTCCCACCCACCCACGGTTTACTTTAATTTATTGAATCACTAAAACTGCTTGCACCTGATCAATCAGCTGCACATGATTACTATCCCTACTTCCTCCTCTTAGATCACTCTCCTAGCCACTATGTTCCCTTTCACTTTCTTCTTCACCTTAAGCTCTAGTGGTATTCTCAGACTATCCTCCTCATTTGCTCCACATTATGTCTCCAACACCATTAATATCTCTCCTTCCCTATTTTCCTCCCCTCTGCTCTGCTCCCACGATCTCCTCTCCTTTCTTCAATCACTATTTCATTCATGTTCTAAAGACCACAAGCAGAAAACTCATCTCATCTCCCTGCTTATTCTGCTGCTGGAGTTCTATCTCCTAACCCTGACCCCTCACTCAGTCCCACCTCTCTTCTACTCTTTTCAGCAACAAGGTTATTAACTCTGTCCTTAATCCATGTATTTCAATTTGCTCCTCCATGTCTAAAATGTACCCTCCACCACTTATTTCCAAGTTCTTACATCTTCCCACCTAAGCAAACTTTCACACATCCCTCCTGACCCTGCTATTCCTTACTTTTCTTCCCCAGACTTCTGCCTCCTCCATTCCCTTTAGACTGTAAGTAGCGAGTTTTCAGTCTTCCAGGGTGCTTTGGAAAAAAGCACTTTCTAGAAAGACTCTAAGCTCAAAACAGGGCCCTCCATTTTTCACTTGTTAATATTGTATTTTCCCCTGTTCTCTCCCCTTGTACAGCGCTACGGAATATGTTGGCGCGTTACAAATAAACGATAATAATAATAATAATAATAATATATCCCCCTCCTGTATCACACCCAAACCCTTTAGACTGTAAGTTTGTGAGTTTTTAATCTTAGGGAAAGCACTGTGAAACTTTTGATTTTAAGCTCAATAACAGGACCCTCTATTCTTTTTCAATGTGTTAAAATTGTTTTTGGTTTGTACTTAACCCCTGTATCGCGCTATGGATTATGTTTGATCATTACAAATAAAGAACACAGCTTGGGAAATACTGGTTTCATTTTATTAAGATGCACTTCTGTGTGTGTCATGAGTACCATACTCATTTGCCCAAATGGATGTTTTTTAATGGTCCGTGATTCTGGATGGGAAAAGGGTTACCCTCTCATGTTTTATATTTATTCAAATGAGTATTCAAAGGTTATTAAGGCTAATAGGGTTAACGGACCACAGTATCATGGAAAACAAATACATGTTAAGCATAATTAAGCAGATAAAAAGTCATACAGCTCGTTTTAATTAGAAAAAAATAAAAACTGTGATGCTTCTGTAGGACCCTGGAGGGATCAATGATACATTGACTGAATTTGTCTTTTGCAATGGTTGCATTGAATGATGCAAGATGTCTGATTCTGGCCTGTGAGGGTAAAGGAGGGCAGTGCCAATTTCAATCTTATCATCAAACAAAAACTCTGGACTTGCCTGTTCCCTTCTTCCCCACCATTTTCTCCACTGATAACTACAAACACACCCTCATCATCCAGTTCCCCAAAATTCTGATGTTTCCAAAAAGGTTTTTGTCCATGGCTCATACAGCTACTAATATTATTAGTCTGATACATACTTGGCAAACAATTGTCTTTTTTCTTGAACTGCAGTGGTCTTTTAAAATAATTGTGGTGTTCCTATCGTCACCTGACATATGGGGGTAGTATTATTGTTGCAGGAACTTGCAATATATTTCCTGACCCCACCAAGGCTTGTGACTGACAGGTGAATGGATAACCTGCTGGATGATTGTTGGCAGATGACTCTGTCAACGCCGGTGGCCATCCTTGAATTAATATATTACAGAGGTTCAAAAACTGTTCACGGACAACCAGTGGTAGTGAGCTCCAATTAGGTGGTTCATGGGCCTACCTGGAAAAATAATATGAAATAAATGACAAATATGAATACAAATGCAATGCAGAAGTACCTAAATACTAGATGTCAGGGTTTATAAAGGCACAGGCTATATTTCACATCACAGCACAGTATAGTTATTAAGACCCAGGTAGAATATCATTGTGTGGTTTGTGAAGAGCCTCAGCAGTACTCAAGTTGGTCATGAGCACCTTGATCAAAAGTAACTGGTCCTTCAAAGAAAAGTTTGCAAACCACTGGTATACTTAAATATCATATATCATTATATATTATAGTAGAATATAATTTAATTTCATTCAGTTTAATCTTCTAATTTTTCTATGGGCACTAGGATAACACTTTACAATATTTAATAAATCTTATATACTGTTTACCTTTATATATATATATATATATATATATATATATATATATATATATATATATATATATATATATATATATATATATGGAGTGAGGTAGCCGTGAATGTACAGTAATCTAGAGAACGGACCCCTCTTTTTCAAGTCAGAGCCAACACTGCCTCTGACTTGACAAAGAGGGGTCCACTCTTGAAAGCTCGCCATGAAAACTATGAATGTTTGTCCAATAAAAAAGGTACCACTATATACTGCAATCCTCTGATTATTCATATATATATCAATATATATATATATATATATATATATATATATATATAATTACACACACATAAGTGCATTACTAAAATAACTTTTTCTACTGTGTGTGCTGTATATATTTTCCCACTTTTTAGTAATTTCCCTATATATTTTATCATTGTATTTTTTTTAATATGGTCATTCAGCCTCATCACAATTGAGTCAGTTTATTGAAATCAACAAACTGAGGTTGGCAGGGAGCCACATGGAAACACTTGGAAATATCTTATTAAAAAAAATCAATAATAGTCCATGGTCACCCCTGACATGTCGGAAGCTGAATGGTTTTGAGTAGATAATGAAAAAAAAGGTCAAGTAAACAAAGGCAGGATAAGGATTGTCCTGACTCGCGCCATGGCTGGGAGCAGATAGAATAGCGCTGCCGGGGGTCTCTTAACAAATGCAATAACTCCACAGAATATTACAATCCATAGTTCAGTGACCCCTGAATTTGCAGCGATGACTTCAGATGTACAGCAATCTGCTGCCTCTGAATTATAGTTATGAAGAGTGGGGAAGCCATGAATGGCCAGTAATCTAGATGAATAATCAGAATATTGCCGTTTATAGAGTTGCACCTCTCTTTATCAATACTGAGTATTGCTTCTGACTAGATAAAGAGAGGTGCAATGCTTGAAAGCTTGTCTCTAATTATAATGTTTATCCAATAAAAACGTTATCACAACATAAAGTATACCCTCTATATTCATCCGCCCCTATATTCATCCAGCCCTATATTCATCAAATCCAATATTTTTAGGCAAAATAATGCTTCTGTGTTCAACCAAAAATCTAATATTTGTCACAAAATAAAAAAAAAACGGACAAACATACACAATTGGACAAGTTCTTTGCTAAATTGAGTGCTGGTGAAAAGGACAAAAAAGACACCGATCACTAGAATTGGAGTCACCTGATGTATAATGGAAGGTGACTCCCTTCTAAACATTTTTTTGCCATCATCGCTCCTCAGTAAAGGGAAAGCTCTGGTTATATTTGTATTTATATATGAATCAGATTAGGGGCTTGGAATGGAATATTCCAATTTTAGATAATTCCTATGGAAAAATGTGATTCTATATTCACCCAATTCAATACCTACCCATAGCTCACTAATGGATAAATATAGAGGTTCCACTGTATATATATTACAATACTCTGATTATGCGCCTCTGAATCAGAGAGAGAGAGAGAGGAGATGACCACATGAACTTGAGTCCTGTGTATGTAGCAGTCAGGGAATAAGTAAAGAGAACAACAAATAATCATTCATTTGTTCTCCTCCCAAAAACTCAAACTGATTTGTAATTAAAGGAAGTTTGTTGTTTACGTATTAACAGCCTTATTAAATTGCAATTCTGCAAATTCTGAAGGGCTCTATATAAGCACATAGCAAATTTTTTTTACAGAAGTTTTTAGTAAGTGAAGACCTTGCTTTTGGATAGAAGTTCACAAACTAAACACATTCTATAAAATAATATGCTATGTGTTTATATAGAGCCCTTTCGAATTTGCCGAATTGCAATTTAATAAGGCTGTAAGTATATAACTTAGATTGTTACCTTGTCGTGATCAAGGGGCTTATGTAACTCAATGAAGCTTTGAGCTATACCATGTAGGGTCACCAAAGATGGGCAGGTCATAGCATAATGGTCAGACTAATTGCGATCCACTTGAGAAGGAACTCGCAACCCACTCCAGTATCTTTGCCAAGAAAACCATATGGATAAGCACACGCAGAAACACAGACAGATGCGCCTTGTTGATGCTGTCTATATGGTCGATGAGAGTCGGACACAACTGAAGGACTGAGCAACAACAAAGTATATAACTAACAGCATTAGCAGCTGTGTAAGTCATAAGCATAAGTCAAAATAATTGAATACTCTGTTTGTATATATATGTATGTATAGAAAATTCCACCTTGTCTGGTTTCATCACCACCTGATCGCTGGAGTCTAAAGTTTGTGGAATTGGGGAAGAGGGAAGTGGAGAGATGAGGGGGATTTGTTACTTAGATATTATAGATTTGTTACTTAGATATTATAGAATTTGATAAGTACCCCATTCCCATACTCATGCCCAGAAGACAGCTTGTAACAATGTATGCAAGCCCTGTTCCTCCACCTATGTAAATACCCCTCATTATAATTCTAGCCTAGTAGTTTTCTCTTTTATTGCACTTGGTGAAGAATACAATTAGACCAATATATATATATATATATATATATATATATATATATATATATGCCATAAAGCGAACACTAGGCCAAAATTAATCTCCCTTTTTTGATGCACGTATGCATAATATTAATAGGTACAATTTTATGAATAAGAATGGCATTTCCATTTGATTTTTTTTTGCTTTTAGTAAGATGAATTTCCTGCAATTTCATGGGCAATATTTTTTATAACATTGAAAAGCTATTTTTCTTTTATACAGGTAATTAAATTAAATGTTGTGTGAAAAAAATAGTTATTGGCAGTGCTTGTTTACACACACAACTTTCACCAAATTATCGTGATTGTCTCCAGGAATTAGCAGAGGCCTTACATTTTCTAATTAAAAACTAGTTTGATGATCTTTTCCTGCCTAATTATGCTATACTTAGATTTAAAGTTTTTAACCATTTTTTTTCATTGTACAGTGATCCTATAATTTGATGGGAAAAGAGTCAGGTTGAGTTGTTTGTAGTTCATTGCAGATGGTTTAGAAATAAATCTGCATAATAGTGTATTATGCAGACCACATAAAGAATAGGCGGACATAAAATAAAGTCAGTAAAACAGAGTAAAACAATTTAGAAAGTCTATAAAAATGATTAATTACGGATTTAACCTTTACACATTGCAATCTTTGATGTGCTTGCGCTATAGTTTCAGTGCGCTCAGATTACCTTACCAAGCCTTGGTTATTGCTGTTGATCACATGTTGGAACATGTTGGTGCATTAATGTTTCTTACAAATGTATATAAAGGACATATACAATGTACAGAGAGAGATTCATCAAACGATCTAACTTTACTTAACTACAAATATCCAACAAGTTATCTAAAAGGTTTAAAGTTCCTCTTTTGATTCACAAAAATGTTTGACTTTCATTCATTTTGCCCTCCTCAATCTAATTGCCATATAAAATGTATACTTCATTTACTTCTGAGAAGCATTCAGAGCCACAGATTCTAACCTTATGGAGCATCGCCCTTTCTTCCTGTTTTGTTCCATGTAGGGTGCCATAGTTCACAACTATGACCCAAGGCCATGCTCCTAGGGTGGGATCATCTTCATACTATAAGTGTGCTAAAGACAAGAGGTAGAAACAAGAACACTAATGCCCCTATTTCCACCCCCACTAAATCCAATAATTGGACCAAAATAAACATAACTTTTATTCTTATAATATAAAACAATGTAAAAAGAAATAATGAGGATTAAAATAGATAAATATTTGAGCAATAAGCTCCCAAACCATCTGAAATTATTATAATATTAGAAAAAGAAGATGTATATATGAATCTGAGTCTATAGGACACTTTAAGTATCAAAACAGAAAAAAACAAATATTAATTAGTGAAAGAAACACAAAAGGTGAAGTCCCTAAAGATACACTGGCTAGGACCTTGGTGGGTGCCTCCTACCTGGAAGTACGCCCTACAGTTTGACTAAATAAAAGTTATAACTAAAATAAAATGATAATCCAGAAAAATATATACAGCATGAATCAGATATAATATCACAAATAATACAGTGATTATCCTCCATAAAATACATAAAGGCTATAAAAAGGAAACATAATCCTAAGCAGTTCTACATAAATCAATAAGTGTGCTAAAGACCAAAAATAATTCCTACTACACCGAAATAGAATAAACTATAAAAAGTACAATATCCAATAGCCCCAAATGTGATGAATACCAATCAAAAATTGCCTCTAATATTCATATCTCTGAAAGTAAGATTACGAACACTAAATGGAGAACCATCCTATTATATGCCTATCATCTCTTCATATTATCCATATAACAATGAGAAGTGAACATAATAACATTTCCACAATATACTTAGTCTCAAATCAATCTGCTTGGCTGGATGTGCAGTGTAGTGTCCTAGCCTATCAGGGACCACATCTCAGCAGCTTGTTGCTGCATATTGCTGAATGATGGTCACTGATTGGTTAGTATGAGACACAGCACATCAATTACAGCAGAGTCTATGTCTTTATGAGCTGCAGTGGGCAGGCCCAGATAGGTACTATATGTTTGATTTTAGGCAGCAAAAACAGAGTTTATAAGCACTTCATAATAAAATAAAGGACATAAAAATAAATAGATACATAAGAATATTGTATACCTAGTAAAAACCAGAACACTTCCATATCTCTTTAATACCATTGTTAAAGAACCACAGAAGTCACATTTTCATACAATTTTGAAGAACTTGACTTGGGCAAACTTTATTTTTTTTTCATAATCAGACTTGTCACCTGGAAAACATCCATTCAGTTCTATTCTTCAATGCTGTAAAATCTATGATAGGATTAAACAGAAACACAGAGACGTGCAGTATACACATGCAAGATCCCAGGTGAATAACACATAAACATGGATTTGACAGCAGATAAGAATGAAAAGGACAACTTAACCTGTCCATCAGGGGCGGCTAATGCAAGGGGAAAAATGGGCAATCACTCTCACAAAATGAATGCACTGACTTAATCCCCCCATCACTTACATAATTGTATAATTTATTTAATTATTATTATTATTTTTATCATGTTCTATGTTCTGTTTTTTAATAGCTGCTGCTGTCACTTTACATTTTAAAACCCTTTAGCTGCAGTTAAACACACTGACTTATCACATCTAGCCCCCTGCTAGTGACTTGCCTAGTACTACAGATCAGGCTACATGTGAGATTTAAAAACAGTCAAAATGCTGTCTTTGACCGATTTGTGCTCTAACCTATAGAACTGAGCCTGTCTGTCAAACGCAGCATCAGCCAATCAGAATAGCCTGGAGGGAAAAGTCCCGGATCTTGCATGGACAGCACCTATCACAGTCCCCCCAGAAGTGAATACATTGGTGCACTCTCAATAAAGCCCTTTGGAGAGAAAAAACAACAACCCCCAGCTCACAGATCATGCAGATAGAGGGAGCTGGGTGTAAAGCTTCAGTTTTCTCAATACTCACTCACCAAGCTAGTGACCTGTCTGTCACCACCCAGGCCTATACCAGACAGAAGCAGCTGCAGAGCTCAGGTGCGACCATATCCCTCTCTGTGTCTTGTTGTTGTTATTCTGTCCTTCAGTCATATCTGATTCTCAGTGGCCACATGGATGCAGCACACAGGTACATCTGTCTGTGTTTCTGTTTGTGCTTATCCATAAGGTTTTCATGGCAAATATACTGGAGTGGATTGCCAGGTCCTACTCCAGTGGACTGCATTTTGTCTGACCTCTCTGAAATTACCTGCCCATCTTGGGTGACCCTTCATGATATAGCTCACTGTTTCATTGAGGTAACAAGCCCCTTCACCACGACAAAGTAGTGATCCAGAAGGGGTCCTGTGTCTTAGTATCTCTCTATGTTCATATGTATTTATAAGGAGAGGGTATACTTACTTTTGTGCAAGATCTCTTATTGTATGTGTAAGATATATATAGTGTGTGTTTATGTGTATATATATATATATATATATATATATCACATATATAGTTGTGAGCGTACGGGTCGTTGCTCACGCTTGCGAAGCGAGGGCCCGCATTTGCGGTGATGGAGCATCCCAACGTCCCCGCAAATGCGGATCCTCGCGAAGCGAGGGTCCGCATTTGCGGAGGTGGAGGCTCAACGTCGGCTGTGTTAACACACACATACACACACACGACTTTTTAACAGAATAAACCCAACCGCCCAGCCAACAAAAACCCAACAACGTCCCCGCAAATGCGGATCCTCGCGAAGCGAGGGTCCGCATTTGCGGTGGTGGGAGCATCCCAACATCGGCTGTGTTAACACACACATACACACACACACAACTTCATAACAAAAAAAAACTCAAAGTCGCCTCACACCCGCTTACACCCAGACACACAGACGCAAGACTTAACAAAATAACAGTAAAAAAGGCCCATCACACGCTCTTAACACACATACGCACGACTTAGAATCAAATACACTGCGTCGTACACGTAAAAGCTAACCGCGTATATCGCAAAAAAATACGGCAACATCGCAACAAAATACGGCCGCATCGGAAAAAAATACGGCAGCGAAAGACCCATTCCAACCGCTGCGCATCGCAACATCACAAACACAAGAAATAAACACAACAAACACATAAAAAGGTTACTTACAGCACGGGGGGGCATCCGGCACCTCCAAAAGTTCATTTACACGTCCATTTAAGTCCAAAACAAAGAGTTTAAACGGCCGAAAATCGGCTAAGCGAGAGAAAAAATGGCCGCCGAACAAAACGAAAACGAGGCTCCAGACGTAACTACACTACACTTACTCGCAATAATGAAACACATACTATGCGGAACGGATCACACTCATATTAAACACCATTTTAACCACTACTACGCACAAAATGGCGGATGGAACGCAAATTGTAAGCTGGAACGCAAATAGCGCATGCGTATTGCGTTCTAACGGTCTAACTTTCCAGAATGTTCTACAAGTTTATAAATACTGTCTATTTGACAGAGAAAAATACATTTCTCCTCAGGTGATGAACAGAGTGACTTCAGACATAACTGCTGCTCAAACTTGAGAAGATAATTCTTTCCTAATTTACTACTTTACATTGTGCAAATTACAACTGAGAGGTAAGCTATAATATATTACATTTTATTATCAAGACAGGACATCAAAAAAAAAAATTAAATAAGAAAAAGAGGTTTATGTATAATGACATGTGACACGCACATTTATGCGTATAATGTATAGTGACATGTGACACGCACATTTATGTGTATAATGTATACTGACATGTGACACGCACATTTATGTGTATTGCCCCTGCAACAAAATTATCTTAAAACAAACTAATTAAACAACTACATTTAAATTACATTAGAAAAAAATAAGTTGGACTAAGGTTAATTTAACAATTAAAATATGATTCATGTATAGTGATATGTCACACGCACACAAAAATTACTTTCAACTATGGAAATGTGCTTCATGTATGTGACATATGTGTGTAGCCCCCACCAAAAAATAATGTTAATTGAAAATAATTACAGAAGTATATTTCAATGAAATTAATTTAATGCAATTCAATAGATCACCTAAAGCTCAATCTTTCTACTTTTTTTAATATTCAAACAGACTCTTCATCAACAGCGTCTCTCAACAATTTGCACCGTGCATTGTGAAGCACAATCCCTTTTAAAGAACACCAACAAAGAAGAAGAGGTAAGATACAAAAATACTTTAAATGCTGAAAAGGCCATGCTTTGTTAAATACAAAAAAAAAAATTTATAATTCACTATTTCACTTTATTTTTCAAACAGACACTACAAGAAGACCGGCGGATTAAGATTGGCAGGAGGGGACCCTCTGTCATTCCACACTTCAATCAAGGTAAAGTATTAAGTATAAAAAAGAACCGAACCATGAGCCTTATTCAATTGTGAGTTGGCCAATTGAATAGGGCTCTATATAAGCACATAACAGATTTTTTAGACAGACATTTTTAGTTACTGAACTTCGATACTAAATCAAGGTCTTCACTAACTCAAAACTTCTGTCAAAAAATATTTTATGTGCTTATATAGAGCCCTATTCAATTGGTCAAAACGCAATTGATTCAGGACCTAAATATGTTTAATGGCCGAGGGCCTCATTCAAATGTGATTTGCCCATTTCAATAGGGCTCTATATAAGCACAGAGCATATTTTTGAACAGAAGTTTTTACTTAAAAACTTCTGTAAAAAAAGATGCTCTGTGCTCATATTGAGCCAAATTCCATTGCGAAAAAACAAATTCAATGAGGCCCTCACAATATAACAAATCCAGCAACCAAAGGCCCTCATTCAATTGATATTTTGGACAATTCAATAGGGCTCGAAATAAGCACATTTAGAACCCTATTGAATTGGCCAAACTGCAATTGAATGAGGGCCAAAGTATGCAACATATGGTACACACAAACTGGTACACACATAACAGGATTGTAACAAACACATAGCAAACTAAATTTATATTCCTTTTGTTTAACAACCTATAACCATTAGAAAAAACACTGCATAAGTATAACAAAAGTGGTGCCCATCAAACAGGATTGTACGAAAACTCACACAAACACATAGCAAACTACATTTAAATTCTTTTTTAATGTTTAACAACTTATAAGCATTAGAAAGAAGCCTAAATAAGCATACCAACATTGGTGCGCACCAAACAGGATTGTATGAAAACTCACACAAACACATAGCAAAATACATTTAGATTCTTATTTTATGTTTAACAACCTATTTGCATTACAAAACAACATTAATAAGCATACCAACAATGGTGCGCACCAAACAGGATTGTATGAAAACTCACACAAACACATAGCAAACTACATTTAGATTCTTATTTAATGTTTAACAACCTATAAGCCTTAGAAAGAAGCCTAAATAAGCATACCAACAGTGATGCGCACCAAACAGGATTGTATGAAAACTCACACAAACACATAGCAAACTACATTTAGATTCTTATTTTATGTTTAACAACCTATAAGCCTCAGAAAGAAGCATAAATAAGCATACCAACAGTGGTGGGCACCAAACAGGATTGTACGAAAACTCACACAAACACATAGCAAACTACATTTATATTCTTAATTTTATGTTTAACAACCTATAAGCCTTAGAAAGAAGCCTAAATAAGCATACCAACAGTGGTGCGCACCAAACAGGATTGTATGAAAACTCACACAAACACATAGCAAACTACATTTAGATTCTTATTTTATGTTTAACAACCTATAAGCCTTAGAAAGAAGCCTAAATAAGCATACCAACAGTGGTGCGCACCAAACAGGATTGTATGAAAACTCACACAAACACATACCAAACTACATTTATATTCTTAATTTTATGTTTAACAACCTATAAGCCTTAGAAAGAAGCCTAAATAAGCATACCAACAGTGGTGCGCACCAAACAGGATTGTACGAAAACTCACACAAACACATACCAAACTACATTTACATTCTGATTTTATGTTTAACAATCTATAAGCCTTAGAAAAAGGCCTAAATAAGCATACCAACAGTGGTGCGCACCAAACAGGATTGTATGAAAACTCACACAAACACATAGCAAACTACATTTAGATTCTTATTTTATGTTTAACAACCTATAAGCCTCAGAAAGAAGCATAAATAAGCATACCAACAGTGGTGGGCACCAAACAGGATTGTACGAAAACTCACACAAACACATAGCAAACTACATTTATATTCTTAATTTTATGTTTAACAACCTATAAGCCTTAGAAAGAAGCCTAAATAAGCATACCAACAGTGGTGCGCACCAAACAGGATTGTATGAAAACTCACACAAACACATAGCAAACTACATTTAGATTCTTATTTTATGTTTAACAACCTATAAGCCTTAGAAAGAAGCCTAAATAAGCATACCAACAGTGGTGCGCACCAAACAGGATTGTATGAAAACTCACACAAACACATACCAAACTACATTTATATTCTTAATTTTATGTTTAACAACCTATAAGCCTTAGAAAGAAGCCTAAATAGGCATACCAACAGTGGTGCGCACCAAACAGGATTGTACGAAAACTCACACAAACACATACCAAACTACATTTACATTCTGATTTTATGTTTAACAATCTATAAGCCTTAGAAAAAGGCCTAAATAAGCATACCAACAGTGGTGCGCACCAAACAGGATTGTATGAAAACTCACACAAACACATAGCAAACTACATTTAGATTCTTATTTTATGTTTAACAACCTATAAGCCTCAGAAAGAAGCATAAATAAGCATACCAACAGTGGTGGGCACCAAACAGGATTGTACGAAAACTCACACAAACACATAGCAAACTACATTTATATTCTTAATTTTATGTTTAACAACCTATAAGCCTTAGAAAGAAGCCTAAATAAGCATACCAACAGTGGTGCGCACCAAACAGGATTGTACGAAAACTCACACAAACACATACCAAACTACATTTATATTCTTATTTTATGTTTAACAATCTATAAGCCTTAGAAAAAAGCCTAAATAAGAATACCAAAAGTGGTGGGCACCAAATGGGATTGTAGAAAAACACCGAAATAATGTCATTTTGTACTTCATACAAATACATTCAAATAAAATTACATTTTCATTTTTATTTTATAACAGATACTGCGTCAAGAACATCGGACCAGGAGTTTCAACTGAGGACCAGACCATTGGACGAGGACTTTCAACAGAGGACCAGACCATTGGACGAGGACTTTCAACAGAGGACTACACCATCGGACGAGGACTTTCAACAGAGGACTACACCATCGGACAAGGACTTTCAACAGAGGACCAGACGATTGGACGAGGACTTTCAACACAGGACCAGACCATCAGACGAAGGCTTTCAACACAGGACCAACAAAGATTCTGCTTCAAATCAAACTTCAACCAAGGTACAGTATAACAAGTAAAAAAAGAGAAAAATTAATTAATATTCTTCTTTAATGTTTAACCACCTATAAGCCTTAGAAAAAAGCCTACAGAAGCATACCAAAATTGCGGCGCACCAAAAAGGATTGTAGAAAAACACAGAAATAATGGCATTTTTTCATTAATACAAAGACATTCAAATAACATAACATTTTCATTTTTATTTTATAACAGATACTGCGTCAAGAACATCGGAACAGGAGTTGGAACTGAGGACCACACCAGAGGACGAGGACTTTCAACAGAGGACTACACCATCGGACGAGGACTTTCAACACAGGACCAGACCATCGGACGAAGGCTTTCAACACAGGACCAACAATGAATTTTGCTTGAAATCAAACTTCAACCAAGGTACAGTATAAAAAGTAATATCTATCATCTATCTCTTATTTGTCTTTTAAGGCCAATAATCTTTAACAGTAAATACAAACTTCAATGTAAACTTAAAAAATAAATTGGCATAGTCCAAAAAAGTCTAAAAACACAGAATCTATACAATTTGTCATTGTAACATTCGAGTCCTAAACCCTAATTTAATTGCCATTTGACAAATTGAAGAGTGCTGTAAATAAGGACATAACATCTTTTTGGAAATACCTTTTTAGTTACTGAAACACTTGCTTTTGGATACATGTTTAATAAATAAAAACTTCTTTAAATAATTATCTGATGGCCTTATTTAGACTTTTATTCAATTGACTGCATTGAAATTGATTAAGTATTAAATGTTAACACACTATTGATAACTATTTGTCATGAAAAACAACTTAACATCTCAAAATAAACTAATGGTACATTATTTTATTTTTACAGATTAACATGGCTGTTAACGAGAGTAAACAAGAAAAGAAAAGACGCCAAGCTAGAGAACGACGACAGAGAGCAGACAGCCAGCAGACACCGGAGAAGAAGGAAATTCGACGAGAAAAAGAACGCAAAAGAATTGCAAGCAAAAGAGTGTCACTTGCAGAAATTAAAGATATGTCAAAAAAAGCAACAAAGAAAATAAAGCATTTACAACCTGTTGCTCAAACATCAGATGACATTTTACCAGAAAAAATACAAGAGATACCAAAAAAAGCAACAAAGAAAACAAAGCATTTAGAACCGTTTCATGAAACATTACATGACATTTTACCTCAAACAATACAACATATACCAAGAAAAGCAACGAAAAAAACAAAACATTTAGAACCTGTTGTTGAAACATTATATGACATTTCACCTGATGAAGATGAAAGTCAAAATCCTATATGCTTTGCAAATTGTCCTCTACTCAAGTCTTTAGCAGTAGAGGTTCATAGTTGTGGGGACATGACTACTCAATGTCAGTTTTGTGAGGCTTATTATTTTAAACAGGAGAGACCCAGAGATGGACAATGTATTAGTTGTTGTCAAAAAGGCAAGTTCAAACTTCCAGAAAGGAAAGAATTTCCAATTTATTTACAAAATATTATGACTGAACCTACTTTTCCAAACTACAAAAATTTTAAGACAAACATAAGATCCTACAATAGTGCCATATCCTTTGCATCCATGGGGGCAACATTAGCTGCTAATGTACCAGGACATGGTCCTCACTGTTTTAAAGTCCAAGGACAAATTTATCATCGCACTTCCCATTTACATCCAGAGGAAGGAAATAAAAGAAAATTCGCTCAACTATATGTCCTAGATACAATGGAAGCTGTTGACCAACGTATGCAGATGGAAGAAAATAAAAAATGCTTACCCAGTGTTTTCATAGAGCTAAATAACATTATGGACAACAATCCCTACAGTAAAGCTTATAAAAAATTGGCAGAAGTAGAAAATGAACAACTACTTCATGCACAAACACATCAATTACCAATGCCGAAGGTTAATATGGTGCTTAAAAGAGACAGACATACTGATAAACGTCGTTATAACTTGCCATCAACAAATGAGGTTGCAATGGTGTTTCAGAATGATGAAGGAGAACCACCATTTCAAAGAGACATTCGAATATATCCTAGAAATGAGGACCAACCGTTTATTAATATGAGTATCTTAAGTCCAAATTTAGATCCAATGACATATCCCATCTTTTTCCCACACGGAGAAGCAGGTTGGCAACCAAAATTAACTCTTCCCAGTTACCCAAATGCTAAAGCCAGAATCCGAAATAATGTTTCTATGCTTGAATTTAAAGTTGCTCAAATTGCCATTCGCAATGTATTTAATCCAATTTTATGTGGTGGGAAACTAACACAACAATGGATTATTGATTCATATTTGCAAGTTGAGGCAAATAATTTAAACTTTATCAAATATCAACAAGATAAACTCCGTGTAGAACAATATTCTGGATTAATGGACTATGTTGCTGACGTGGCTACAAGCAGAGACATGACAGCTGGCAAAGCCATCATTTTACCATCTTCCTTTCAAGGATCTCCTCGGAATATGAGAGAAAGATACAATGATGCTATGGCTATTGTCACTAAATTTGGCAAACCCGATTTATTTGTGACATTTACATGTAATCCACAATGGCCAGAAATCACACAAAATCTACTTCTTGGACAGAGTTCTTCTGATCGACCAGATTTAGTAGCCAGAGTTTTTAAGATTAAATTAAATGAATTAATACGTGACTTCACTATAAATCAGTTATTTGGCAAATGTCTTGCTTATGTATATACCATTGAATTTCAAAAAAGAGGCCATCCACATGCACATCTTCTAATAATACTTCAAGAAAAAGATAAATTAGATACTTCAGACAAAGTGGATGCAGTCATTGTTGCTGAACTACCAGATCCAGAACTATATGGTAGACTATATGAGATTGTTACTCATCGCATGATTCATGGACCCTGTGGTGACCTTAATCCACAATCACCATGTATGGAAAATAATAAATGTTCCAAAGAATTTCCAAAAGATTATAGAGACAAAACCTATGCCAATTGTGATGGATATCCACTTTATAAAAGAAGAGAAGGAGATAGTGCCATTATTCGTGGAAAAAAAGTGGACAATAGATATGTTGTACCCTACAATCCACATTTACTCATGAAGTACAACGCCCACATCAACGTAGAAGCCTGCACTTCCATCAAATCCATTAAATATGTCTACAAATATATTTACAAAGGTTACGATGCAGCTACTGTAGTCGTCAAAAGTGCAGACAACCCTGAAAGTAGTGAGTTAGTACATGATGAACTTGCATCTCATGTAGATGCTCGCTATGTCAGTGCGCCAGAAGCTATGTGGCGGCTTTTAAAATTTGAAATGCATGATAGATCACATGCAGTATATAGGTTAGCAGTACATTTGCCACAACGACATTTAGTCTATTTCCATGCTGGAAATGAAATGAATGCATTGGCCCAAAGTGAAGATCGTCACACTACACTAACTGCATGGTTTGCATTAAATTCCACTGATGCTGAAGTAACACAATACTTATATATTGAAATTCCATATCACTATGTTTTTGTGAATGGATTATGGAGACCAAGAAAAACCAGAGGCAATAAAATTATTCCAAGAATTTACACAGTCAGTCCAAGAGATGTTGAACGTTTTTGCTTACGGATATTACTTTTAAATGTTCCTGGAGCACAAAGTTTTGAACACTTAAGAACTGTTAATGACATTGTATATGAATCCTTCCATTTAGCTGCAAGACATAGAAACTTACTCGCTGATGATACAGAGTGGGAAAGATGTTTACAAGAAGCAGCACAATGTCAAATGCCACGACAGATGAGAGAACAATTTGCTTTTATTTGTATCTTCTCAAATGCTCCAAATGCATTAGCTTTGTGGGAGACTTTTAAAAGTAATATGGCTGAAGACTTTATGCGACGATACAATGAACCCATTGCACACTTAAAAGCGTTAATGGAAATCCAAGAAGTCTTTTTAACTCATGGATTAAGTTGTGCAAGTTTTAATTTGCCTGATCCAGGTCTTATAGATGACATTAACTTTGAAGACTATGACATTCAACTACAAGCAGAAAGAACAGAAGAAAGACTTGCAACTTTAAATACACTACAATTGCAAGCATTTCATGCCATTAAAAATGCTATAGATGATGACATGGTGACAGAGCGTTATTTCTATCTTGATGGACCTGGCGGATCAGGAAAAACATATTTGTACAATTTATTAATGAGTTCAGTACGAGCACAAGGAAAAATAGCAATGGCGTTTGCCACTACTGGAATTGCTGCACTTTTATTAGAAGGTGGAAGAACTGTTCATAGTGGATTTAAACTGCCAGTGCCTATTTTAGAAAATTCTGTGTCAGATATTCGCATGACATCCTTACAAGCAAAGAAATTGAAGAAATGTAAATTAATTATAATAGATGAGGCCACAATGATGTCATGCTATGCCCTCCAATGTATTGACCGTTTGCTTCGTGAAGTCATGGAGAATATTTTTCCATTTGGTGGAAAGGTAATGTTGTTGGGTGGCGATTTTAGACAAACATTACCTGTCGTTGTACATGGAAATCGAACTGACATTATCGAAACATGTATAAAGTCAAGTACAGTATGGAAACATTTTACCCATCTTCAACTGCAACAAAATATGAGATAAGAAGGCCAAATTGATTTCAATGATTGGCTTATTAAAATTGGAGAAGGCAGAACAGAAAAAATACTACATTTACCTGACGACACTGTAGAGATCCCACCTCATATGATTTGTCAACAAGATATTATATCGGCTATATTTGAAGGGAGCATAAATAACGAAGAATATTCCGAGCTTGCCAACCAAGTCATACTGACGTGTAAAAATAAAGATGCATTAATCCTCAATAATGAAATCTTAAAAAAAATGCACCACAAAGAAATTATCACAGTGCTGATTCTGTACTTGCTGATGACAATGAAAGTCAGGCTAATTTTTCGACTGAATTCATAAACTCTTTAACTCCTTCTGGAATGCCACCACATATTCTCAGCTAAAGAAAGGTGCAATTATCATGTTACTGCGAAATATGAACCCCAAAAAAGGCCTATGCAATGGCACAAGATTAATTGTTCAACAATTAAAGGACCATTTTATAGATGCTGAAATTTTAACTGGGACCCATAAAGGAGAGAGAGTTTTCATACCAAGAATAGATTTAGCACCAAGTGAAAGTAGTCTCCCTTTTATACTTCAAAGAAGACAATTTCCCATTATTATGGCATTTGCCATGACCATTAATAAATCACAAGGTCAAACTTTCAAATCTGTAGGTATTTTCTTGGAAGAACCAGTTTTTGCACATGGTCAATTGTACGTTGCGTTGTCACGGTGCAAAAATCCACAGGCTATTAAAGTTTACATTGAAAACAATGAAAGTCAAGGTGATTTATTAGAAGATGGACGTATTTTTACAAAAAACATTGTCTACTATGAAGTACTATAACTTTGAAGGATACAAATTAAAGATGCCAAGATTTTTTAAAAGCATTGCAAAATACATAACAATTGGTTGTTTAATTCAGTCATAATTAATGGAAGTGATGTTTATGAATGATTCGCCTCACAAAATACTTGCCTTGCATTGTTAGTAAAAATTATGTTAAAATGTTAAGTGACTATGTTAATGTTTCTAATGTTACAAGTTTAAAAAATATATTTTCAAGTTATTTCATTCAACAGATTACAAAGTGGATGTTAAGAGGTCAAGCACCTTTTAAGTCACAATGTAAATATTGTCTGTTATCTTAAGATTACTACCTACATTAATGTTTATCGCCAGTTTATGTGCTCAGTAATAAATTACTTTAATTACGTACGTTTTAAGAAGAGTTTTACTGTATGCCTTCCTCTACATTCAATGTATATTCAAGTTAACAATTATTGTGATAGAAACTGAATTTTAATACTGATTAATTTAAATGTCAATTGTTTTTACATTCAAATGTTAATACTTTTAATAAAAAATTAGGTTACAAAATGTATTCACTATGTTCCTGTTTATAATGTTCAAAATTATACCAATGTTTTGTCAACTTCTAAACTTACATAAAAAATAAAGTTCAAGTTTAAAAATATATACTTTGAAGGTTATTGCTTACATATATTTTAAACTTCATGTTAACATTTGCGACGTTTAAAGAAGGTTTTTTACTTTTTGCTTTCCTATTCATTCAATGTATATTAAAGTTAACAATTCTTCAGATACTAATTACATTTTAAAAAACCATTACATCAACATTTTACAAAAATGCACGTTCATATTAAAATACTTACAAAGTGTCAAAAATATATGTTAATAACTAAACAACTTGACAAACATATACATCACATTGCCGTCATTTTTTGACGGGCAAGTCGCTAGTATATATATATATATTATGTGTAGATATATACAGTATATATGTGTGTGTATGTGAAGGAGCAGAATTAGAAATATATGCTTAATTAACCACTTAAATATGTTTTTTCAACTTAATATCAAATATGTATAGGCAGTAGAGATGTCGTGAACAGTTCGCCCCCGGACTATTCACGGCGATTTTGGCATGTTCACGTTTGCAGTGGACGGCGAACACATGCGCTTTTCGGTTCGCCCCTATACTTTATCATTGAGAAAACTTTGACCCTGCACCTCACAGTCAGCAGACACATTCCAGCCAATCAGCAGCATACACTCCCTTCCAGAGCCTTCCATCTGAAGGACAGGCTAATATTCTGCTCTGTTTCACCAGTCATAGTTGGTGTACCATACATTGAAAAAAAATAAACTTTTTTCCTTTAATCTAATTTCAGTTGCCTGCCTGTGTCAGGCTCACAGCTTATATTGGGCTCAGTGAAATAAAACAACACTTTTTTGACTGTAATAGATTGAATTGCAATTGCCTGCCTACAGGCGTGTGTGGGAAGCCTATTGCATCTACTCTGCCAACTTTTGCCAGTGCACAGTGATACGTCATATCTGGTGCAACCGTAGTGTACAGTGACATAAAACAACACTTTTTTGACTGTAATCGATTGAATAACAGTTGCTTGCCTACAGGCGTGTGTGTGAGGCCTACAGCGCCATCTCTGCCAACTTTTGCCAGTGCACAGTGACACTCATATCTGGTGGCACCTTAGATTGCACGCGCAGTGCCCCAAATTTGAAGTAAGAGGTCCAACCAAGCATCTTTTTCCATCTCCCTGTTTCAAAAATCAATGCCATATACACGTCCCCTAATAGTGGACGTAACAGGGATTAAACCGATAGGAATCGTACTACTTAACAGTACACACCTTATAATAACGCAGACAGAGGCAAATCAGAGAGAGGAGTCTGAAGAAGAGGAGTCAGAGGAGGAAGGTGGCTTTGAGGAGGTGGAAGATCAAACACAGCAGGAGTCCCAGGGGGCTTGTTGTCACCTTTCGGGGACCCTTGGTGGCTGGGTGGAGGAAGAGACCTTCAATGACATCAGTGAGGACAAAGAACGGGACATGGCTAGCTTGGTATCCAACCTTGTGCAAATGGGGAGTTTGCAGTTGTGCAAAGGGACTGTTTGCGGTTGTTTGCAGTTCATTAAATGGGGAGATTGGTCTGTTACTGTGAAGCGGGTGTAACCGTTACACTACCTGATCAATACAACATCATACCTGATGTTTTAAAGCATGTTATTCCAAACAATTTAGGAATGTTAGGTGATTTATGCCCTTTATGGCTTAAAACCAGACTCTGCATCAGCTATGTAATTTTCCGTGGGAGTTTTGCCATGGATCCACCCCCGGCATGCCCCAGTCCAGGTGTTAGTCCCCTTGAAACAACTTTCCCATCACTATTGTGGCCAGAAAGAGTCCCTGTGGGTTTTGAAATTCGCCTGCCCATTGAAGTCTATGGAGGTTCGCCGAGTTCGCCCGTTCGCGAACATTTGATGGAAGTTCGCGTCCGCTGTTCGCGAACCGAAAATTTGATGTTCGCGACATCACTAATAGGCAGTCTATAAACTAAATAATTATAAAAAAAACACATAGATTTATTTAAATGTATTTTTGAAAGATAATAATGTTTAAAATAGATAAACAAAACAGTACTGAGTTATGCACAGTAGAACCAACTTGGGGTGCAACTTTCTTGATCTGATCTGTTGTTGGTGAATTATCACCCTGTCTTACTGTAGTTGCAAGATGTTACTCCCACTTGCTGTTTAGTCTCTGTTTGTTTAATTAATCTATTTGCTCATTTACCAAATTATTTATTTATGCAGTTTTACTCTCTCAGTATATTTGCTCCTATCACAGTATCTTCTTGTATCATTATTGGCTCAGTCATAAAATACCTGACCTAGGCTCAGAGGGGTAGAGAGAGGGAGGGATAGAGAGGTATGGGGATGGATTTTTTTTTTGAGGGAGGCGGGAGAGGGGTAGAAGGAGAGATGGATAGAGAGGAAGAGAGGGGGATAGAAGAAGAGGCATAGATAATATCGCTCTAACATTTTAATCTCCCTCTCTCTCTCTATCCCTTCCTCTCGCTATCCCTTCCTCTCTCTCTATTCCTCTCTTTAACTCTCTATCATTCTCTCTCTTTCCTCCTCTCTCACTACCCCCGCCCCCTCTCTCTTTCTATCTCTATTCATGTCTCTCTCTCTTTGGGATCACTTTTGTGGGTGGAGTCTGTGTCACTGTGCAGGATCTTTACAGGTAACATGTTGTGAAAGGGAGGGGTTTATACAGTTGGGTGGAGTCAATGTAAGGGGAGGGGCCAGGTCTCTCTCTTCCGTCCAACCAACTTGCAAAGTCAGCAGCCGCCACTGCTGTCCATGAAACTTACCTGAAAGGTTTGGCTTAATTAAACCCCAGGATAGTCTTATGTTTATCCCAGACACACTTATATTCCTTAAATGGGTTTGACTCTACCACTGGAAGACTGTTCCACTCTAGACCTTTATTAAATCCTTTAGTTTCTATCATACACCCCTTTTTCTTCTATCCTCTAGTTTATACAACATCAGGTTATGTAGTCTTTCCTTGTAAGTTTTGTCTTTTATACCAACCACCACTTTAGTCACTCTTTTATTGAATTGTTATACATTTGTTAATATACTTTTGGAGAACTGGACACAGTGTATTTTGACATTATGAGAAACATGATCTGTAAACTAAATAAAAATCATTTAAGGAGGTTAAGAGAAAAAGAAACCGAATGGGGGGATACCGAGCAGAGCACACCATCTACAGCCCACTGGGAGACAAACTCATCCATTCCCCCAGTGGACAAAGCCAGGTGGTACTCTGCCCGGATACGGGAGCGCACCAGCACCCGGAACATGGCCTCAGGTGACAAGGGAACCCCCCCTATCAAACACTGCTTCCTGGACTTATATATAGCCAATTTGGCTAATGCCAGGAGCAGGTTGACGAGGAGGTCCCTGGCCTTATTGCCCCGGGACACTGGGCGCCCAAAAATAAAAATGTGAGGGGAGAAATGCAGCCAGAACTGCAGGAGGAGGCCCCTCAAGAGTGACAAGAGGGGCTGCAGTCTGGCGCAACTAAAATAAATATGATACACGGACTCTCCCTTGCCACAGAATGGACAAGTGGAGGGAGAGTCCGTGAATTTAGCTAAGTACTCTCCCGTGCTCAGTGCACGGTGGGTCGTGGAACTAAATCAGAATAAAGTTCCCTCCACCGGGGCCTCTTGCCCTCGTCAGCTGGTAGGACCCGCCTCCAGATGGTATCGGGACGGGTCACGAGGGCAAGGAAGTGCACTGTATGGAGCACGAGAGAATATAAGCTCTTCCTCGGCATGCCGCGAAAGCATGCCGAGGGTATGTCCCTCAACTTCGAGAGGTTGGGGACAGGAGGAGCCTGAGGGGAAACACGGGGCTTGTGTCCAATGCAAACAGCCGGAGCAGGGGTGTTAAAAGGTGCATGTGGCACTCCGGCCTGCAAAGCCCCGCGAAGGAAGGTGCGCGAGTCGGGGGAGATGGTATCCCTAATCTCCTGGAGCAAGCACCCTGAGACTTTGGGCGTCACATATCCCAAACGGAGCGCAAGCTCCTGGGGTGACACCCAATCAGAACGCCCGTATTCCAAGAGATCCCCGACTCGGGTCATCCGTGCATGACTTAGGAGGCGGATGATACTGGGGGACTGTAACATTGGAGCCCCCACTGCTGGATTAAATAGCAGGGGCTCCGTAAATATTTCATCCCCCAAAGGCACGCCCTGCCTGGTCACGGAGACCATGCTCCAGGCCTTGAGGGTTTCCTGGTAGTATGCCGGCAACACAGAGAGGTCTCTCCCAAAACCCTCGGGCCTGATCAGAAATAATTGCCGGTCATACCCCAGGTTGCGCAACTGGCGATAAAAGCTGGATGCCAGTGCGCACCACTGCGGAGAGGGATCTGCATATAGGTATCTCTGCAGGTACTGAAGGCGGAAGGTGGACAACTGGGAGCACACACAAACTACTCCCTGTCCACCCTCCACCAAAGGCAGACTTGCCACCCCTGCAGAGACCCAATGCCTTCCCATCCAGAGGAAATCTAACAAATTCCTCTGGATATTGGTGACAAACTCGGGGGTCGGACTCAGACAAATCAGCCGGTGCCAGATCTGAGAAGCCACCAGCTGATTCACCACTAGAGTCCGCCCCCTAAGGGAAAGCATTTTTGCTAGACCCCTCCATCGTCCCAGACGAGAGAGGACACTGCCCTCTAACTCCCTCCAGTTGTCTGGGACGGAAGCGTCCGCAGCAGACAGGTAGACCCCCAGATATTTAATGACATCTGCCTCCCACGTGATGTCACGAAACGTGGGAGGCAAAGAGTCTACCTGTAAATTACCCTCTAAAAGGCCTGTGCATTTGGACCAGTTGATCTGAGCGGAGGAGGCAGCTGAATATACCTCCTGGCACTGTTTTGCCAGCTCAAGATCAACTGGATCCTGGGCCACGAGGAGCACATCGTCAGCATAAGCTGAAAGGACAATCCGCATGTCTGGATCTTTTAGCACCAGCCCTGTGAGCCTTTTCCTCAGTAGGCAGATGGAAAGGCTCGATGGCCAGTGCATATAACTGTCCAGACAAGGGACATCCTTGACGCACCCCTCGTCCAAATACCAAAGGTGCTGTTAGGGACCAATTGATTTTAAGTAAACACTCTGCAGAGGCGTACAGCGTTCTTATAAAGCCCACAAACTGTGGGCCAAAGCCGTACGCTTGCAGAGTGGCTATGAGGTAACCATGGTCCACCCTGTCAAACGCCTTCTCTTGATCTCAAGAGAGAAAGGCGAGTGACAGACCAGTCCTGCGAGAATAATGCAATAGATCCCGGACCAGAAAGATACTATCAAAGATAGTCCGGCCCGGGATCGCATAGGACTGGTCAGGGTGAACCAATTCTGCCAGCACAGACCCAAGTCTAAGCGAGATGGCTTTAGCTACAATCTTGTAGTCTGTGCTGAGCAGAGAGACCGGTCGCCAGTTCTTACTAAGCCGGAGATCCCCCTTTTTGGGCAGCAGGGCAAGTACTGCCCTGCGACAAGACCGGGGCATCTCCCCGGTCTCCAGGGCTTCCCCAAGGACCAGATGGAAAAACTGGAAAAATTGGAAAAACTCTACAGTCAGTCCGTCCAGTCCTGGAGACTTCTCACAGGACATGGCACGGAGGGCTTCAGAGAGCTCTTGAAAAGATAGTGGTATATCAAGCCGCTCTCTTACACCCTCACTGACTGTGGGGGGCCCCTCCCATAGCACCCTGCAGGCGTCTGGAGAAATGGGATCCGGAGAGTAAAGATCTTTATAAAAGTTCCGGGCTCTATCCCGGATACTCTCCGGATCTGTAAGGGGGGCACCGTCTTCATCTAGAAGACAGGTGATGTGCCTACTGTTACCCCTCTTTTTCTCCAGTGAGTAGAAGAGGCGCGAGCCGCGGTCTAGATCTTTGAGAAAACCTAAGCGGCTGCGCACGTATGCCCCCTTGGCCTGGTGTCGTTCCAGGTCACAGAGGACACCCTTCCTCTCTACATACTCGCTCTGCAGGGATTGGTCCCTACAAGTGAACAGCCTCTGCTCCAGATGGAGTACCTCCCCCCGGAGTGACTCTAACTCAGCTTCGCGCTGCCCACTCGCACCCTTGGTATATTCCTGACACAGAAGTCGCAAATGAACCTTGCCCACGTCCCACCACAGTTTTAACGTGGCAAAGTCCCCCTTGCAACCCCTCCAGTCCGTCCAAAACTCCCGGATCAATGTCACGAGCCCCTGGTCCTTCAACAAAGCATTGTTGAAGTGCCAATAGGCGGCTCGTGGCGCTGTTGGCGTTAGCGCCACCGTCACAGACACACAGTTGTGGTCTGTGAACGGAGCCAGCCTAATGGCACAAGAACCGACTCGTGGCATATAGTGACTAGATATATATAGTCTGTCGATCCGGGAGTGGGACACCAGAACGGCTCTCACCCTGACGTAGGTGAAACCGTCTGATGCCCCTGGGTTCTGCTCTCGCCAGATGTCCTCCAGGGAGAAGCGGGCGATGATCTCCCGCAGCGCTGACGCAGAAGGCGGGTACGGCTCTGGACTATTCCGGTCCAGAGCGTCGAGGGTGCAATTGAAATCACCCCCGAGTACCAAACACTCATCTGCGTCAACCGTCTCCAAAAACTGGGACAGTCTGGCGAGGAACCTCGCTCTCTCGGGCCCTCCAGCAGGGGCATATATATTAACTAGGTTAATAATGCTACCCTGCTCTCGGACCCGGAGGTGGATTAGACGGCCTGGGATAACAGCTTTCACAAGCAGCAGCTCTGGCTGAAAAGACTCTGAGAACAGGGTCACCACTCCACATGACGCCGATGTGAAATGGCTGAAGAAGACCCTGCCTCTCCATTCCAGTTGCCACGAGGCCTCAGCCTCTGGAGTGGTGTGAGTTTCCTGCAGGAAGCTCACAGAGTACCCTCCCTGATATAAAAAGGAGAGTACCTGGAACCTGCGGAAACTGTCTTGTCAGCCATTGGTATTTAGCGTGCTGATGTGCAAAGCCATTACTGCGTGTCAGGAATTGTGCGTTCCTCAGACCCTTGAGACTGCTGATAGGACACGCACATTTTATAGAATTTCCGGACGCGGAGATGCTCGGCACTCCCAGAATTCTTGGCCCTAGTGCTGACCACTAGATATTGCTGGAGAGAGTGGAGAATAAACGACATATTCTTCCACCTCTCCAAGGCCAGCCGCACCTTCCTTTTCTTTTGTCCATGGAGGGTGCTCTCAAGGAATAGATCTATTTCCTTGACAGGGATAACCCACCCAGAATCTGATGTTCCTTCTAGTGGGTCACCCCTGGGCTCCTCTTGGCTGAGGGCTTTTACTCCATCCTCCACAGCTGGAGTCAGTTTCCTCAGCTTTATTCTCAGGGACCCCCTCTTAGATGATACAGAAGGAGTCCCTTTAGCACCCTTCAAGGTAAATAATGGACCCTTGGATTGCTGCTGCACCCCTGTAGCTTCAGGAGTGCATTCAGGGGTAGCTGGCTGGACAGCAGTGGCTGGCATGGCTTCCTTTATATGCCTCCTCTGCCAGTTCCACCGCTGCTTGCTCAGCTTGGATGGCCCCGATGTTAGGGTCAGTGGACGGCTGAGGAGGGTAGACAGGCTCTCCCATGATGTTAACAGGAAAACCTGTTTTATCACCCTCCCCCATTTCCACTTCCCCTTGTGCCACATCCCCCCTGACAGACAGATCCATGGGGTCCTGAATGGGGATCATGCCTATATTCCCCCCCTCCAGTAGTGACTCGGCCTGGGGCTCTAACAAAGCCCGAGGTACGTCACTAGAGAGTGACACTGGAGGAGGAGACTGACTGGTGCCCTTGAAGCTCAGCACCTCAGGGACACTGACTACCCATTCAGCAGGGGCTTTGTTGGGACCCCCCTCAAAGGCCAGAGGCAGAACCTGATCTTTCTTGTCTACCCCTGCCTCACTTGGGAGACCCTCTTGCCCCTGCTTTTCCTCCAGACCCTTTTCCACATTAACCCCTATAGGGTCTGGAGAGAGAGATGTGTGGTCTGGCACCGGCTGGCTGAGCTTAATAACCGGGCCAGACAATGTCACCGGATGAGGAGGAGATGTTTTGTTCCTCTTCTTGCTTTTAGAGGGAGGTGCTCCACTATAGAGCACTTCCCACTTATCAGCAACCTCCCTGTTGGTTTTATGCTTCCTCTTCCTGGGGACGTCACTCCTGGAAGAGGAGCTGCCACTAGCTGCCTCCCCTGCAGAGGGCTTATTATCCCTCTGCTTACACTGTGCCCCCACACTAACTGATGTAATTATGATGGGGGCAGATTGGGACTTGGGAGATGCAGCTGTGACACTGGGAGGACCGGTGACATTCTTCCCCTTTTTCCCCGTGTCTGCAGTCTTGCTGGAGACCACAGACACAGATGGCTTTTTTGGGGAAGAAGGGGGTTTGGAGGCCGTGGTGGTGGCTTGAGGAACGGCCTCCTTGCCTGAGCTCTGTGGGGGGGCTATGACCCTTGAGGTCCCCGCTGTTATGGGCTCAGCGGGGATGGGTGCCGTACTGACGGAGGTGCCATTTGCTGGGGCTGGGGCATGATGCTTTACATTAGGACAATTCCTACGTGTATGCCCCAACCCCTTGCAATGATAGCACTGCACCTCCATAGTGCTGTAAAAAATCCTGTACAGCACCCCCTCAAATGGAACCCCAAAAGACCCCTCTATGTTTTCTGCGCCCTGAGGCAGGCACATTTGTACCTGCCTCTTGAAAGAGAGCACATGACGAAGTGCTCTCTCTCTGCACCCCAGGGGAATTTTAATAAATGGTGTTTTTACTTCCCCTAGGGTTAGCAGGTGGGGGCGCAGGAGGGAGTCTGGTAGGAAGGGGGGCACATTAGAGAGTGTTACTTTTGTGCCCAACCCTTCCAGGGGTTCTATTGGGACATATAATCCCCCCACTGTGATGCCTCTCTGTACAAGAATGTGAGCAGCAGCCAGCGTACGGGTAAAGAAAACTGCTTTCCCGTACATTTTGCTGGCTGCTACTATAACAGAGGGGCTGATGACGTTAGCTGCAGCACGCAGATAGATATCAATGCTGTAGACCCCAGACATCTGACATTTAACCCCATGCTTCCTAGTGATCTGCCCCTCAGCCCCAGCGGTGGTATTACTGGGGCCAGCAGAAACCACCTGTGACCAGGTATTAGCCACAGGGGTAGGTCTGCTGGCAGAACCACCAGGAGCTGGGGCTGCCTTATCTGCCCGGGGCCTATGCTGTGCAGTGCTGCAGCTAGGATTTTCAGGGGCCATTATTCCCCCTTTTGACCCCTGAGGCTTCTTAGTGGTCTTATCCCTCGTGTTTAGACCCTTTTTTTTTTAGTGTATTTGTTTTATTTATTTTTATTTTGTGTTTTATGATTTTTTACTGTTTGCTTTTTTTTTTTTTATATATAAAAGTGGGAAAAAGAAACAAAAAGACAAAACTAAGGGAGACAAAACTAAGGGAGAGAGAGAGGTGATGCTTGGCAGTGGAAGGGTTAATGGCCTGTTGCAAGGTTTCTAATTGCAACAACACAGAGAACACAGAGGCTTTTTAACCCCTCTGTGTCTCTGTGTCAGATGTTAAAAAAAAAAACCTTTTCAACAAAAATTCTAATTGTTTCCCCCCCCACTGCCTACAAAGATGTTACTTGTCTTCTCTCCCCCAAAACATAAAACCCAACACCAAACAAACAAAACTTCAACAAAACCTAATAAACTTTTTAAAAGAAAAAAAGTCAAAGTAACAAAGCTCCAGGAGTGAAGGTGTAGTGCTAAGGGAGGGGTGTGGCAAAGTATCCAGGAGACAGCTCACTCTCCTGGGATAGAGGGCTGAGCCTGGCTCCCAGAAAACTAAAACTTAAATTAAACTAAGAAAAATACCACAAAAACTCCCAAAAATTAACAACACTGTGCACAAAGTGCTTATAAACAGAAAGGTGTTAAAATAAAACTTGTATTTGAGGGACTAAGACCCTAAAAAGCCTTTTGTTTGGAGCTCAAGCATGCACACAACATGCTCTCTGAGCACTGGGCACAGTATCTAGTGTAGGTCTCAGTAGGTATTTATAAAGTAATGTTAGTGTTATTGTTGTTTAGTCATTCAGTCGTGTCCGACCACCAGTGACATTATGAACCGCAGCACACTAGGCTCATCTGTCAGCTACAGTCCCTCAGTCAAGCTCATGTTCATTGTTTCAATGACCTCCTTTATCCATCTCCGCCACTGCCATCCCCTTCTTCATGAGCCTTCATCTGTTCCCAGCATCAGTCTTCTTTATGGAATCCTGTCTTCTCATTATATGGCCTTCCAGTGAGCTTTGACATCATAATCATACCTTCCAGTGAACAGTTTGGCTTAATTTCCTGTAGTATTGATTGACTTGAACCAAGGAACTCTCTCTTTTTCTGCTGCTAATTCCTCTTCCAATACAACCAAACATCCCACTGTCTTTTTCTGAAGCTTTCTTGCAAGGTTTTCTGACTTTTAAAACATTTCATAAAATAATATATTTCATTATACAAGCTTGTAAATAAAGAAATTGCCACCCAAAATAAATAAAATATTTGCATATAATAATTATTAATTAATGCATTCTATGTTTTTTTTATTTTCAACAAAACTATTTTAGTCACCATCAGTTTGGACTTGTGTGTAAGGGGCTTCCAGCCACGTTTTCTGCAGATTATCCACACTTGATTACATTTTCCGTTCGCGGTTGTAAATACTTTTTCTATTTATACGCGTTTTGCAGTATGAAGGAAATGTATGCGGTTGCCATGGAATCCCTGGTAAATTCTATTACCCGGACTCTTATCTGTGAGAGGCAGTGGTTTTGGTATGCACAGAACATTACCTTACTATCTGTTGGACTGGAACCCTGTAATACAACATGACAGATATAGATTTCTTTAACATGACAATTGCACAAGCAAATATACTAGCCTATGAGAGCGGCAAGGGAGACGCGGCAATGAGAGTTATTGATTTTGGTCACGCTTAATGGAAATTATGATAATGTTGTAGATGTCTAGTTGGTATTGTTTTTTATTATTATGTTTATTTTAGTTGACAATACACTTAAGACATAAAGCATCTGCTTGAAACATGATCAACCAAAGCACAAATATACTTATAAAGCCAAATAACATGTCATTTTAACGTAAATTACCTCTAGTGACCATTTACTACTTATCAATGTTCAAGTTATTATTAAAGGCCCATTTTGCACATTTTCAGCCTTATTAAATTGCAATTCGGTAAATTTAAAAGGGCTCTATATAAGCACACAGCATATTTTTTTTTTACAGAAGTTTTTAGTTAGTGAACTTCTATCCAAAAGCAAGATCTTCACTAACTAAAAACTTCTGTAAATAAAATATGCTATGTGCTTAAATAGAGCCTTATTCAATTTACCGAATCGCAATTTAATAAGGCTGTTTATTTGCAAAGTTGATGCTTGATATGTTTGCAGAATGCCTATATGTCACCTTATCTACCCATGTACCGTGTTTTATTGGCTACACGTCAAAAGCTGCTGATGTCAAAAGTAGGCGGTAGTCATAATAATGGGACATACATATAAACTAGCGAATTGCCCGTCAAAAAATGACGGCAATGAAATTGTAAGGTAGCTAATGCTGTTTGGTGTGTAATAATGAAATATATAATACATTAATAAATGAATATACTTTACCTATTTTGAAGCATTGTGTTGAAGAGCTGTCAATTTGTTTTGATGTTGCTGCAGCATTAGTGGTGTGGAGCTGCTGTGTAAGCGTGCTGAATGTGTGCAGTGTAACATTGTGCGTGCGCGAGATGAAACCGTTAGCATAGTGGTGTACTTCCGCATTGGTGTAAAATGGCGGGTTATCTGTGTTATGCGTCTTTGCGGAATATCCGTAGGTGCTTCGTGGTGTTTTGCGAGTTTCTTGTGGTGTTTTGCGATTGTGTTGTTTTGCGTGTTGAGAGTGCTGTAGCCTCGTTTTCGTTTTGTTCGTCGGCCATTTTTTCTCTCGCTTAGCGATTTTCTTAGTGTCTAAAGTGTTTTATTTGTATTTAAATGAAGGTGTAACTTGGTTTTTTGAGGTGCTGGATGCTCCCTCTTGCTGTAGGTAAGCTTTTTATGTGTGTGTTGTGTGTATTTATTGTGTTTTAAATGTTTGTATGTTGGCGTGTTGCGTCCGATTTTTGCGAGGTCGTAATGTCTGCTAACGTGTCTCGTATGGTGCTTGCGTGTGTAGCCTCGTTTTCATTTTGCTCGGCGGCCATTTTTTCTGTCGCTTATGAAATTTTTTAGTGTGTAAACTCTTTTTTATTTTGAGTGAAATGAAGGTGTAAGTTGGTTTTTTGAGTTCCTGGATGCTCCCTGTTGCTGTAGGTAAGTTTTTTATGTATGTGCTGTGTGTATGTATTGTGTTTTGAATTTTGTAATGTTCGCGAGTTGCGTCCGAGTGTTGCGAGGTCGTAATGTGTGTTAACGTGTGTCGTATGTTGTTTGCGTTGCTAGTAAAAGTTTGCGAGGGTCGTAATTGGTGTGTCGTGTTGTTTGCGTTGCGACGTTAAGTTTGCGAGGGTCGCAGTTGCTGGCATGGAGCGCCTTCAGCGCTCCATGCCAGCAACTGAGGCCCTCGGCCGCGGCCCTCGCTTCGCGCGAGCCGCAGCCCTCGCTACGCGAGCCCGCAAGCGTTAGCAACAACTCGCATGCTCACAACTATATATGTGACTAGCGAATTGACCGTCAAAAAATGACGGCAATGTTATTGTAACTGAGCTAATGTTGTTTTGTGTGTAATAGTAAACATGTAATAAATTAATAAATGAATATACTTTACCTATTTGGAAGCATTGTGTTGAAGAGCTTGTTTGATGTTGGTGCAGCATTAGTGGTGTGGAGCTGCTCTATAAGCGTGCTGAATGTGTGCAGTGTAATACTGTGCGTGCGCGAGGCTAAACCGTTAGCGTAGTGGTGTACTTCCGCATTCGCATAAAATGGCGGTTTCTATATGTTGTCCGTCTTAGCGGATTTTCCGTTGGTGCCTCGTAGTGGTTTTCGATTTCCGTGTGGTGTTTTGCGAGTGTGTTGTGGTGTTTTACGTGTGGAGAGTGCTGTAGCCTCGTTTTCATTTTGTCCGTCGGCCATTTTTTTTCTCGCTTAGCGATTTTCTTTGTGTGTAAAGTGTTTTATTTGTATTTAAATGAAGGTGTAACTTGTTTTTTGGAGGTGCTGGATGGTTCCTCTTGCTGTAGGTAAGCTTTTTATGTGTGTGTTGTGTGTATTTATTGTGTTTTAAATGTTTGTATGTCGGCGTGTTGCGTCCGATGTTTGCGAGGTCGTAATGTGTCATAACGTGTCTCGTATGGTGTTTGCGTGTGTAGCCTCGTTTTCGTTTTGTTCGGCGGCCATTGTTTCTCTCCCTTAGCAAATATTTTCGTGTGTAAACTCTTTTATTTTGAGTGAAATGAAGGTGTAAGTTGCATTTTTGAGGTCCTGGGTGCTCCCTCTTGCTGTAGGTAAGTTTTGTATGTATGTGGTGTGTGTATGTATTGTGTTTTTAATTTTGTAATGTTCGCGAGTAGCGTCCGAGTGTTGCGAGGCCGTAATGTGTGTGAACGTGTGTCGTATGTTGTTTGCGAGTGTCGTAATGTGTGTGTCGTGCTCTTTGGGTTGCGACTTGAAGTTTGCGAGGGTCGCAGTTGCTGGCATGGAGCGCCTTCGGCGCTCCATGCCAGCAACTGCGGCCCTCGCTTTGCGTGGTCCTCAGGTGCTGGCATGGAGTGCCTACGGCGCTCCATGCCAGCAACTGAGACCCTTGCCCAGTGCCCTCGCTTCGCGAGGGCCTTGGCTCGCTGCGCGAGCCCCGACTCGCGTAGCAAGCCCGCGGCCCTCGCGAAGCGTAACGAGCCCGCATCGTTAGCAACAACTTGTATGCTCACAACTATATATGTGATATATATATATATATATATATATATATATATATATATATATATAAATATATATATATATATATATATATATATATATATATATATATATATATATATACCGTATTTGTCCAAATATATGCCGCACCTGTAAAATTCAAGGGGAAAAAATTGTTAGTAAAGTATTTCAAGCTTTTTGGGGGTTGCAGTGCCTTGCAAAAGTATACAGTATACAATGCCTTGCAAAAGTTTTGTTGCCTCACAACCTGGAATTAACTGGATTGTTTGAGGATTTGCATCATTTAATTTACAGAACATGCCACAACTTTGAAGATGTTTCTTTTTTTTTTTTTATTGTGAAGCAAACAACAAATAGGACAAAATAACAGAAAAAGTCAATGTGCAAAACTATTCACCCCCCTAAAGTCAATACTTTGCAGAGCCACCTTTTGCGACAATCACAGCTCCAAGTCACTTTGGATAAGTCTCTATGAGCTTGCCACATCTTACCACTGGGATGTTTGCCCATTACTCCTTGCAAAACTGCTCCAGCTCCGTCAAGTTGGATGGTTTGCGCTTGTAAACAGCAATCTTTAAGTCTGACCACAGATTTTCTATTGGATTGAGGTCTGGGCTGTGACTCGGCCATTCCAACACATTTACATGTTTCCCCTTAAACCACTCAAGTGTTGCTTTAGCAGTGTGTTTGGGGTCATTGTCCTGCTGGAAGGTGAACCTCCGTCCTAGCCTCAAATCACGCACAGAGTGGTACAGGTTTTTCTCAATAATATCCCTGTATTTAGCACCATCCATCTTTCTCTCATCTCTGACCAGTTTCCCAGTCCCGGCTGCTGAAAAAGATCCCCACAGCATGATGCTGCCACCGCCATGTTTCACTGTGGGGATGGTGTTCTTTGGGTGATGTGATGTGTTAGGTTTGCGCCAGACATAGCGTTTTCTTTGATGGCTGAAAAGTTCAATTTTAGTCTCATCAGACCAGAGCCCCTTCCTCCATACATTTTGGGAGTCTCCCACATGCTTTTTTGCAAACTCAAAACGTGCCATTTTGTTTTTTGCTAAAAGTAATGGCTTTCTTCTGGCCACTCTGCCATAAAGCCCAACTCTATGGAGCGTACGGCTTATTGTCGTCCTATGTACAGATACTCCAGTCTCTGCTGTGGAACTCTGCAGCTCCTCCAGGGCTAACGTAGGTCTCTGTGCTGCCTCTCTATTTGGTTAGTGGTGCCACTTGCTTAGGTGTTGCACCCTCTTGGGCCTTTCAAAAAAGGTGTGTATATGTAATGACAGATCATGTAACACTTCAATTGCACACAGGTGGACATCATTTCACTAATTGTGTGACTTCTGAAGGTAATTGGTTGCACCAGAGCTTTTAATGGGTTTCATAACAAAGTATATACGCACATGCCAATTGTCTGTTTTCTATTTCTAAAAAGTAGTTTTATGTATATATTTTTCTCATTTCACTTCACCAACTTAGACTATGGTGTTATGATCCATCACATAAAATGCAGATTAATAAAACATTGAACTTAAGGCTGTAATGTAACAAAATAGGTAAAAAGTCAAGGTGGGTGAATACTTTTGCAAGGCACTGTATATACATAATTTTCAAATGTTTAATTTAGAATCCCCACAAAATCAACACAGTTTCCTCATATACATTATATATATATATATATATATATATATATATATATATATTCAGATTTTCCAACAATAAAGAAAAAATAGGGTGCATGAGGGGCTTTAGCTCCACAGTCTAAATATGTTGTACTATCTATTCTGGTGCTGTAATAGCTGCTGGATTATAATTAGGTAGTTGCAAATCACTTAGACACTCCCTGATTCAAAAGCTCTTTACCTGATTCTAACTTATATTCATTAAAGCTGCACAGTGTAGAGCTTATTACTCATTCAGGCAACACACTGAAATATCCTGACTTCTAATGATCATAATTGCGATGACGTCATAAACACGAACGCGCGCTCATCGGCAGGCGTCTAAACCGCGTGGCACGCAGTGACTTAGCTCTGAGTATTAGAAATTTACAAACAACATTGTATAGACTATTGAACAATTTAGGAGTTTACCAAGTCGCTCAGACTTACTCAGAACCACTACAACTATGCCCTAAAGATTTAGGGAAGTGAAAGATAATGATTTAAGTACAATCCGGATAGTAGGGAATTTCTCCATTTTTATAAGAGACAAAAATCCTTTCAATAAGAGAATGGACAATCTCCCCATGACAATATCACTTTATTACAATATTCCTTATATTTATTTCACTTAATAGAACCTATTGTTTATGGTTCTGTTACTATTATCACTAGCACTTTTTCTGCATTTATAGCACTCATTCACCTTTAGCACCTTCAACACTTTATTAAATTGTATTTATAGTGATTTATAATACTTTCTACAATAGACTTAGCACTGACACTTTATATCTATCTTGGATTTATTATACCTGAGCGATTAGTGAATTTTATATCATGCCTCTGCAATTTTAACATATTTTTTAACTAGATTTATTTATTAAAAGCTAAGTTTTAATTTTCACCCTTTTCATGAAATCCATGCTTGAGTTAATATAGGTGTGCACAAGAATAGGGGTTCCTGTTGTTTCTTTTGTTTACCCCTTTAATATAAAGCAGATTACTCAAGACATTTATATTTTTCAGACATTTTGAGTGAATTTTTTACAACATTTTAATGTAGAGATGGATGTATAAGCACTATAACACTGTTGGGAAGTCATGTCAGAGGTTGATTTTGGGTTAATGTTTTTTTCCAGCTGGCACATCAGAGTTAAGTCATATCAGAAAATGATATCAATAAACTGCAGCACAGATGGACTAATTTTTCAGAGTAAAATATCCGATACAGATTTTCTGGTAACATCCAAAAGTGTTAATGAGGACCAAATGTCACAAATTTAGATGCCATACAATACTGCACAATGTGTTAGCGAAATAGGCAATTAATTGTTACAGAAGATTAATTGTAATGTGTGTTCAAAATCATAACATTCATGGAAATGGAATAGATGTGACATCATAAGCTTCTCCGATGCCTTTGGAAAACCTGCTGGTGGCTTTCAAGATCAGTAAAGATTTAATTGTTCTTCTGTCTTTTACTAGCAATGTAAAATCTTTAGAGTACTTGAGTCCTTTCTCTTCTTTATGCCCTGAACCAAATCGTTCATTGGATCTTGTGGTTTCCACTTCCAGGACACCACTAGAATCTGAAAGACATTAAAACATGCACTTATCGTGGCTTACCTGTCTTGGCTACAGTTATACATTCCTAACTATATTTCCATCAATCTAACTATCAAACTCACCCCTTTTATGTAATGCTTAGCCCTTCAAGTACCTCTACTGTATCCCGTTGTCTTCCTGGACCTAAAAAGCCCTTAAAAGCACATCTTCTACCAATATCTCAACCTTTATCTTTAGCTACACTCCAAGCCTCCCCTATGCCCATGATTTGTATCTCTTGCCTATCCATAATCCTGTCAGGCTGCTTGTCTCCTCCCCCTAAAATGTTGTTAAGGGGTGGAAGCAACTGTGGCTATGCAGCCCGGCCAACACTTTTAAGATAGATAGATAGATAGATTTAATTTGGCAAACATTTTGTTTATTCAGTAAATGTACTCCTTTATATGCCAAAATAATGATGTACCATAATAGAGCTATATAAAGAGAACCAATGATAATGTGCCTTACACATATGTCAATAAACAAGCTCTGGCTGACCAGCAATCTATCGATTTTTCTTTTTTTAATCATAAGAATTTTTTTTATTAATGATCAAGGTCTAATTAAAATTTTTACTTTATATTGTTAGTTTGTGAGTTTTCAATGATTTGGGAAAGCACTATGGACACTGGGTTCTAAGTTCAAAGACAGGGACCTCCATCCTTTGCAATGTGTTAATATTGCTATTGTTTTTTTAACTTAACCTTGAACTTTACCCATCTATAGTGCTACAGAATATATTGGTGCGTTATAAATAAACAATAATAATAATACAGTAGACTGTCAGTTAACCGGCACCCACGGGGATTGGTAGATGCCGAATAAATGTATTTTCTGGTTGCTTGAGAGCTACTAATAAAAGAGGCCTAGATTAGCTGCACATAGAATGCCCTGCTATGTAAATTTGTCAGTGAGGGCTGTTCTAGCAGCAGCAGCTTTCACTCCTCACTTACACACAGGTACGTTCAGCTGGAGAGTGTGGTGCTGAGCCCGGGTAATATAACGCCAACGCTGCCCTGGCTCAGTCACTCATGCATGTCTGCTTCCAGGTAACACTGAATTGCAGGAACATACAGTGGATGAGATCTAGGTGCCTGTAAGCATTTTGAGGCACGACAACCGGGCTCCTGTCATTGTTGAGCCCTTTAAATTTAATTTTTTATTTAAAGTACAGTATTCAATTTTTTTCTTGTTGCTTGAGAGTTCTGGATAACTGATAGCCTACTGTAACTATTTAAAAATAAAACTACCTTAATATGTACAGTATGAATACTTATTATAGTTGGGCAGTCTCTCTTAAATGATGAATCTCATTCTTTAGATTCAAGTTTACATGAGTGCTGGACAGTAGTATAGCTAGAGAATGAGAATGTATTTATTAAGTTGTTAATTTAACATCTAATGTATTTGGAATCAAGTTGAAGTGAGGTGAATAATTGTTTCGGAGTTTATCCACTCTCTCCCTGGAGTCCTCTCTGAGCCGTCAAACAGTTCAAGAACTCAGAATATGGATATTGAAGACTAAAGAGCCTTGCTGCTTAATGTAACACACTTGTAATGAGGGAAATTAATATGATAACATTTGTAAATTATATTGATGAATTCTATTTGGATTGCAAAGAGATTCTATCATTAGGGAATTCTGCTTTCTTTACTCCAAGCTTGCCAAAAGTGAAGGTTATTTACAGCTAAGAGAGCTTTGTGCCCATTAATTTGAAAAATTCCCAACACACAACATCATTATTTAAAAGGCAAATGCATTTCTTTTTATAAGAAATACAGTACTATTAGTATCAAGGGCATATCACGTAGAGGTCATTATGCATCTTCCAGGCTATTTTTATCATTGGTCTGTAAGATGCCTAATGGCTTTGCTCTTCAGAATAAGATTGTCTCTATGTCCTTATGATACACTACAAATGTCAAAATGGCCAGCATGCCCATTGTGGTTTATTTTCTGAAAGTGAATCTATTTTATGAATAAAAAATATATATTAATCATGTTCCCCTGTAAGCATATGTTATAGCTATTTTACAGGGGAAATTGTATTTTTCTTACCCAAATAAAAAACTAAATCATGCTTGCAGTTCCTTTTGTAAATGGGTCATTGGTCTGACATCCCGTTTTAAGGTAATTTATGTTTCCCAAAACAGTATTTTTATGTAGTCTAAGTCTGTTGAGGTCAAACAATTGTACATGAAGTATATAATGATGGCAAAATGCAACAAAGTCACTTTAATCAACCTGACATAAGAATATGAAACCACCAACCTTAACTGGAATGATCTCGTTTTAACTGGTGCTCATCTGAACCTGACCAGGGCTTCTTGGACCTGACCAGGGCTTATGTTAAATATAACAGTGTTACAGAACAGTCATATAAGCAATCCTATTGGTTTGGATACAGTACAGGATAAAGCCTCAAAATTATTCTCCAAGGAGCTATAATTACTCTCCTTAGTGTTGGAATATAGGTCTGATGTGCTTCCAAAATCGAAAGTTTTATAAGGTACATAATAGTGGAAGACACTTAAACATTAAACAGGAAAATATACACATGCAAATTTATCTCCCTCCTGGATAATGGACAGTGGTTGACGTGAAAATGTTGGCACTTAATTAATTGGTTCCCCTATTACGAGCTTGATCCAATCAACCTGGGAAGTCCAAACTCATCAATAAAAGTAGCTCCGATGTCCTATGGAAAATATATGAAGTGAAGTGGTCAAAATTGTGTTAGATCGCATACGATAGGGAGTCACATCTATCTGGATGCCAAGAAATTTAAATGGGTGGACATGGCCACTTTTGATCTGCTGCAGATCATACTCGCACAGTTTGTAATGGCAACTTGGAAGTGGTCAGGGAGGGGTGTTCCCATGCTCAGAATGAAATATCAATGATGGTCCAAACAGGTGATATTACCCATTATTAAACGCCATACATGGCCCATGTTCGATTCTATATTGTTATAGACCAACCATGTTGGCACGAGAGAATGCATTGCCTTGGGAGGTTAATTGATTCATTAACAAATGATGTTATGGTTAATAACAAAGCCATTTGGGGGTAATAGTCTCTTATGTGCTCCCCTTTGATTATTATTGTGGTTCCCTTTTGATGGTAGAAACCATTCTCCCCCAATGCTGTTATTGCACATGTTATTAAGCAAAATAAGTGATTCTCATTATTTCCTTTATTTATAACCAGCCAACATATTCAATAGATTATGTGATTATGAGCACTTTAAGGGAGGGGGAGGATGGTGGAAGGTCTCTAGGGTACTAGTAGTTTGTAACAAATAGTCTTTGAGATACCAGATATCAATGACAAATTAGGGAAGAAGAAAAGTCTTGTGATAAAATGAAATGGTTATAAATCAAGGTCCAGACTCTGAAGTGGTTCCATAGCACAGACCTGGGAGTGAGAGCCATAGAATGTGATGGGATCAACATTATTGTAAGAATTATTATTATGATAGTTTATTTAGAACGCGCTGACATATTCCGTAGTGCTGTACATAAATTAGGTTCAGACAATGATAAATACAGATTAACATTTAGCAATGGAAGGAGGGCACTGTCTTTGAGCTAGAAGTCCAATGTCCATGGTGAATTCCCAAAGTACTTAGGATAGAAACTCGCAGACTTACAATCTAAGGGATAGTGAGTGGTTAAAGAGGGAGAGAGAGGTGATGAGCGTGTTAGGGTGGACGGTGATACGCTACTTTAAAGAGATGCGTTTTAAGTGAGGTTTTAAATGTTTTGAAGCAAGAGGATAATCTGGTGGAGCAAGGCAAGGAGTTCCAGAGACTAGGGGCAGCACAAGAAAAGTCCTGGAGGCGGGAGTGAGAGGAGGTGACAAGAGTTGTAGAAAGAAGAAGGTCATTAGCATAACGAAGAGGGAGGGTGGGGGAGTATTTGGAGATGAGAGCAGAGATGTAAGGGGGAGCATTATTGTTGAGGGCTTTGTAAGTTAGGGTCATGATTTAAAATGTTATTCTTGAGGCTAAGGGAAGCCAGTGGAGTGATTGACAGAGAGGTGATGCCGACACTGAATGTGTATGGAAGATGAGTCTAGCAGAGGCGTTCATGATGGATTGAAGTGGAGACAGTCGGGTGGTAGGTAGGCCCACTAGAAGCGATTTGCAGTAGTCTAGTCGAGAAATGATGAGAGAGTGTATAATGATATTAGTTGTGTCTTGTGTAAGATAGTGACGAATTCTGGAGTTGTTTTTTAGATGTAGAAGACAAGATTTAGTTAGTGATTGTATGTGAGGGATGAAAGACAGAGCGGGGTCCAGTAGGACTCCAAGACAACGGGCTTGGGAGGAGGGGGTGATAAGAATGTACGTAGGCATCAACGAGCTATATTCACCAAGGGAATAGTTAGCTCATGAGAACTTGAATACTGTCAAAATGCTTTTGAAACAGGGGGATTTTTTTTTAACATTGTGTTAGCACAGGAAATGTTTGCAGAATGGTCTTGAAAGTACATCACATAATATCATTTGATAATACTCTACCAATCATAGGCTCATGGAAGGGAGATTTTGGTGAATCAAATTAATGGAGAATGACCATAGGTTAGATTTAAAGTCTAATTTCTGAAAAGGGTCAACCAACATAATACCCTTTTGGAGAAATGGTCTAGAGAAATGGACACAGGGGTCAAGGTTAAGTCTGACTAGTTATCTATAACATGGCATTAGTACTTCTCTTTTCCTCTCCAAATACCTACTTTCAAATCATCTGACAGAACAACTCCCAATTCCCAGAAATCAAAATACCAATTAATATATATTCTACATTTTAGTTTTTTGTGCCAAAAATGGCATAATGTTGCAATTATCAGCATTACATTTTAGATCTCACATACTTCCCTGTTGCTCTACTTTGTAAAGTCATTAGATTTCATTCCTGAAATATCAACACAGTTACATATTTTTGTGTCACCTGCAAAGAGGCAAAACTTCTCTAAAAGCCACAAGTAATATCACTAATGAACGTAACAGGCCCCCGTACCGGCCTCTGAGGTTATCCACTGGTAACAAACCCTTCCTCTTACTGCATTTCATTAACTATGATTCTCTGATGCCTATAAATCCACCAATGTCCTATCAATTGTACTACATTTGCACAAAATGCAAAACTAAGAATTAGCTTATTGTGTGGGACAGAATCAGATGTTTTACTAAATTCTAGAGCCATATCTACTGCTCCACGTTCTAGGTTGGATTGACGTGATCTCCTTGCACCTGGATCCCTTCTTTAAAAAGTGTTTAAATTTAGTTGTACATTACAAACCCACTGACCTGTGGTTACAGACATCTTCCCTACTACGCTTATTGTGATGCTGTTCTACGTCAGCAATTTTCAAGCCATCTGGAACTGCTGCATTTGTTACTAAATTTGCTGTTTCTTTATGACTTTTACTTTTTAATACACTAAAAAAATACTTTGTTAATTGAGTTTATGATCATATTTGCATTGCAAGTGTATGAAATATGCACCACTTGCTTAGCAATCAATGAAACTTGTTTTAAATGAAATAAAAAGTAAGTAGTAAAGTGCTTCTATAAATGTCTCAATTAAATCCTAAAAGACAGGAGCATATCTTCCATAGCAGAGTCATCCTTATTTAGAAATGATAGAACTGATGTTCACATCATAGTAACACCAAACCATAATGGAAATCAAATAAGTTGCCTAGAGGCATTCCAGACAATCAATTATTATCACTCTTTTTATTATTAACATTTATTTCTTTACAAATTAGCAATATAGCCTACAAAGTGATGCACTGGTTATGAATGCAAATATTGATATCCAATGAATGATGATCAAATCCATAAACTGAGGCCCATACATTTGAGATCTTGCAATCTCAAGGGTTTTTCAGCACATGCAAAAATACAATTAAATTAGGGACTGGCCTTTTTTATTTTTACATTATTAGCATCCATATAAATTTACAGCATAAAACCATTTTTATGGTGCTGATAGAGTATTTCAATGTTTTGTCACATATTTGAATATGAGGGCATTTCTTTATACTGAATAGTGGAAGGAGGTGTGGGGGGGGGGGGGGCAGAGTCACTTACTAAATGCCATCTTTGCCCAAGCTTCCTTCCAGGGAAAACTCGGAGAGGAGAGGATTTAACCAATGGGATCCATTCATTGGCCATCATGCTTTTCTCTAATTGGTCAGACTCAATTTTTCAAAATGTAACTTTTATATCATGTTGCACATCACCCCTAATTCGACTCTAGAAATGAGCTACTAATAAAGACTATACATGTCTCCCATACTACCTTATAATCTAATTCTTTGGAGTAAGGTTATCACACTATCTACCCAAAACGTTCATTGTTGGATTTCCCATTAGATAGAGTAAGCAAACTATATGTAGGGACAACATGGGCAAACTCTTAAAAAAAGTCTCAGGGCTGCTTACACAATAACAATGCAGGAAATGTTGGGTGCATTGGAGAAGGGAAGAATAAAGCTCCTCACTTACTGTCTACTGCTTATCTTATCACACTTTCTCTTTGTACCATGTTATGAAAGTTGCAGCTTTGTTTTGAAATTTAAAATATCAGATGCAGGTACAAAAATCAGAACTCTCAGTTATCGCTCAAGTTTCTTCGAGGGAGGGTCAAAGATTTAAATGATTTTAACCATGTGGAACAGTGTGAGACATTTCCAAGCCATATGTGTGGACCAGCAGTAATGTTCTAATTATACTAGTAGAAACACACCATCTATAAGTACATTGTTCATTATATTAAGTTAGTATTTGGTTGGACTATTTACTACTGACTTTAATATTAAAAAATACATGTGTGTTTGGAAGGTAGCTGAGGGATATTTTGCCTAAGGGCCCCTCATTTGCCAATCTGGCCCTATCAACAATATGTACAAAAATCACAAGAGAATCAGGAGCGTCCCCTGGCTCCAATCAAGGCATAGATATTCTAGCAATTGTGTAAGTAGCCAACACCTGACTTCTATGCCAAACGGCATACAGCATCTTGTGCAGATCTTGTCTCCAAACAAATGCCTGATTAAACATCCAAATGATATATCATTAACAATGACTAATAACATTTAATGTGCATTACAGATCAATAAGATATTAAAAATGTACTTTCAAGAATAACTATTCAGACGAGAAAGTAAATGAACAATAAAAATGTAACAGCCCTATTAAACTCCAAGCTCGTAACAGCTGTGTGCTTGAAATTTGGCTGAGTTACGTTGCTATTAAATTAGAATGGGCTGCGAGCTACGGGCTTGAGACGCAAATCGTAGCTCATTGGTAGAACGTTGGATTTGCGGACGATTAATTAGTGTAGACCGTAGTTAAGGGTTTAGATGGAGCCAATGGAAAAAGAGATTGTTAGCGTTACGTCACTAAAAAAGGGGAGGGTAGATTTCAAAGTCCTACGTGCTTCAATTACAAGTTGCGATAGGACCCACATTCCACAATAATCCGATATTAATAAAGCCGCAAATATGATATTATATTACATGCAAATTCCATATATGTATTAACACATTGATTGCCGGGATTGATATAACACGGAAATTAAACATGAAATAAATTATTTTTGGGGGCCGATTTGCGGGCTTGAGAATGATGGGCTATTAATTCTAAGACCTAACATCACTTTCCCTTTTATTTAAAGTACAATAGTGTATTTTTATTTGCGTATTGGTCCTCTCCAGCACTCGTAGGGCTTTGGGCTCCATTTGCGTGTAGCGGGCTAGGTCGCGGGTGACTTTGTTGCAATTTAAAAGCATGATTGTAATTGTAGCAGTTACGGGCTTGACAGATCAAAGGATTTGCGGGCTGCAAAGTTGCGCGTTCACGCCTCGAAGGCCTTTTTCGGGTGTCCTGCAGTTTACCCAGCAAGTCATCTGCGGTGACATTTACTGGGCTAATTTAATAGACGTAAGTTTACTTTCCACATTACGGGATACGTTCTAACATGTAACCCGAATTTAATCAGGCTGTTTGTTGGTAAACAACTTAATTAAGAAACAGTGTTGATTATAAAATACCAATAACTTCTGCTATTACTTGTGTAAAGTGTGTATGCGATGTAGCTTTAATGAGGTGTAATATTCTCTGAATAAAATTTTATAAGTGTTTTCTTTATTTTTTTTTTTGTTTCCTATTGCATGCTCTTGGTTTTAGTTAAGTTCTTTTTTTAATTAATGTTACCATGATTTATGTTGGTGCAATTGCAGATATACAGTGTTAATGCACACTTCCATGTATGGTGGCCCTGTCTTATAGTTAAGGAATATTAGTACAATTATTCCTAAGATCACTTACACAAACCTTCGACTAGATCATCTATGGGCAGTGATAATAATATTCCAAAGACACATAAAAAATACATTATCATATTCTAAATACTTCAAGAAGAGCCTGGATGATCCCTCTTGCTGTAGGTAAGCTTTTTATGTGCTGTGTGTATTTATTGTGTTTTTAATTTTTTCATGTTTGGGGGTTGCGGTCGATTTTTGCGAGGTCGTAATGAGTGGTAACGTGTCTCGTATGCTGTTTGCGTTGCGACGTAAAGTTTGCGAGGGTCGCAGTTGCTGGCAAGGAGCGCCTTCGGCGCCTACGCGAGGGCCGCAGCTCGCTACGTGAGCCTGCAAGCGTGAGCAACGGCTCTGGCTGGCTCGACCTGCTCACATCTATATATGTGATATATATATATATATATATATATATATATATATATATATATATATATATATGCTTATTCTGTAATTAGTATGACGATAATACAATATATACTTTTATATTTAGACAAATTGCATTTAGTTAGTAATGTATCTGCATCATGTTGATGGTTTCTTTATCTAATAAATAAAGTCCTTTGATTTATCTATTTTTTTATGTTTTTGCTGGTTAGTAAAAATGGGTGGATTATCATGTCCATAGAACTAACCTATTAAGGTTGGTTCGTTCTCTGATGAGCCCCTCTGACTTAGTTTTTTTTGTTTATGCAAATTACCCTTAGGGACGTAAAGTTTGCGAGGGTCGCAGTTGCTGTGTGGTGTTTTTTGCGTTACAACGTAAAGTTTGCGAGGGTCGCAAACTTCTGCCCTCGCTATGCGAGCCGCGGCCCTCCTTTCACGGAGCCGCTGGCTCGCTATGCGAGCCCGCAAGCGTGAGCAACGGCTCTGGCTGGCTCGCCTGCTCACAACTATATATGGGATATATATATAAATATATAATATTTTAATACTATAATACAATATATATGTTTATATTTAGACAAATTGCATTTAGTTAGTAATGTATCTGCATCATGTTGATGGATCCTTTATCTAATAAATAAAGCCCTTTGATTGCTCTATTTTTTTAATGTTTTTGCTGATTTGATGGTTAGTAAAAATGGGTGGATTATCATGTCCCTAGAACTAACCTATTAAGGTTGGTTCGTTCTTTGATGAGCCCCTCTGACTTAGTTTTTTTTGTTTATGCAAATTACCCTTAGGGTTTAGTCTCCCTAAGGGTGATAGGGGACTCCAGACGTGGACCCCTTGCTCACTGTGCCTTAGGGAGTTCAGCTGCACCTCACTGATGAGGCCAATAAAGGCCAAAACGAGTCTGGAGTTTGCGGTTTATTCTGTTCAGGGTAGAATTGCCTGGTATTTCGGGGCTGGGTCACTCTTTTGAGTGAGACCGGACTGATATATACTACAGGATATTTCTCCCTGTGAAGGGCACAAGTGGCTAAAAGAGGTTGCTCTCAGAGTGGATTATCATGTCCATAGAACTAATTTATTAAGGTTAGTTTGTTCTTTGAGGAGCACCTCTGACGTAGGTATTTTGTATTAGTAAAAATGATTACAGATTCACTTTAAAAGTAAGAATTCACTGCAAGATGAGCCTAGTATTTAACATACATTTTCTTAAAAGGAGTATCAGTAAATGCATGAAAAAATAACTGTATTTTCCATTGGTCAGTTGTTCATCAAATCCTGCCATTTTGTTGGCCAGGTTAAAATTAGGTAAGAGAAAATTATAATCAGTCAATAATATCAGATTCATTAAACGTAGATACAACAGCAACTAATCAAACTATATTAACTCCAGCTCTTGTTATAGTTCATTGAGTAATACCGGTCAGTCATTTTATTGAACCAATCAAATGGACACAAGTGATTTGCTAGTCAATCGAAGAAAATAGGCTTAGAATTAACGACAGACGGTCAAATACCTATATAGACATCAGATATTTGCATTGTTTAATCAATATTAAGGGTCAGTCGATTTGCTGGGCAGATTAAAAACAGATATTTGACAGTGAAAGTCAATCAGCAAGTAATCTGGGAATACAGACTTAGATTTAACAGAGAGACAAACCTCAAACTTGGCATTATTCAGTCAATAACCTCAGGCAGCCAGGCAGATCAAATCTAAATCCACATAATGATGGTCAGTGTGCGCAAAGTTACAGACAAGCAGTCCAACATTAAGAGCTTTATATAATCCCATTAGAAATTAGACTCAAACTGGTTTTAAAAATTAAAGAACTGTATGTTGATCAGTTGTGAAGACAGGATCCCTGGAATGCTGGGATAGATTGGAGAGACATGAAGAAGGGGGGTGGCAGAGGCAAATATTGATAGATGAGTTCATTAAAGCAATGAACATGAGCTTGAGGGAGCTTAGAGGGGCAGTAGCTGCCAGATGTGCCTGGTGTGCTGTGGTCCATAGGGTCACAGAGAATCGCACATAACTGAACAACTAAACAACAACAACAAATGTGGATCAACATAGAAAAGGTGTAAATAGTATAATGGCAATTATTTAACCACCATTGGTGTATTAAGACAAATCAAAGAAGACACAGCCTTTAATATATTCACTTTTATGTTCTTGTAAATTAATGAGCTTACATACATATATAGTATGTCAGAAAGTCTCCAGTACACTTACATACAGTACACAACTACATATAGACATATCTGTGTTTATACAAATGTATTCCAATGTACTGCCCTGTATCTTCTGAAAATGTGTTGCACTAGGCCTGGGCCTCGTCAGTCTAGTAGGAAACAGAAACCCATCTAGCTCTTGGGATCCCAGGACATTTTCTTCCCTGCATATCATGAAAAGATAATTGTCATAGGCTGAATCTGGCAATAGATTGCTGGAAATACTTTCCATCATAGTATCAGAATTTTTTTATTTTTTTAAATCTAATAGTTGATAGTATCTACAATATAACCTGAAGGCCAATCTATTTGTCTTTTATCAATTCCCATGCCTGTGATAGGCATTAGGCCATCCTAAAGCTAAATTAAGCCAACATTAAGATAGATAGAATTGGCAGGTGGCATGGACCCAATCACAGCTTAACTGCTCTCAAATCTATGTTTCTAGGTTTCTAACATTTGACTCCATGATTAGTACTCACCAACCTTTAATATCTTCATAATCGGGTATCTTGGTTTCAATAGATGTATCCCAGTCTACTAAATCCTAATACTCTAATCCCACAAAGTTATTGTTAATTTTGTTTGTGTTGTATTTTTTTCTTATGATATGCCTCCGTACTATAATATTGTAAAGCAGAAATGAACAAAAGTTGCTTTATTTGGAAGTTTACCTTGTTTGGGGCATATCTCCCATCTTGGTAACCTTTTGACTGAGAAATTTGATAATCGATTGTAGGAACAAGCATCAGTTAATGCCCAAAAGGGGACTACTATGTAGTGGGGATATGGTGACATGAGTCTAAAATCTTCAAGCTTCACAATTAAGCAAAGTAGTTTTGATGTGTCAGCCTACATGTATGAGCACACAATCACATTATTGACACCAAAGTGGCCACTAGAACATGGTAGTTTTACCCATAGGAGCAAATTTGTGTCATATAAAAGATCTATTTTTCCTTTCTATGTTAGTTTTGTTATCTCCTCTGCCTCAGCAAAAAAACAAACATTTTCCTTTCATACCCTTTATTAAATTGCTTTAATAATAAGGTGTCTCTATATTGAATTGATGTCTTTGAATTGTGGTGTTGGAGAAGGTTTCTTAGAGTCCCTTGGACTGTAAGAAGATCCAATAAATCAATACCACAGGAAATCAAGACAAACTGTTCACTTGAAGGTTTGATCATGAGGCTGAAGCTCAAACACAGGATTCCCTACAGAAGACTTTGAGTCTTGGAAAAATTGAAGGCACACGAAGAAGGGGATGGCAGACGTGAATATGGATAGATGAGGTCATTGAAGCAATAACCATGAGTTTGATGGAACTCAGAGGGGCAGTGGCTGACAGAGTCACAGAGATTAGGACACGACTGAATGACTAAATAACAACATGATCTATTTAACTTCCCCTGGATCAATTAACAACTAATCTACATATTGCAGATCAGTGGAGATCTAAAAATATTGAACTTGATGGAGGTAACTAAGGTATTTTTTCAATGTTATTTATTATGTAACTATGTAACTATATGTGACAAAATATCATGTATAATGCACAGATTTAATGGATTACCTCAATAGGCCCTCGGTTAACAATTTAAGCTCATAATATGCAAAAGACAAATAGTTTCCCAATTCAAAAGTTAATATTAATGAAGTTTAATATATGTTACCTGCTAGGCAGAAAACATATTCTTTCATTCTGTTTTCAACAGATGCTCGATTTGATACTTTTTAGAATTAAAATATCTATTGTGATTGAAACATATGATTGAGTGCCTTAATTATTAAAATCTATTTAATCATCCTACTCACATTGTCTGCTCATTTCAGTTTCAGATATTTTGAAAAGGGCTGATGTGAAGATCTGCTTCTTCTTCAGTCGTGCTTGATAAGGCTGTTGTAGCCAAACCTACGCAGCAGACGTTCAGGCTCTTTTGATCCCTTCACCAAGACATCTGATGTCTCTAAAATGCCCTTACTCAGATGCAGTATTTATAAATATGAACTCAGGCTCAGCATTATAAAAATCAGGAATTGCTTTGTTTGCTGTTGTAATTCATAACAAGTCCAATAGATATATATTTAAGCTTGAACTGATCCTGTAGCAGTTTGCACGTCTTATGGATTTTGGATAACGTGCTATTACAGTGATTGACAATGTTTCATCTGCAAGGCATCATAACATGCACTTCCTTATTATCTTCTCTAGGAATACTGACATATACATATATATTCTAGATAGGTTTCCTCACCTTTTGTTAGGAGCATACACACACATTTCAGTTTCCTCCCCTTTTATTAGGAGCATATATACACTTCATTAATTATACAGGATCAGGGCAGTCATTTTCTCCGACACATATATATCTTCCAGATATCTAATTCCATATATATATATTAATACTATCTTCACTAAGGATGCTGACACCTTTATATACAAATATCTTGCAGATATCTTATTCCATATATATATTAATCTCCTCAAAGTCACTGCGTTCAGACTGGCTTTTTCTCAGAGACACACTTTACATAACTAACTGAAACTCAACTGTCAGTTACAGATCACCTTATAACATTCTAAATCAGTTAACTTTTTATCAACTGGACACAATTAAACATACAGTAATGAACATAACATAACATATGACCTAACTATAAAGCATACTGTAAAATCCTGAGCCCAGTCCCACAACCACATAAATAAGAGACTAAAAAGGACTGGTGGTCAGGGGAATCTTGACAGCTGAATACTTGAATATTCATATATGCTAATGAGTCTGGGTTTTGTCTGTATCAGTTATTATTATTTCACATGGCAGTGTCGCTCACTGGCAGTTCCTGTTGCTAGATCACAAAATCATGGTTTGGTGAGCTGCTTGGGCTAGGCATCAACACTAATATAAATAATAAATACCCTTAAAACAAAAGCAACAAAAAACTTTTGAGTTTCCCTAATACCATTGATCATACAGATCTGATAACAATTCTTGCCTGGTGTACCTTTTAATAAATGATTGGTTCTGTTCAATACTAAGCATCTGTATAATATGTCCATACACAGGCATCATTGAAGTTGGGGTGGTGGAGTGAAGAAACCCCTCACCTAAATCAATGTGTGAAATGTGTAAAGTCTACTTCCACTCCATCATTGTTTTTCATTTATCTAAATAAATTCACTTGTAATATTGCAACCTGCATGTGACACAGTACTAAGCATTTTATTCATAAAGTTGAGGATTTCTTAATTTAAGGGACATGGAAGTGTCCTTGATTTTACTAAGTATATAATATACCTGTGTATTTATTTACTTTTATATAATTTATTAAAAAGTTCTTATAAGCTCTGTATTTACTGCCTAAAATAAAGCAAAAAGTCCCTGTAAAGGTCTGCCCGCTGCAGCGTATGCAGACACAGACTCTGTAGCGACCTAGCCAATCCGGGACTGTGTCTCAGCAGCATGTTGCGGAATGTTGCTTAGTGATGGTGCCTGATAAGCTCGGACATTACACTTCACAATCAGTACTACAGACTCAGTGTCTTTATGACCTGCAGAGAGCAGACCTAATCAGGTAATATTTATTTTAATTTTAGGCAGTAAAACAGAGCTTATGAGCTCTTCTTAATAGAATAAAGTACATAAAAGTAAATAAATACCTAATAAAATGCAGAAACCTTCCATATCCCTTTAATATTCATATGAACACTAACAAAATTCCTCTTGACCTCAGCAATGCCCAGATGGTATGTGTGTATAAGGATTTAAACACTATTTATGTATGAAATATAATAATTAAACACAGACTACTTCTTGGGAGGAAACTGGCCACAGCGTTTATTGGAAAACACCAATTTACGTAATACCAATAAATAAATAAACCACGTGAGCGGATGAGCCTGGCCAGAGACAGTACTCCCTACGCCCTGAACCCTCTTCCAGGGCCTACCGTGATGGAAGATCCGAACCACTGTAGGATAGGATCTCGCCCCTTTTACCACTGTCCCAGTGACTCCCCTCACCCCCTGCCACGGAGAAGACCGCAGAATATCTTTGCAATATTCGATCCCCCCAAAAAATGCCAAGGCCAGCCGCCTACCAACCCCTAACGCTACGAGCTCCTAGCCTAATCATGACATTGAGCCACGCTATGATCATGAATTATTAACCCTGGATCCCTTGGGCTACCATTGCTCCAGAGAAGACTACTTTCGGGCAAGGCTAAACTTGCATTTCTTACACTTCCTTCAGGCCTTAGTTGGCCCTTCACGGCGATCATGTAACTGGACGATGAAGCAAATGTTACCATGTGTGATCCTTTCCTATCCGTAGATAAACCCAATGCTTGACGAGTGTATTACTAGGGACGTTACTACCAACAGGACCAATACCGAGGAAGGAATCGGATAGTGCCACTCGCCACCTGCTTCTCCAATAATGATATTGCTCATCGCGATAACACTGATTGTACTTCCATCTGACCCGGGGCCATGCCTCAGCTGTGGCCATGGATTGGCAGCTGAGGCCAAGCGATGTAATTTTGAGATATACGAATATCCAATTGTCAACTATCACAGTACACAACATTCCAATTCTCCAAGCCACATTCTCCAAAAGCCCATAGGGCTGTTACAGTGGCAATTTCTGCACCAAGCAAGTGGGTACCAAGTTCCAGTACAGAATAGACCCAGTGCTGCCTGCAAGTCACCAAGTTGGAGCAACGTACTCTTCGGGAACCAAACTCTTCTCCAGTAAGGAAGGCCCAAACAGAATTTTGCGTTCTTATCCAAGAACCATACTACCACCAAGGGAGAGCGATCAGTTTACCCTGGACACTGTAACTACCTCCCTTTTCCAAACCTGGTTCAACTTGGACTGTCGCGGCCACATGGTCACCCGATCACCTTAGGATCCCAAGACCAAGCACCTGAAGTCTGTTTACCGCCAACCTCTCATTACCAGCGGACCAGCTGGAAAGAGAGATGGCTGTACAGAACCGCAAGGCTTCACACTTATCGCTGACCTCTTAACCAAACAGTGGTATCTCCGACCCTTGGGAAAAGGCTACCAGCTGCCTGCCATCCCTTTTGCAGTACCTCCTGTTAAACCTTGCTCCACTTGCCATACCGATATTTCCTTCACAAGGTCCTTTGCCCTGGCCCGTTTCTGAAAGGCCACGGCCGCCACCTGATGCCCCATCTTTGGGGAACACCTCCTCTGGGCCTTGGGTTACTGATAACCGCCAATCTTGCCCATTCACCACTGGTGCACCTATGCATGCGCCGAGCACACAAGCTGCCCATCCTAACGCCATGGCCAGCATTCTGAGGAGAAACCATAGAAGGACAGGTTGAGCTTCCTGTCCTGAAACCCGATACCAGCAATCTTCTACACCATATGCTCCCTTATCGGTACCAAGCCCGCCTGTTTCCGACCTTGGCATACGGAGAGGGATGATGCATACTGAGAATAACCACCCGTACTACTGTCTTATTATCGCACACCGCCAACAGTGCATAACCTTTGAAGGATCTCCGAAGTCAAGAACCTTGTACTACTAGACACCATCTCCTTAGTTCCTGATACACCTTGGCCTGAAAGATGAAAGAGTGATCCAACAGGAGACAAAACAAGCCATCCCATAGAATCCTCCACTACGTGTAAGGGACAGGGTCTTAGCCGCCACTGGCGCATGCCCGTAGTGAAACCTCTTCCGAAATGATATGACATGTCCGGACAAACACACACGATAGGATATCACTCTGTCAGACCCTTTGCTGCTAGGCCAAAATGGACCCCATGCAAGGTAATCCCCACCCCTGTATTTGACGGAATGCCATTTAATGCACAACCTGCTATATCCCACTACCAAACCTTTAACTGGTAAGGAGGGCTGACTACTACGCAAACGGGCCCAGAACGATGGATGAGATGACAACGTGATAACAGGGCATTGAAGACCCAGAAAAATTCCATGATAAAGATAATGCCAAAGCCTCCCAACCTATAGGGAGGTGGATACACAGAACATTCACAATTTTGGACACCAATCCCGCGATATACCTGGATGTCCACCGCGGGACCTACCTGGGACCGAAAACGATACCACTGAGGACATGCCCCGCACAGAGTACTATAACACTATTGCAACAAGAAAGGACCCGAAATGGGTTTGGGGGGGGGGGACTTTTTTAACTTACCCCCTGGTGTACCCCCCTATGAAGGCATGTTCGTGAGAACCCCCCAGCCACGAGTGTACGGGGCAGCCCTCGCAATGCCACCTGCAGCTCTCTCTGCCTCCAGTGTCTGCTTTTTGTAGCTCTGATCACTGCATGAGCACAGCTGCAGGGACACACACCTGGAGGGGCCGCATAAATGCACACCGACTATGAAGACCCCTAAGCTCCGTCTGTGAACCCTAGAGCTAAGCGCCTGGAAACTTTGCGCGCACGTCCCCCACCCCAACTAATGCCCCCGCACTGGAACACTGAGGCCAGAAGAATATGCCCGCATGCTGGGAAGGGACGACAGCATAGCGGCACAAAGCCCTGTAGCCAGGAGGTGGGGGGGAACTCCGGCTCACCTGCACTGACCGAGAGCCTCTTCGAACGTTGCGGCCCACCTGCCCCCCCCTATCCACACAACATCGTGCAACCCGCGCACCATCCAGGAGGCTGACCAGGACCACGGGAAAAGGTCCCTCACTTAGGGGCACACACAGGGAAACCCTATATTTTCACATGGCTTCGCTGGGGGCCCTAATGGTGGAAATGGCCCCAAAGCTAATATAAATGGCTACACCTCCCCCAGCTAGCCTCCTCCCATCCATACCCCGGTCTTGCCAGGTCACGTGGCCCTCCTTCCAACCCCAGGAGGCCTGGGGTGGCCTACAGGCCATTCATTCTTTACAATGTGTTGTTGTTAGTAGTAAAGCATTCTATAAAAGTCCAACAATTAAAAGAAGTCTATCATCTATAGCTTTCATACCATTACAATTTATATATATAAGTTCTCCTGTTGGCTCAGTCTTCACAATGATACACAGCCATGTGCTTTAAAGTCTTATCAATCGCTCATCTCCCCACTCCATCTGTATCACTGGCCCAACCATCTCCTCTAGATTGTAAGCTCCAAGGAGTAATGACCTCTACTCCTTTGGCATCACCATGCTTTAACTGTACATGCAGTGAGATTCCTTGCCATTTCTAACATCACATGCTAAACACAAATGTAGTCAAGGGCATTACTGGATATGGTGTAGACGATCAGACTAACATAACAATGTTGCCAACAGTTTACAAGACTTTAATTGTTTAAGAAAATACAGAATCAATTGATTTTCTTAAATCTGTCTCAGGGCATTTTGGCTTGGTAACATATTTCCATGCTTAAGGTAGAGGATTAAACTATACGCCAGTCCCAATCTTCCCTAATGACTAAGAGTCATTTGGCAGTCTAAGGCCAACACAGAAATATGCCTTAAACACATAAATGACCCATACATATACTGTAATGTAAATATAATATAAGTAGACCCATTTGTTTCTGATTTTATGATTGGTAGGATGGAAAGAAGCCAATACATCTTATAAAATGTGAGTAAATGATATCCAAAATCTACATTTATTAAGCAATATAATGTGTCTTGGTAAAGCATTGTTAAAGCCTATACTCCTCTATTAAACTAATTATCAAGTACTGAATTTTTCATGGAATTTAGTGAAAGGTTCATGAATAAAGCAGATTTTTTTTTATTTTTGTTCATTAAGTTATCTCAGGGGCTGTGATGAACTTCAATAGGCTGCAATGTATCACATTATTATTATTATTAGTGGTTATTTATAATGCGACCAACATATTCCGTAGCGCTGGACATAAGAAACATAGCAAAGCAAGGAGGGCCCTGTCTTTGAGCCTCAAATCCAGTGTCCATAGTGCTTTCCCAAATCACCCTGCAGGATTGAAACTCACAGACTTACAAACTAAAGGTATTGTGTGTGATAAAAGGAGAGAGAAAGAGGTAAGAGTGTGTTAGGGTGGAAGGTGATACGATTCTTTAAAGAGATGCGTTTTTAGTGAGGTTTTGAAAGTTTTGAGGCAGGAGGATAATCTGATGGAGCGAGGCAAGGAGTTCCAGAGAATAGGGGTAGCACGAGAAAAGTTCTGAAGGCAAGAGTGAGAGGAGGGGACAAGATTTGTAGAAATAAGAAGGTCATTAGCAGAATGAAGAGGGCGGGTAGGGGTGTATTTGGAGATGAGAGTAGAGATGTAAAGGGGAGCATTATTGTTGAGGGCTTTGTAAGTTAGGGTCATGATTTTACATTTTATTCTGGAGGCTAAGGGAAGCCAGTGGAGTGATTGACTGAGAGGTGATGCTGACACTGAATGTTGTGTACGAAAAATGAGTAAAGCAGAGGCATTCATAATAGACTGAAGTGGGGATAGTCGGGTGGTGGGTAGGCCAGCAAGAAGCGAGTTGCAGTAGTCGAGCCGCGAGATAATGAGAGAGTGTATTAGGATTTTAGTTGTGTCTTGTGTAAGATAGTGTTGAATTCTGGAGATTTTTTTTAGATGGAGAAGACAAGATTTAGTTAGTAACTGTATGTGAGGGATGAAATACAGTGCAGCACCCAGTACAACCCCAAGGCAATGGCTTGGGAGGTGAGGGTGATGATGTTGTTGTTGACAGTGAGAGAGATGTGAGGAATTGACGCTGTGGGAGAGGGAGGGAAGATAAGGAGTTCAGTCTTAGACATGTTGAGTTTGAGATGGCTGGTGGACATCCAAGAGCATATACTAGAGAGGCAGTTGGAGAAGTGTGTTAGAAGAGAGGGGCCTAGATCTGATTCTGAGAGATAGGTTTGGCTGTCATCTGCATAGAGATGATACTGAAGCCCAAAATAGTTTATTAGGGTACCAAGTGAGGATGTGTAGATGGAGAAGAGGAGGGGACCTAGGACTGATCCTTGGGGTACGCAAACAGACAGAGTGGTGAGGATCAGATGAGGTGTCGGAGAATGAGACACTGAATGATTGATTTTGTAGGTATGATGAGAACAACATTAAGGCAATGTCTCGAATACAGAGGGAGGAGAGGATATGGAGTAGAAGTGGATGGTCGACTGTGTCAAAGACAGCAGAGAGATCAAAAAGAAGGAGAATGAAAAAGTGACCTTTTGACTTGGCGGTAAGCAGGTTATTAGTGAATTTGGTGAGAGCTGTCTCAGTGGGGTGTTGGGCCGAAAGCCGGATTGGAAGGTGTCAAGAAGGGAGTTAGAGGTAATAAAGCTGGTAAGGCGGTTATAGACGAGCCGCACCAGCAGTTTGGAAGCCAGGGGAAGTAAAGAGATAGGGCGGTAGTTAGATGCAATGTCAGAGTCAGATGAGGGTTTTTTGAGGGTGGTATAATTATGGCATGTTTTAGAGAAGATGGAAACATGCCAGTATTTAGGGAAAGGTTGAAAATACGTGTGAGAGCTGGGATTAGTGTGGTATAGAGGGGAGGGATGAGCTGAGATGGAATAGGATCCTCAGGACAGGTAGTGAGGTGTGCTGGCGACTTCGTCCTCTGTAGCTGGGTCAAAGGAGTTCAAAGTGGCTGTTGGATTGGAGAAGAGAGAAGACTGGGTGTTGTTGGTTAGTTGAGAGGGTAGAGTGTGTGAGCCATTATGAGATGAGAGTTCATTGCGGATGTTTTGAATTTTATGAATAAAATGGTTGGCGAAGTCTTCAGCTGTGAGAGAAGAAGGTATGGGAGGAGGTGGTGGTTGGAGGAGTGTATTGAAAGTGGCGAACAGAAGCTTGCGGTTTGAGGACAGAGTAGATATTAGTGATGTGAATTAGTGTTGTTTGGCGAGGTTGAGGACAGAGGAATAGGAGTGTAACAGAAATTTGTGATGGAGAAAATCTGCAGAAGTGCAGGATTTCCTCCAGAGACGATGTATTGTGCTTGTGTAGTGTGCCAAGGTTTTGGATAAGAGCGAGGGCGTCTGCGTGTGGTTATGGAGGCAACGGTGTCAAGGGTGGAAGAGTGAGTAGAGTTGTTATGTGAGGTGGCAGTGTCAGGGCAGTTGAGGTTAGCGATGGGGCTGAGAAGGGGTTGGAGCACAGTGGAGATCTGTGCAGGGTCAAGTGCTAGCAGGTTTTTGTGGGTGATGGTGGGAGGGGTTGAAGAAGGGTGGTGAGAGGAAGATGTGGTGAGGTTGATGGTGAGGAGGTGATGGTCCGATAGTGGGAGTGGGTGGATGACTGGTTGGAGGTTTTGCTGAGATTTGTGAAGATAAGGTCTAGAGAGTGTCTAGCATGATGAGTTGAAGAATCTGTAAGTTGTGAGAGGCCAAGGGAAGAGGTGAGTGCCAGCAGTTTGGCTGCTACTGGGGAGTGTCAATGGGAATGTTAAAATCTCCAAGTACCAGTGAAGGAACATTGGAGGAGAGAGAGTGAGAGGGCCAGTCAGAAAAGTGATCAAGAGGGAGTGCCTGGGGGGCAATAGATCACAGCTACACGTAGAGAGATAGGTGAGAAGAGGTGGATAGTATGAACTTCAAAGGAGAATTGGAGGGATCGGACAGGGTTTAAGAGATGAAATGTAAAGCGAGTGGAAGGCAATACACCTACACCACCACCTTGTTTGTTCCCAGGTCTAGGTGTGTGGCTGAGATGAAAGCCACCACAAGAAAGTGCTGCAGGGGAGGCAATGCCTGAGGTAGAGAGCCAGGTTTCAGTGAGAACCAGTAGATTGTGGGAGTTGGTAGAGAATAAGTCATGTGTGAGTGAAAGTGAGTTTATTGCAGATAGACCGTGCGTTCAAGAAGGTACAGGAGAAAGGTAGAGTAGAAGGTTTGTGACAAGTGAAAGATTTCAGATTCTTGCTGTTAGGGGTATTTGCTGGCCTTGAACCAGAGCATGGGTGACAGCAAGTGGGGATGAGTGAAAAGCCTGGGTTAGGGGATATATCTCCTGCAGCCAGGAGAAGGAGGAGTGAAAGGGAGAGAAGATGGAACTGGGACTTACAGTGCTCTTTCTGCTTATGAGTGTTAGGGAGGGTATGAGATTGTGAATAGAGAAGGAAGAAGAGCTCATGGGAGCAAAGAGTAGGAGAGGAAAGCAAGGAAGATGAGAAGGTAATATTGTTGGGGACGTGATATGGAGAGGGTGCAAAGGAAAGTCTGAGAGAGAGGCAGTAGGTTATAAGAAAGAAATACATACATATATCAATGCTTTAATAAGCTATTTTGTGGGTTAATAGTAACCTGAAATCATTTCCAAATTTTGCTACCAATTTCTCTTGTTGACCCATAGCGAAGCAGCTATCTGCCACTGTATTCTGAAACATGGTGACGTATGTATTCCCACGATTCCCATGTTTGCTAAAAATATAAGAATCAATGAGTATGTTTATTTCTATATTATATTTGCCATCCACTGGCTGATTTCCATTTTAATAGTAAAAATATGTATAACTCACCGATTTCTATTAAAACAGGAACCAGGTAGTGAATAGTAATATAATGTATTATTATCCTTTATTTTATTATTATCCTTTATTTTATTATTATCAGTGCCATAAATGGGACGAATACAAGGGCACTGTATTTTGAGCTTAGAATCTAGCATACAAAGGCCCCTATTCAATTGCAAGCCAGCACTTGCCTTCATACCGGCCGTAAGTTTGCGGGCTGAAATTTGCAACAGTTACAGTGATTCAATTGAACTAAACACTAAACCATGCAATTGTAAGTAGCATTTCAGAGCATGATCATGATCAATTAAGCAAGGCTGTAACCACCAATTTAGAAACAGCCAATAGTAAATGAGACCGTCATCATGACATCAGTAAAACATGGAGGTTAAACCACAATCAATTAGCGTTTCGAAAGTCCAATATGCGATCAGACTCGCAATCCGCAATGAACAAAATAATACAAATGAATAAAGGAAATGTTCTAGTCCATGTGGGTGGCTTGATATATATTATCTCCTTGAGTACTGAGATTAATACAACACTGAAATGAAACGTTGAAGAAAAAAATGTATTGCAAATTTGCCAGCTTGAGACTGTTGTGGAATTAATTCTAATGTCTTTCATAGCTTTCCCCATCTTTTAAAGTGCAGTATTGATTTTTTATTTGTATTTACAGTGCTAGTATCAGCTGTTTAACCCCCTTCCGAGTCCTATCTAGTACTCGTTGCATTTACTTCTATATTATATATGCCATTTATGGGTGTGAAAACATTTGCGGGCTTGAGGAATTGTGGCAACTGAATAGCGATTTGTGATTGTAACATTTACAGGCTTAAAAGATCAAAGGCTTCGATGGGTTGGAAGTTACGATTTTCACAAACGCAGGGATTTTCAGCCCGTAAGCCGCAAATCGTTTGCGGGTAGCTAAAAAAGGCCAATTGAATGGTAAATTAGTTTATGAGCTACATTACGGGCTCCAGTATCTAACAATTGTTCCACCAGTCTGTAAAAAATAATAATTAGACAAGAGTCCTATTTTATAGAAACACTGAAATTCTAAATGTGTTATCATACATTTAAAAAAGAGCAGGTTTTAAACAAAGAGTTTTTCTATATATGATATGTGATTCTCCTGGTTCAAAGTGCTTTCAGTACATCCTTATGACTAACGATTATTAGGGTGTGTCAAAATTAACTGCTCCCTCTACTGGCTGAGGCTTTACTTGCAGAGGTCCTGGGTGCCCCCCCTTGCTGTGGGTAAGCTTTTTATCTGCTTGTTGTGTGTATTTATTGTGTTTGTAATGTTTTTGGGGTCGCGCGGGTTGCGTCCTTATTTTCAAATCTCGGACCTCTTTTTCGGGAAATCCTTAGGTGTTTGGTGGTGTTTTACATCTTTAGACTGCTGTAGCCTCGTTTTTGTTTTTTCGGCGCCCATTTTTTCTCTTGCTTATAGGATTTTTGAGTGTCTAAACTCTTTTATTTTAAGTTAAATTGAGGTGTAACTTCAGTTTTCGAGGTCCTCAGTGCCCCCTCTTCCTGTAGGTAAACGTGTCTCGTATTTTCCTTTCGTAACTACGTAAATGTTGCGAGGTCACAGTTGCTGACAAGGAGCGCCTTTGGCGCTCCATGCCAGCAACTGCGGCCCTCGCTTCGCAAGGCCTGCGGACTTGCTATACGAGCCCGCAATCGTTAGCAACGGCTCGCATGCTCAAAACTATATATGTGATGTTATATGTTTATTTCTTCTGTAGAGCACAGGGTCCCCTTTAAAGGTGTTTACATCTTGGGTGGGCAGGCATTGCTTGTTTGTTTACATTATTCATTCATACTTCTTATTAAAGAAGCAGTGGCCTTTTTTCTACCAGCCATTGACTTATATTTGTTCACCGTGTGAGTTTAGCTATATGCCATAGCAGCTCTAAAATAGATATTAAAGGTTCCTTGTTTTTATTATTAATATTAACTACCTAATGAAGACTCATCTTCAATACCAAACGATCAGTGTCTGCAGCCCCTCTCTGTCAATCACTCCACTGGCTTCCCATAGCTTCCCGAATCAAATTTTAAATCATGACCCTAACATATAAAGCCCTCAACAACAGTGCACCCCCTTATATCTCTGCTCTTGTTTCAAAATACTCTCCCAACCGCCCCCTTCGTTCTGCTAACGACCTTCTTCTTTCCTCCGCTCTTATCACCTCCTCTCACTCCCGTCTTCAAGAATTTCTCATGCTGCCCCTACTATTTGGAACTCCTTGCCCCGCTCCATTAGACTATCTTCCTGCCTCAAAACCTTTAAAAAATCACAAAAAAATCACCTGTTTAAAAAATGTTATCACCTTCAGTCTTAACATGTACAACTGCACACTCCACAGCTTAATAACACTCACACCCACAATCTACAGTACAACACACAGACCCCTCCACTTGACTGAACCAATTGCTTTCACACCGCATTTGTCACCCTCTTGTATCACACCTAAACCCTTAGGGCCTCATTCTATTAGCGGCCGCAGCCGTTGCGGGGCCGCAAGGACCGGCCGCAAGCTATTCGGCTATTCTATTCCCTTACGGCCGGAGGCTCCGGCAGGCTTGCGGCCGGTGCCTTGCTATCTCTTGCGGCCGCTCGCGCCAGAGGAAAGCCTTTGATCTAAAACTGCAGCAAGAGTGCTGAATTGCTCCGGGAAACCTCTCTGCAAGGCTAAAAGCGAGCCGCAGCTTACTTGCAGGAAAGAGGTCCCGCTAGCACCAATTAAGCACATAAAATAGCCCAAATAAAGCCATCCTGCACTTTTAGAAGACTATAAAGGGATTTTAGGTGTTAGAAAAAATAGCACATAATTATCCTATACTCAAATCCGTAAAATATTTTATTTTTAATATCCGTAAAATATCCATGTAAAAAGTCCAGAGTGCTTGGAGCACCTCAGACCCGCCCACGCCGCAGCCGGAAAATAAACAGTTAATTTGAACTCGGGTTTGGGCTGATGTGCAAGCTTGAGAGTGGGTTTCTTTTAATCCTCATGTCCCCCAATATGATCCCTAGCATTTACAGAGCTGTACAGTGCAGACTTGAATTTATTTTTGCGTTTTTAGATTTCTGCGCTTACGGCCGGTTTCAAGATATGCGTCCGGCCGTAAGATGAGATCCTTGCGGGCCGTATAATAGAATCGTGAGTTAACAGAACCCCCGCAAGGAATCGCAGCCTTACGGCCGATTTACGGCCGGTAATAGAATGAGGCCCCTAGATTGTAAGTTTACGAGTTTTCAATCTTGTGTCCGTGCCTTGGAAACGATCTCTATGTACATTTGATTCTAAGCTCAAAAACAGGGCCCTCCACTCTTTACAAGGTGTTAAGTTTGTTTTTTTGCCATGTACTCAACCCCTGTACAGCGCTACGGAATATGTTGGCGCAATATAATAAACCATAATAATAATAATAATAATAATATGCACATCTTAACATAATTTCAAGCGCTTACAAATTCTGTTTTTACTCACTGAAACCTTCTAAATAGTCCCAAAAAAGGACCACCCCATATAGCTCATGCACACAGTGTCTCTGTAGTACTAGATGTACTAGCCAATCTCTCAGCAAAATTTCAAACATGCTGTTAAGAAACAGTCTGTAAGTGGCTAGTACATCTAGTACCAATAGAAACACTGTGTGTATGAGCTGCTGGTGCAGACCTTTGTAGGGACTATTTGGAAGCTTTCAGCAATACTTATACTTAATATTAAAAACATGGAATCTTCCATATACCTTTAAGTGACAGCACTATGTCCAAAACTAAATAAATGAATAACCCCAATAACCATTGCTCAATAAACTGTAACCATTTATTATTACAATTAATTATATTCAAACCTATAGCTATTTTTGTTGCATCCAAATTTTAACATTTTGTAAGGCAACGTTACATAATATTATCTAATTATATATCTACAGTTTTTTTGAGAATGTAGTTTTCCCATTTTTTGACTATCGCAGTGTCCCACATTCACGCATATAAAACACGTTACCTCAGTTTGCAGCATCACAGTGCGTCAGAGAGTTGCTAATAACAACGGTTGCCAGGTAACATTTGCTAAAGTGTAGTAAAGAAGTAATCACCTCCGGTTATGCTCCTCTTTACCCAAAAGAATCAGAATCAGATAGGAGATTTTGTAGCTGTAATAAAGAGGAAAAATTGCATAAGAAGTAACAGAGAATGCAAATGTATGTTAACTAACAATCTTCTATCTCTAAACATATGTGATGTTCATCTGATCTGGTAGAAATGTATGACCTACTTCTAAAGTAGATGCATATTAAAGGAACAATGTAATTTGGGAAAAGTGTCATATGTTTGTGAAATATATCACCATCACAACATTAACAGTTTTGCATTTGGCATAACAAATATTTTTAGAGAAAAATGTAGTATTAGCTTGTTCTGCTTGTGATTGAGGGCTTTTTTATGTTCGGATACCTTTAACACTTTCTATTCACTTGGCCCTCATTCAATTGCAATTTGGCCAATTGAATAGGGCCCTAAATAAGAACATAACATATTTTTTTTAAAGAAGTTTTTAGTTAGTAAGCATCTATCCAAAAGCAAGGTTTTCACTAACTAAAAACTTCTTTAAAAAAAATAACAAAAGTATTCAGTGTGCTGGTGAGTGGGTAGAATCTAAAGTAGGAAGGATTGAACTTGGAAGTTCTAGTGGAAGTGCATTTATAGTGTAAGTGTGGGAGTTTAAACAAAAGTGGGAGTTCAAAGAAAATGGGTAAGACATATAATGTAAATAAGGGTAATTTAATAAAACACTGTTTATAAAAAAAATATATATTGATTTCTGTTTAGTTTTTTTATGTAATCATGAGCCTGTCCAGTGACAACCTCACCCTTTGCTTCCTGTCTTTTAGCCAGAACCCAGTTCCCTCAGTACCTTGAATGTATTCCATCAGGACCTGGTGCTTTATTAAGATTTATTTTTTCAGCCTGTTTTGGATTTCTTTCTGTGTTAACCAAGTATTTGGAGAAGGTACTGCATTTTTTTAAGTGTACTATCCTTTGGTACCTACCTTGTACCTACCTTGTGAATATTTTAAAAAAAAGAATTTAGCTCATCTGTCTTTTCCTGGTCACTATTTATCAATTGGTCTATTTCACATCCTAAGGTTCCAATATTTTTTTTTCCTAACCTTCTTCCCATTAATATATTTTAAAAACTTTTGTAGGGCTAGTCTTACTCCACTTTGCAATTAACTTTTCATTTTCTGGCAATACTTGTTCTGTTTCTTATACACACATAAAGCTACATCTCTTTCTTGTATAACTTCAGCAGCCGTTTTTAAATCATTGTAGGGCCACATCGGATTTGATTTACTTTTGTTTTTATTTACACTTGGTATAAGCTGATATGCATGTGTATTTAATAAAGTTTTAAATGTTATCCATTTATTCTATGTATTATACCTGTTAGTTCTTTATCTCAGTCTACACTTTGGAGCCAATTGACCGACCTGTGTTAAAGATGAAAAGATGAAGTGAAACGTACGCGTCAGGCCAAATCTGATGAAGTCAGACTTTGGTGTTGAACAGTATCATAGCGACAATTTGCCGAGATCGCCAGTTATTAAACAATACTATCCGGCTCAGCTTGGAATCAACTCTACACAATACCTAACAGCTAGTGTACTTTACCAGTGAAGCTACTATTGGGAATCCTAAACTGTTACTAAACAGACTGAATTGGGAGATTGATATAAGATTGCTTCATTAGTATAGTACCTAGGTGTAAATAATATTGTAAATTATTTGTAACACTTAACCCATAGAAAACTCAATGAATAACACTTTTATTTCAACTAGCAGCTATTATGTATATGTCTACGGTGATATCAGAAATATATTTGTCTGTTCTTACATTAGGTTAATTCACCAGACATTGCTCTAAATTACTTGGTGATTATGAATATTGCTACTACACACTAGAGAGCAGTGCTCTTATTGATTGCAAAGATTTTTCGCAGATAATTTCTACAATTTTGGGATTTTTTCCTGTATACTATTGAAACATTGAATCGTAGCTTATGTACTAAAGTGTATGTACAAATGTGTGTCTTGTATTATCCGCCTTCCAATGTATGTAAATGACTGTCCATTATTTATTTTACTCCCTGAACTATGGAATCTGTTATCGCTCTAAAAGTAAAATAGCTCATTGCTTCAATGCTTCATCTATCCATCTCCGCCTCTGCTGTCCCCTTCATCTTGTTCCTTCAATCTTTCCCAGCATCAGAGTCTTCTGTAGGGAATCCTGTCTTCTAATGATATGGACAAAATATTTGATCTTTAGCCTCATACCTTCCAGTGAACATTTTGACTTGATTTCCTGTAGTATTGATTGATTTCCCATTGGTTTAGTCTAATGCAAATTAAAAATCAAAGTTTCTCATGTATGGATTAGCAGATCAAAAACATATATGTATAAACAAATATTCATCATAAGTAGTTAGTGAGATCAATATTTTTCATTCACTCTTAAAATAGCAGCTTGACTTTCCTCCTGGGTTACTTTTCAGGCTGCAGGCTAAACACTAAATTAAATAAATATAAAGCCACTAAAGTTCAGCAATATTTAAATGGAAAAATATCTAGGAAAAAGATTCCTGTTGATAATTGGGTATAGAGGTTTGATTAGAGAGTTTCTATCTGTTTTCAAGGCTTTATGCAAACCTACTGACTCCTACTGAGTGCAATATAAAATATACATCTATTACAATATATATATTAAAGCATTACAATAACACAATAACATGTACATATTTTGTAATGACTAAGACCAGAGAATGATTCAAAGACGTAACCTACATGCATGTAGTATGTTTTTAATTTAGACAGAATATGATGTTTTGTTGTAAGTGTAACCTCCAAAGAGAGAAGACTCACACCCCATACATCATGCGTTTTCTTGACTACGACAGCCTTCTAGACCTTTCTGAGCCTTCTCAGCCTTCAACCTAATGTTTTGTTGTTGTTTAACCAGTGTCCGACTCTCCACGACCATATAGACTGCAGCACGCCAGGCACATCTGCCATCCACTGTCCATCTGATCTGGTACTTCTCTGTCCATATATTGTTTGAGCTGAGTTTGTAGGATCTTTAACATTGCCTTGCTGGCATGTGAAATTAGTGCAATTGTTCAATTATTGGAGCACTCTTTGGTACTGTCTTTTTGGGGGGCAATTGGTATATAGACTGATCATTTCCAGTTTACTGCCCACTGTTGAGTTTTCCAAACTTGTTGGCATAAGACAAGCAACACTTTCACACAATCATCTTTGAGAATTTTGAACAGTTCAGATGGGATTTCATCAACTCCTGCAGCCTTGTTAGCAGCAAAACTTCCTAGGGCCCATCTCGCTTCACTCTCAAAGATGTCTAGCTCCAGCTCATTGAACAAACTTTTGAGGTCATCAATGCTGTTAAAATCCTTCCTGTATGTAAATGTCTATTCATTATTTATTTTACTCCTAGAGCTACTGAATCTCCTGGCTCTCTAAAAATAAAATATAATAATAAAAATCACCACTGTAAAGAAGAGCTGGATGAGTGGAGCTCTTCTATATATCCCTGCCATCTCCTCTTTAACTGACCTGCTTCTGTTAAGTCCCTACCGTTTTTGTCTTTTATCACGCCCACTTTGGCATGAAATGTTCCCTTGGGATCCCCAATTTTCTTGAAGGGAGCTCTTAATTCTCACATTCTATCATCTTCTTTTATGTCTTTACATCGCTAATTATAGAGTATCTCCTTGTCTTTTTTTGCTATCCTCTGGAATTTTGTATCTTTTCCTATCTCCAATGCCTTTTGCTTTACTTCTTTCCTTTATCCCTTTAAAGACCAACTGATCCCTGTAGCGCTCACCTCCATCTTCTGAGCTTTCCCGTACTGAACTCTTCACTTTTGGGGTTGGCTAGTAACTTTACACAAAGTAATGCAAAGTTCAAGATTAGGTTAGATTACTTTAGAGAAAAACAAGATTTACTTTAGAGTAAAACAATTTTCTTTCTTAAATTACACAACCATTACACTTGTCAACAAAGATTTTGTCTCAGAGCAAATAAGGGGTGTGCTATATGTAATTTTCGCCCTGATTTCAAAAATTGTCTCAGAATTGTTCTTTCACCCATAGTATTAAAGTTGCGTCCTCTTTAATATAATACATTGTGCTATATAACACATTCATACAGCATTACAAATTTCATTTTTTCTTCAGTGGGATTCTAATATTATTTTTAATTGTTGTAAATTCTACTGATTAGTCAACATGAAAAGGGCCAAGAGTAATAAACAGTTGAGTCATATTCTGTCACGTGATGCTCTTGAGGCATGGGTCACGTGTTTGCTTGTTTACTGTACAAGTCAGCGCTCCTGGCCATTTGGTGGAAAGAGTTAATTCTTGAAACATATAATGCTTTGAGTATCTGTTATTTGTGTAGTTCTAGGTACATTTTATGTTCATAATATTTGTGGTGACTTGAAAGTAGTCGCTCTTTTGCTTGGACTACAACTTGGTCACACAAAGTAGATGTGTTTTCTTTGTTAGAGGAACAGCAGAGATTGAATAAATCATTACGCTCAGAAACAATGGCCAAAACGAACATCACTAACTCCAGGACAGAAGAATGTTGTCAATACACCACTCGTTGATCCAGAAAAAGTGTATATACCTCCACTCCATATAAAGCTCGGCCTTATGAAGAACTTTGTCAAAGCGATGGATCGAAATGGACCTGGATGTGCATATTTAAGAAAAACATTCTCAAGGATCAGTGATGCAAAGATCAAAGAGGGGATCTTTGTAGGACCTCAAATAAGACACCTGATTAATGATGAGAACGTTGGTAGTCAGTTGAATAAGGCTGAAATGGAAATCTTTGCGTGTTTGTCATAACTTCTTAGGGAATCATAAGGCAGACAACTACAAAGAAACAGTGGATGCTCTTTTGCAATCTTACTAGACCATGGGAAATAACGAAGTAACATGTCTTTGAAAATCCATTTCTTGGATTCGGACCTGGATTCCTTCCCAGCTCATCTTGGGGAAGTCAGCAATGAACATGGTCACTGATTCTACCAGGACATTTCTCTAAATAGAAAAGTGTTACCAGGGCAAGTGGAGTCCAGCAATGTTATATTGTAAATATATGTAATACTGTAAACTTAAAATCACTGTCTCTCAAAACTCTTAAGTGATAGATAAAATAGAGAAAATAAGGTTTCATTTTATTAGTTCACTGTTGTCATTATTAATGGATTGTTTCAATATGTTGTTTTATTTTTACCTACTGAGTTATTTTTATCCACTGAGTTTTTCAGCCTGCATCACATTTTCACCATTTGTGATACATACTTTTATTAAATAAGTATTTCCATTTACAATCAGAAAAAGATATATACGGATGTGTGTGCCGAAAGGCTTATGGTGGAGTATCCGTGGGAAGGGATCCGTATGCACACTTTTTTCATTTTTCTTTGTTTTAAAGGAACCAACTAATTTTAGCAACAGTGTCAGAACCACATTCTGAAAAATAAAAAATAAATACATAGAGATGCTCAATCAGAGAACGAACTTACCTTAAAAGGTTAGTTCTATGGATATGACAACCCACACAGATAGCAGCCTGTTTCAGCCACTTGTGCCCTTCACAGGGATACATATCCTGTAGTATATCAGTCTGGTCTCACCCAATATAGTGATGCAGGCCCGAAATACCAGGCAATTCTACCCTGAACAGGAGAAACAGCAAACTCCAGACGTACGTTTTGGTCTTCATTGGGCCTCGTTGGTGAGATGTAGCCGATAACTCCCTAAGGCACTGTGAGCAAGGGATGCATGTCTGGAGTCCCCTATCACCCTTAGGGAGACTAATCTTGAAGGGTCATTTGAATAAACAAAAAACTAAACAAAATAGAGGTGCCTTAGAGAGTTATCAGCTACACCCTACTGACCAGGCCTAATTAAGGATGAAACGTATGTCTAGGGTTTGATGTTTCTCCTGTTTAGGCTACAATTGCCTGGTATTTTGGGGCTGAGACCAGACTGATATACTACAGGATATTTTTCCCTGTGAAGGGCATAAGTGGCTAAAAGAGGATACTCTCAGAGTTGATTAGCATTTCCATAGAACTACCCATTAAGGATAGTTTGTTCTCTGCCTGAGAACCTCTATTGTTGGTATTACCTTCTGAAACATCTCTGATTAGGTTGGATCATGTACAATCAGTCTACAGGGAGTATCTGCTCTCAGCACCCTCCCTCATAAAGAGGTCCTGACATTGTTGCCAAGCTACATTTCAAGAGTTTTTAAATAATGACATGCTTCCTTCTTGGAGGAGCCAATCACTTAATAAAGCTTTTGGAATGGCTTTGCTGTTACTGTTATTTTAAGAGGACTTTATCTGACAAGGACCTGTCCAGAAGATCAACTATGATGCATGAGATACAATGTGATATTTTCCCACACTAATTGAGCTACATAGGTAGCAGTCAATTGACCAGGTCCCCAAGTTAGTTAGAATACTAGCCAGTACTGTGAACTTAGGGGAAATCATGTTAGGCGATCAGTGAAGGGAAATTTGCTAGTATTAATAAAGTCATGGTCCAGTTGAAAAATCTTCCAGGAAAGATGGTACAAAATGTAAGTCCTCTTATTGTTTCAGCTCACTGAGTAAGTGCACAAACACCACACATTTGTCTACTGTGTTCTGGGGGAAACAATTGGTTCTATCACTTGCTCCAACAATCAGAAGCCTGTTGAAAAATGGACACTCTTGTGATCATGGTGGCATGGCCACCAAATAGACTTTCAGGCATCTACTCATTCCCACTAAAATCCTGATAAGATGTAGGCAGTTACCTGATTGGTTGAATTGCACTTATTTGTCTCACTTTGGCAGTTACACTATTTGTCTCTCTTTGGACAACTAACAAACATTTTGCCTATGTTTCTAGGTTATTGATTGGTCCCCTGCTCCATCACTGCATATATTAATTGTACACTTAGGCATAGATCTAAACAGCAAGATCTATTCACATCCTGGTCAAACTGACCCAGAACAATACTCTATTGAAGAACCAGACTTGATAACAAGCAAACTGTTTTCAGAATATAAAAATGCAGTCTTTATTAAATCTTTATTACATTTTCTAAATTTTCTATGCATTGATGATGCAGAAAAATCTTCAATTTAGTTTCTGGGAGTAAACTTTGAATGCAAAGAAAGCTCTTATCTGCGCAATGGCGCAATGGGAAATGGCAGGTAATCTACTGATATTTTCAACAGGATTTATGAAAAGCTGTTCAGAAAAAATTATAAAGAAAATATGAAAGTAAAAAATATAAATGTTGTGTTTATTTTGTTATTCCATATAGAAAAAACATGGAAACATTGACGGCAGATACGTCAATGATTGACGGCAGATATGAACCAAAAAATGGTAATCTGGTCTGCCCATTCTAAAAGGATGACTTAATAGAGCTCCATAATAGTTTCATGCTTATCACAAGCATGCTAAAATTCCTTAGCTGTGTCTGACCCTACGGCATCCACTAGCTTGGAGCCTGCCGATCCCCACTATAAAGATCGATGCCCTCTCTATCTTCCCCCATGGACTTTGCATTGGAAAGGCGGCGTCTCTGGGATTTGCCTCGCAATGGCCAACATGGGGGCCCTAAATTGCACCCCCTTGCACCTTTCTGGGTATGAATGTGTCCTTGATGTGGTTGTGGTCGGTTGCTGTTCCTCCCCCAGATCACCATTCCAATCCCTGCTGATTCCATCACTAGAGACAGGTAGTTTGAACACCGGACTACTGGACTACATCTTCATAACAACCTACCTGGTGAGATTATCTAGCTGTGGACAGGAAATTCAAATAGTTTAAGTGAGTTTGTTAGTTTAAAAGGGAACTCTGAATGAGTTTAAGTTTGTGATGCAATTGCCAGTTCAACCTGTGACGGGACTAACTCCCTCACCACCCAGATTGGCCAGTGAGGGATGATTAAGTTAACTGGTTAAGAGGAGGTAATGTAATTATGTTTGTATGCTCTTTTTATCTAAAAATGTTCCAACTTTTAGCATTAAAGTCATACTCTTCTAGGAAACCCTAATCATGGTGTTCTCTCTTTATTTAGAAGTTATATCCTCTATTTGTTATTTTAAACCTGTGATTCCTATTCTGCATCTTGGTAGTCCTGGGATAGAAGCATGTCATGGAAAAGTCCATCTACTGCATGGTCCAATGTAGGATTCCTGTAGCCAATGCAGGAGGATTCTGGAAAAGAGTTGGACCCCCTGGATTGTGACTATTACTATTTCTGTAAAGCAGTACTTTCTTACATTACCGCAAAATCTTCCAACTTAAAAATTTTAAATGTGACCACAGTGGTCCATTAACCATGAATCTCAAATGTGCCCCAGCCCAGATCATATACTCTCTCAAGCTGAGCCTTCTTTCAATTTCATATTTCATGTACTAACTATTCCTAATTTGTTCTTACATTAAAATAAATTAAAATAATTTCATATAATGGTATGAGAGCACTACAGATGTCAAAATCTTAATTACATTTTGGAAAGAAAGAAAACTATTATGTAGTTTAACTTTTTTTCTAGGTCATTTCAGGTTCTTTCTAAAGTATAATCCACTTCACAGAACATATTTTTATTAATCCCTTTGGTTTTGGAGAGAGTGGGGTGTATTACACAGCAATGCCTTGCAGGCCACTCCAGCAGTAAAATGCTTTCCATGGTAAGGATTGCACTAATGGTGCATGTAGACTCTTAGATTTACTACAGACTCCAGGGAACAGTTCAGCCTTTGATGTGAAAAACTCTTTTCCTAACCAATAATGAGCTATTTTTTAAGTGAGTCTTGCTAAGATTATTATCCTCGTAATTATTCAGCATTGCTGATAAAGAAACTTGACACATTAAAGTGCCCGGCATTATATGTGCTGATATTTAAATGGAAAAAAGGGACTTTTTGGAATTGCTTGTGACAAGGCAAAATAAGATATTACTGGTTGTATTGAGGGACTGAGGAAACGGTTTTTTAAAGTAAATATGAGCTATATGCTTTAAATATTTAATACACTTTATGAGCAAGAGATAAATGGGTATGGAGCAGGGGTAGGCAAGATCGGTCCTGGGGAGACACACACAGAGGCCTGGATTTGAGGATTTCCTTTCTGTGCACAGGTGAGTCAATATAACTGAGGAGCGATAATCTTGCTTGTACGCAGAAGGGATATCCTCAAATCCTCACCTGTGTGTGGCTCTCCAGGGTTGAATGTGCCTACCCCTGGTATAGGGTTTTAAAAGAACCATATCCACTCATGTCTGGTTAGTACTGTTATGGGATATATAATACCGGAAGAGTGTGAGAGGGGTAAGGAATTAGAAGAGAAAGGGGAAAGATAAACGTTCAGAGAGGGTACTGTAGTGACACAGCATCCATTTCTTGCCCATAGTCCCATTCCTCCATGGCAGCAGAACTTGTACCCAATTCCTTGGCACATTATTCTCCTCCACAAGCACATAGGGCAGAAATATTTTTCCCAGTCAAAAATTAAGGTAGCTGGGGTGTGGATCTCACCTGCCATCACAGGTTGGTAGGAGGGATTTGTTTCCAGAAACTACCCAGAGTTGAATCATGAATCTCACCACAGAAATTGTATCTACTTCACCACCAGAGTTGCTAAACAAAACAGTTTATAAAAGGCAGAGATTACCTTTGAAACATACATTGGCCATCTGATCTGTGCACATTCATCACTGTATAACCAACAAACATAAGTTATAGCCTGATCATCATCTGCCAGTCTCATGCAAATAACATTCCCCTTTGTTATCTCTGACATCAAGCAGACAAGTAACCCATAACTCATTAATTATTGCAAACACATTTTCGTGCCACATGCCACAAGACACAATAATACAGTATACTACAATACTACTGTATGTGCTATATAATATACTACAGTATATGTCAGAGTGGTCGCGAGACAGCACCCCATGGCAGGTGATAGCTCTGGTGAGCCTCGAAACCAGGACTGTGCGCTTTCTGCCAGTGGTTATTACTGATTCGGCCAGAGGGGGATGTGTAGACTGAGGTGGTAGTCCACACTATGCATCCTACGCTGCCAGGACATTGTAGTATGCATTAGCAGATGAACACCTACACCTGGGGCTATACCTGTACCTACAAATAAAGAGCCTCAATGGTCAGTCATTGGGATCTTGTTCCTTGACCCAGAGCAATTCCTGTGTTCTGACCTGGACTGGTTACACAGACTCAGACCTGCAATCCCTAAAGTGGAACTCTTTTTCCTGGAGTCTGCCTACTTGGATCTCCTGCTCGAACTCCTGCTCCAGTAGTCTACTTCTGCAGTCACTAAAGTGAACCTCGTGGTCCTACAGTCTGTTCATCCGGGCCTCCTGCTCCTGCAGTCCCCAAAATGGACCTCCTGCTCCTGCAGTCCCTGAAATGAATCTCCTTCTCCTGTAGTCTGCTGATCTGGAACTCCTGCTCCCACTGTCCACTGAACTGGACCTCCTGCTCATGCAGTCCCTTAACCCAAACTTCCTGATTTTATATTCCCTGACTCAGACCTCCTGCTAATGCAGTCCAGTCACTGAATCAGGCCTCTTACTTCTGTAGTCCCTGAACATGTGTCCTGCTATTGCAGTCCCTGAACTAGATCTCCTGCTCCTGCAGTTTGCTGACCTGGAAATCCTGCTCCCACTGTCTGCTTAACTGGACCTTCAGCTCCTGCAGTACCTGAACTGAACCTCCTACTCCTGGAGTCTCAGAACAGGACCTCCTGCTCATGGAGACCCTGAACCGGATCTCCTGCTCCTGCAGTCTGCTAACCTGGACCTCCTGCTACTATGGTCCTCTGTACTGGAACTCCTGACAAATAAAATGAGCCTAGTTAATTGGCTTAAGAAAAGACTTTCAAGTTAGATTCTGTTTCACCCATTGTGGAATCATTCAATGTCCAGCAGATGTTTCAGAAGCAAATATTACTTCCACTGACCCAGACCTCCTACTTCTGCAGTTCATTGAACCGGACCTCCTGCTCCTGCAGTCCACTGACCTACAGTCTGGTTACCTGATACCTTCAGCTTCTGTAATTCGGTTCTCTACAGTCCGGTTACCTGGGACTTCCTGCCACTGTACTTTTTCTCATCTTGCTTTGGTTGTTCCTGTCTGCTAAGTCCTGAAAGCATATAGCATGCTGTATGTAACCTCTATACAGCGAAAACAAATATAAAATCATTCCCATAATAACCCTATTGTAAATACAACATAATTTCTTCTCTGAATTTAGGTGCCTCCCAGATGGCAAATCAGAATTTACTAATAAAAATGTTAAATAATGTGTATTTATTAGTTGCTAAAAATATTTTGCCTGTTATCAAGTCAAGTTCTTTAAAATAGCTTAGAGTAAAATTTGACTTCAGTTGCCTTGTAAAGGAGTAGTCTTGTAAAGGAGAGAGAATAATTATGTATGGAGGGCACCGAATCGGTTGATTGGGAGTTCGATAAGTAGGATTATTATTATTATTAATATTAACTCTCTTTTTTATCGCGCCAACATATTCCGTAGCACTGTGCAAGAGATAAAAACAAAGAAAATACAATATTACCAAATTCAGAAAAAGAAGAATGAAAGGTGCAGAGACCTGGGGAAGAGTAACAGATAAGGAATAGCAAGGGTCAGGAAGAGGTGAAAGTTAGAAAGATTATTATTTAATGGGAGAGGGAAGGGATCTGAGGTGAAAGGCTCTAGTATGTAATATGTTGTCTGACCCCTAGTGGTGAGATAATATAATCTGAAAATAGGAGGTCAGGTGATTTCCATGGCTGTATAAATTGATGGAGAAAGCTGAGACTGGTGGGTGAAGCAGGCTGGTTTAAGACATTAGAGTAGGTGCTTCAACTAGACATGTCCACTCTCACCATGGAGTGTTAGAATAGAGCGAGGGTAGAGGTGGCAAACACTCATGACAATGATTGGATTGACTAAACTTTCATAAGTAACGATAGTCAAGAATGAGACTCCTTATACAGAGCATGAATGTGAAGTGACAAAGTTAAGAGACATATTCAAGGCTTCACCAATTAAACCCAGTCAGTCAAAAAAACACCACTGGTTGTAGTTGTAATTAGAGAATTGAACATTCCTACACAAATAAACTTGAATTTCCATTATAATACACATTTTTATTTAAAAAAAAAGAGTATGAGCTTAATATTTTAATATGCTTGTTCATAGTCGCATTTAAATATCCTTTCTTCCATGTTCCTCATCAAACCAGAAAGATACTTTGTCTTTGCCAAAGGTCCTTGCCAAGGAAATCAGGCAATGGGACAAAATTTTAAAAATAACATTGAGCTGTTCTTTGGTTCATGATTAACCACACCAAGTTTATATGAAATGTTTATTTTAGTAGAACAGAACCATGGATGGAATATTTAATACTTCCGCATGTAACTACTTATAAACATTTTATTCTAAGGAGTAATTTACTTGATTTGTTTGTGGGATGTTATATTAGGTTATCCTTTAATGCAACATGTTTGATTTCAATTTATCCTTGGATATCAATGGACTTGTTGATTAAATCATGAGGTTTTATGCTGAAAAGTGTCCTTTAAGCCATAGAAAATGAATACTCCACCAGTCCCAACTTATGCTTTGTGGTGTCTGGTTTATTTTTTTGTTTGTTTTTATTTAGTTTTAGAGTTTAAGAATGCACCACCATTCCAGGTTCAATATGCAATATTTAATCTGAAGACCAACAGCCCTATTAAAATCGAAGCCAGTAAGTGCAACGTGAAACCCGCGACAACTGCGGGCTTGATATTTGGCACCTAGCTTACCTAGCTATTAAATTGGAACGGGTTGCGAGTTACGAGCCTGAGACACAAACCTGTAAACCATTTGTCGACTGTCGGATGAGCGGCTTTCAACATGATTGATTAATCAAATCCGTAGTTACGGGTTTAAATGGAGCCAATGGAAACAGAGATCATCATCATTGCGTCACAGAAAAATGGTGGATGGATTTCAAAGTCTTATGGGGTTCAATTACGAGTTATGATCGGACCCACATTCCAGTTATAATTCAATATTGATAAAGCCGTAAATATGATATTCTATTAACACATTGATAGCCGGGATCGATATCACACAGAAATCAAACATGAAATAAAGTATATTTTCGGGTTGTTTTACGAGCCTGAGAATGTTGTGCTATTAATTCTAAGACCTAACATCATTTTCCCTTTTAATAAAAGTACAGTAGTGTGTGTTTATGTGCATTTAAAGTGCTACGGATTGGACTTTACCCCCCTTGCGAGTCCTCTATATCACTTGTTGGCCTTTGTACTCCATTTACATGTTACAGGGTTGAACGCAAGTGAAATCATTGCAATTTAATAGCATGATTGAAATTGTAGCGGTTCTGGGCTTGAGAGAAAAAAGGATTTGTGGCTGCAAAGTTCCACGTTCCACGTCCCATAGGATTTTTTCACTCCAAACCCGCAGATCGGCAGCAGCTTGCTTTACTGGGCTAATTTAATAGCTGTAAGTCTTACTGTCTACATTACGAGCTACGATTCTACACGTTGGTAGAATTTAATAGGACTACAAGACATGTAATCAGAATTACGAAATACATATCTATGTTTGCATAGAACCATATGTTTCCAAGCAGTCTATTTAGCCTGCCCACACTATCTTTCTGAAAAGCATGGCTTCATGCAACCTTGGGATAGAGATAATTAAATTCCTTTTTTTTATCTTTATAGCTTTTTTTTACATGAAGGACCGTCGTAGAATTAATGCTTTATGATTTGTGATGTTGGAGAAAAAGAGTCTCTTGGACTGTAAGAAGATCCAGTCATTCAAAACTGCAGGAAATCATATCAAACTGGTAACTGGAAGGTCTGATCATGAGGCCAAAACTCAAATAAAGCTCAAATGTTTTGGCCATATCAAGAGAAGTCGGGATTCTCTAGAGATGATGATGATGGGAAAGATTGTAGGCACATGAGGAAGTGGACAGCAGAGGGGGAGATGGGTAGATCAAGTCATTGAAAAGATGAGCATGAGCTTGATGGAGCTCAGAGGGGCAGGGACTGGCAGATGTGCTTAGTGTGCTGTGGTCCATAAGATCACAGAGAATTGGACAATACAGACAATACAGAGAAACTAAACAACAAAAATGGACCCCCATTGATAGGGTGGAAAAATTAGGCAGCTGGAGTCAACCAGTAGGATTGTTATTGGTGTCTACTTTGTGGCACAGGTGGGATGATGGATGTCTTATTGTTACATAGGCCATAAAGTGAGACAGAAATGCCTGAGTGTTATGACTCTAAGATGGATTCATGCACTAAATGTAATTCCCACTTGCTCTGTCAATAATAAAGTGTTACTGCATTAATATCTTGAAGGTAGTTGGGATCAGTATGTTATAGGTCATGTCCCAAAACACAGTGTAAAACTAGTTAACAGAATACCTGTGTATCAAGTTACCTTGCTAGGACTGGATCAGAATAGTAGCCATTGGTGCCCCAAAGGTTTTTCTTTTTATCAACTGTACTCTTACACCTTTTATTATTATATTTTATTATATTTTATTGCAGAGCGCCAGAATCTTCCATTATACAATGGACACAATTTGACATATTTTTGAAGACTAGTCACTTGCCCATCAAAAATGACGGTATAATATTGTATTAAATAGTGTGTGTTTTTTCTCTTTGTGCGCTCTTTATCTGTTTACCCTGTCTCTCTCTCTCTGTGCCCCCTCTCTCTCCCTCTGTGTGCCTTCTCCCTCTCTCTCTGTGCTCACTCTCTCTCTCGGTGCGCCATTTCTCTCCTCTCTCTCTCCCTCCCTCCTATCTCTCCATCCCATCTTCTCTATCTCCCTCCTTCTCTCTCTCCCTTCCTCTTTCTCCCTCTCTCCTTCTCTCTCTCCCTTCCTCTCTCTCCCTCTCTCCTTCTCTCTCTCTCTCTCTCCCTTCCTCTCTCTCTCCCCCTTTCTCTCTCTCTCTCCCACCTTCTCTCTCTCTCTCTTGCTCTCTCTCTCTCCTTCTCTCTCCCTTCGTCCCTCTCTCTCTCCTTCCCTCCTTCTCTCTCTCTCCTTCTCACTCTCTTTCCCTTCTCCTTCCTTCTCTCTCCTTACCTCCATTTCTCTCAGTCTTTCTCCTTCTCTCCCTCTACTTTTCTCTCTCTCTCCCTCTCCCCTGCGGCGTGCAGTGCCAGCTTCCCTGCAAGCCTTGAAATGCAAGGGTCGCATGCACAACTCGCAATTCTTTCTCACTCTCTACCCCTCTGTGCATCCTTCTCTCCCTCCCCCTCCCTTCGACGTGCAATGCGAGCCTTGCATGCGCAACTCGCAATTTTGCATTACACACAAACTCAGCTGACAACAACTATATTACTGATAGCTTAAATAACACAAGACAGCATATTTGTGCTTATACATTGGTATTTTTCATTGTACTTTTTCATTGAACTTTTTAGTTTAACTCGTGTAAATGTGATTTATCTGACATGGTATCCCGGCCTGTCCTGATATATCTCCTCTGTAAAAGTACATGTGAGATAAAACACTTTTAAGACTGCAACCTGGCTCCTAAACCCCTGACACCTATATATGTCAATCAGTGCTACTGCAGTATTCACTAACAAAGAAAGTAACCTTTCACTAACCATACAGAACCCCTGATGGGTCTAAGTAAGACCTGGAGAGGATTGCTCATTATATGACATAAATAAATATATAAAAGAAGAAGAATAGACATACAATAGAGAGCACTTCCTTTTTATTGCATCAAATCTGAATTAAATTCTAAAACTTAACTTTTAATAGTCATTTAAAACTGACTCAATTCAAATTAAAATGATCAATCCTTTTATATGTTGAATAATTTCTTGTTAAGGAACATAACGGGAAGATAGAGAGAAATTATTTCAGCATATACTAGGATTGATCATTTTAATTTTGAATAAGGTCAGTTTTAAATTATTAATAAAACAGAAGTTTTATAATCTAATTTCCAGGTGACGTCAAAAAAGTAAGTGTTCTCTTTTATGTTGCATCGTTTTCTTTTTTATATGTACTGCAGAATCCACCAAAATCTACCACCTCAACGTTCTATTAAAACGCTCAATTAAAGCATTACTGTATGATGAAAAAAATATATAGTGCTACGGAATATGTTGGCGTATTACAAAAAAACGCTAATAATAATATATCTCTCTGAAATATCTGTCTCTAAGACCCTAATTATGCAGGAGATATGCCATACAGTTAATTTTGAATTAGAAAATACATTTTAAGTATCCATGACAATTTGGCATAGGTTGCTTGGGTGAGAGGAGCATTTACATTTCTGCAGGTGCAGGCATTGCAGTTAACTTTGCAAACATTTTGCCTCTGAGCATGTGCAAGGTAAGAATAAAGGTGTCAAATACCAAAAAAATATATATATATTTGTAAATAGTGTAGTTTAATAAATAAAAAGTAATAATAACAAATCCACAATCCTTTCACTTTTTAGACGGGAACCTGCCATTCAATGCAAGTTTGCAGGATGTGCTTAAGGCAGACTAGATGGAACATTCTATACACAGAACCTGCAAATTATAAATCTCTAAAATTGGTTTTGTGTTCATGACTAACACCGCGGCTAATGTTGCTAGTTCCTAAACTACAGGGGTCCTTTAATGAGCACTTTGACTAGGAATATTTACTACTAGTTTATGGTACCTTTCATTCAAATTTGAAAAAAAAATCAAATAATACATTTTTGGAGATTTATTTATTTATAATTTTAAAGTACCACTGTGTGTGTTTGCATCATTCAGTCGTGCCCTACTCTCCGTGATCTCATGGACCGTAACACACCACCCTGATCCACTGGGTATTCATGGAAGACAACTGGGTTGCCAGTTGATTTTCCAGTGGGCCACAGCATACAGCTCCTAGTATTCCTAGGTGGTCTCCGATCCAAGCACTGACCAGGCCCAACCCTGCTTGGCATCAGTGTGATGTGATCTCTTGGAATCAAACCCAGGTCAAAGGGAACCCACCATTGTAGTCAGCCTTTTTTTGAACAAATAAACATGATAATGGACTTACAGCCCTATTAAATCCGAAGCGTCAACGTGAGACCCGCAACGGCTGAAGGCTTGAAATTTGGCCGAGTTACAGAGCTATTAAATTAGACCATGGCGCGAGTTACGGGCTTGACACGCAAGCCTGTAAACCTGAGCTGCACACGCAAGCTGTTAAGGGGCCAGACTAGCTGTGATCGGCCATCAATAACCAATTGCAGTATAACGTAGTGAAAAATAGGCTGGACAGCCAATAGAACACTGGAAACCGCAATAAATGCCGCAGGGAGGGGTTCAAAAGGGAGCTAAAAACTTAAATTATTGACTGTGCTGTAGCTGAGCAATTGAACACACAGGTCTCGGCATTGGTGAGTTTGTGAGCATTGGAGAGAGAGACAGAAGGAGAATTGTAAGTTTATGATATTTTAACCTCTAAGATAATTTAACCCTTAATTTACAACACACATAATACTGATATCACATAATTCACACATAAATGAATATGTACACAAAATACATCCCCCTATACAATTACTATACTATACACAATATTCACATTCTTGTTTTACCACATACACATCCACATATATATTATATTCTTTTTTACTTATTATTATTTCAAATATCATAGGAGGGTAGAGGAGGGGAGGAGGAAAGTGAGGAGAGAGAGGAGGAGAGAGAGTGGAACACAGGAGGGGAAGTGTGAGGAGCTGAGGAAAGTGAGGAGAATGAGGAGAGCTAGAGGTATGGAGGGAAGGAGAACCAGGTCAGGGAGGTCAGGTAGAGGAGAGCAGCAGGGGGGGAGGGATGAGCCCCCCGATGTAGGCACACAAGGTGGAGGGGCAGATGGTCAGGGGCCTGATCCCGGGAGGGAGGTAGTTGGGGTTGAGGGACCGGCCCCAGGGTGAGGATGTGAAGGCCAGGAACCCCAGGCACAGTTGGTAAGGCAAGAGGCTGTGGCAAAGTGTAGGGCCCTTAATTATAGCCCAGAGGAGATCGATGTTCTCCTCATGGAAATCTGTGCCCGCTATCGGATCATACATGGTGGCAGAGATTTGAGGGCTAGCCAGAAGGCAGAGGCCTTATCCCAGATTGCTTCAGCTGTTGCGGCATTAGGGGTCGCTAATAGGGACATAAAGTCTGTTAAACACAGATATGATGACAACCGGCTGAATGTGAAGAGGAAGATGGCAAAGGAGGCAAGAGCTGCACATGCAACCGGTGGTGGGCCTCCAGCAAACATCACATACTGTGGATGGGAGCGGACCCTGAGGGAGTGGAATGAGCCAGCGGCAGTAGTGGGCCTACCAGGACAGGTGGAGAACTATGAAGAGTGAGTATCATATCACACCACACACATTGGTGTATGAAATTGTGGGGATGGGGTGGACAAATACCCCACAGATATCATGATGTTTCTATGTATGTATAAATAAGCTTGTACTCTAGCTGGTGTATACAATGAGCTGTATCCCTCTAGAATTATTCTGCCTCCTACACCCCTGCCCACACGCAGAGATAACTGACTAACAATAGCACTGTTTGCCATATGGTTATGACTGCAGATATATGGAGCATCAATAAACATGTAAATCCAGGTAGCAACCTATCATTTTCATAATTTGTATCAATGGAATTTCTGGCCAATACCTGCAGTTCAAACTGATTCTGAGTACAATTTGCTATTATATCAAGATTGATTTGACATTCAAAAGAGAGTACATTTCTGGGTGTTCGCACTGCTGCATATGTGGATGCAGACTCTGTAGGACTGCATGTGCGTGTCATACACTGTCCTAACCTGTACCATGTCTCAGCTGCATATTAACAACCATTGCTGGGAACATGTCACAGATTGGTCAGTCTCATACACTGCACAGCAGATCCAGCAGAGCACGTGTCTGATGCACCTGCAGTACACATATTCATATGAGCCATGATTCACAATGCTCATTATGCAGGCCATCTGTGTTACAAAAGCACCACAGTCAATAACAGGTGACCATAATGTCAAGGATATGGAAATACATAGCTGTCAATTGTGTATGGCAACCAACTGAATTACATGTTTATTCCATGTTTTATATTTTTTCTTCCCTCTACCTAAAAGATTTCAGTTTGTTTTTCAATTGAGTTGTACAGTTTATAGGTCACATTAAAAGTTGGAAAAAGTTCTGAAATGATTTATCTTTGTCTAATTTTTTTACAGCACAGAAACCTGACATTTTAACAGGGGTGTGTAGACTTTTTATATCCACTGTACGTTTCCTGGGTTTCAAATGTTTGGTAAGCAACAGGCAGTGATTATCAGAAAAATATGTCTTATATAGAAAAGTTTAGTGTACTTACAAAGTTATGGCCAGGAGAGTAAAATCCAGCTTTGCACACCCACAGTGAGCTTACATAACCAAGTTCACACAGGAAAGAAGCCAGGTATGGAGTTTGACCTTTCCATGGAAGGACTGCTACAGGATGGAATCACATGGTTTGGTGAGGTCTAAAGCTTACAACGGAATCAGAGCACAAGGATATAGAGAGAAAGGGACTACATATCCTAGGCTGCTTTGAAACACAGGAACCCCAGAGTAAGTTACAAGTGTATCTGCTTTCTCCTGATTGGTAAAAACGAATTATGAATTTTATGCTAATCTTAGCAGGGACTTTCCGGGTAGTCAACTAACAAAAGCCTCAGCTTGCAAACTGAAAAGATTTAGCAAACATCAGGGTGAGTTTTGTAAATGTTTATTTTGGTATTTTTTCATGCAAAGAAATGTTTGCATACAGTACTGATTCTCCTCTATCAGACGCATTCATAATCCAGGAAACTTAGATATGCCTTTAAGTACAAATATTTTTCTGCTTTTTGCTTTGACATTTTTTACTGCATATAATTTTATATTCCTAATATCCAGCTCTAATCTCGTGTATTAGTCACTTCTCCCTAAACACTAAATTCCTTTGTTGTGCCAGACTATGCTGCACCAGCCATATAAGTCCTGCTGCCACACGCTGCACCTGGCACAATGTTAAACTGCTTATTACTTTCCCACAAGATGATGATTAGAAGGTTACATGTATTCGTCACGTTGCTTAATTTCTCCTTCCCTGGAGGGAGGACACACAAGAAGCCATCTGCCTCAAGTCCTGGGGCGTACAGCAGAGAATTGACCTGATGACTGTTCACTCCAATGCCTGTTGCAATAAAACTGTGCAGAAAGTGCTGGTCAGCTACACATTTAAAGGTCCAATGTAGTGATCATACAATAGTAAATATACATTAGTAAATAATCAGCAACTGTTTTTTAAAGCACCACCGCAATTCAACAAAAAAGAAATAATAGCAGCTGTGTAAACATAATTAATTTTTTCTAATTAAAAACTACCTGCATGTCTTTTTTCCTGCCTAATTATGCACTGGTGCTTTAAATAGATCTCAGTATAACTTTTTAGATCTTAACATTGTTAAATTAACATTGTTGTTTGGTCATTCAGTCGTGTATGACTCTCCATGACCCTATGTACCGCAGCATGTCAGGCACTTCTGTCAGCCACTGAGCCTCTAATCTCACTCAAGCTCACTCAAGCTCATCTATCCATGTCCGCCTCTACCACCCCTTTTTCTTCTTCCCCAGTCTTCTTTAAGGAATCCTGTCTTCTCATGATATGGCCATAATATTTGAGCTTCAGCCTCATGATCAAACATTCCAGTGAACAGTTTGTCTTGATTTCCTGAAGC